>JANJGN010000036.1:16642677-17105177 GCA_026770705.1 Isurus oxyrinchus | reverse complement strand
TAAATCTACCAAGCGATGTGTTGTGACCTTGGACTACCTTGCCAAGGTCAAAGCTGACCTGTTGTTTCTGCAGGAGTGTGCGATACCGCACCTCAGCTCCTACAGGCAGTGGTCACGATGGTGGTCCCATGGGCCATCGATCTGGTCAGGAGGAAACGACTCTCGTTCCTCCGGCCTGGGGATTCTGCTGCGGGGAGGCAGCTTCACCGTCTCCCAGGTTAAGGAGGTGGTGGGCGGGCACCTCCAAGATCATCTTCCGTTCCAGAGTCCGCTCCGTGGAGCAGGATGAGACGTGCTCACGTTTCTTCTTCCAAAAGGTACACAGAGAGAGCTCTGTGATCAGCAGCCTGAAGGAAGAAGACAGCTCAGTAAAGTCATCACAGTCCGACATTTTGAGGATCAGCAAATCCTTTTATGCTGGATTGTATGATGTGAAGCCCACAGACAGCACGGCCTCCCAGTCCTTCCTGTCCTCTATCACGGAGGTCTTAGACAACAGTACATGGGAGAGTCTGGACAAAGCGCTAACTCCTGACAAACTGACTGAGGCCCTTGAGTCCTTCGAGAAGAGTAAAACTCCCGGAAGCGACGGCTTGCCGGCGGAGTTGTATTTGGCTCTGTGGGACTGGATCGGCCCAGACCTGCTAGAAGTGTACGAGAGTATGCTCCTGGCTGGCAGTATGTCAGAATCCATGAGGAAAGGCATCATCACCCTCATCTACAAGCACAAGGGGGAAAGGGAGGAAATGAGAAATCGGCGACCCATTTCACTGTTGAATGTGGACTATAAGATTCTGTCCAAGGTCATCGCCAATCGAGTCAAATCCGCTCTGGAATTGGTGATCCACCCTGACCAGACCTGCACTGTGCCCGGCAGGAAGATCTCTGACAGCCTCGCGCTGCTCAGGGATACGATTGCCTATGTACAGGACACGGGTGTGGATACCTGCCTCATCAGCCTGGATCAGGAGAAGGCCTTTGACAGAATATCGCACACCTACATGGTGGATGTGCTCTCCAAAATGGGGTTTGGGGAGGGAATTCGCAATTGGATCCAACTGCTCTACACTAATATCAGTAGCACAGTCTCAATCAATGGATGGGAATCAGATAGCTTTCCTATTAAATCTGGAGTCAGGCAGGGCTGCTCTCTCTCCCCCTGTCCTGTTTGTGTGTTGCATTGAACCCTTTGCTGAGTCCATCAGGAAGGATCAAGGCATAAGAGGAGTGACGATCCCAGGCAGTGGGGGCACTCAGATCAAAATCTCCCTGTACATGGACGATGTCGCCGTCTTCTGCTCGGATCCGCTGTCGGTGCGCAGACTGATCCACATCTGCGACCAGTTCGAACTGGCCTCGGGAGCCAAGGTAAATCGTGGGAAGAGCGAGACCATGTTTTTTGGGAACTGGGCTGACCGATCCTTTGTCCCCTTCACTGTCAGTGTTGACGGCCTGAAGGTGCTGGGGATATGGTTCGGAGGGACCAGGACACACGTTAGAAACTGGAAGGAGCGAGTGTCTATGGTGAAAAGGAAACTGGGCATGTGGGAGCGACGCTCCCTCTCCATTGCGGGTAAGAACCTGGTCATCAGGTGTGAGGCACTCTCGCTGTTGCTGTACGTGGCGCAGGTCTGGCCCATTCCACACTCCTGTGTGGTGGCAATCACCCGAGCCATCTTCCGCTTTATCTGGAGGTCGAAAATGGATCGTGTCTGCAGGGATACGATGTACAAGCCTCTAGGTAAAGGGGGAAAAACGTGCCCAACATCGCCCTCATACTGATGGCCACCTTTGTGTGCGGCTGCATTAAGTGGTGCGTAGACACTCATAATGCAAACACCAAGTGTCACTACGTGCTGAGGTTCTACCTGTCCCCAATGTTACGAAGGATGGGTCTGGCCACGCTGCCGCGGAACGCTCCAAGTAGTTGGACCGTGCCGTACCACCTGTCCCTGGTGGGAAAATTTATGCAGAGAAACACCTTTGACCACAAGTCCATCAGGCAGTGGTCAGCACGTAACGTCTTAAAGGCCCTGAGGGAAAAGGAGAGGGTGGATCCTGTGGGATGGTTCCCTGAGCAGACTGACAAAGTCATTTGGCAGAATGCCTCATCGCCAGAACTTTCCAACAAGCACCAAGTCGTAGCTTGGCTGGTGGTGAGAAAAGCCCTCCCTGTAAGATCCTTCCTACACGCCAGGAGTCTCACCCCCTCTGCACGTTGCCCTCGAGGTGGCTGTGGTGGGGAAGAGACCGTTGTTCACCTCCTTGTGGATTGTGTCTTTGTGAAGAAGATCTGGAGAGAGATGCAGTGGTTGCTGTCGAGGTTCATCCCGAGCAGTTCTGTGACACAGGACTCTGTGCTCTACGGGCTGTTCCCAGGGACACACACCGAGACAAACATCAACTGCAGCTGGAGGATCATCAACTCGGTGAAAGACGCTCTTTGGTCTGCCCGAAACTTGCTGGTCTTCCAGCACAAAGAGTTGTCCCCGACCGAGTGTTGCAGACTGGCACATTCCAAAGTCCAGGACTACGTGCTGAGGGACGCACTAAAGCTTGGGGCAGCCGCCGCAAAGGTGCAATGGGGAAGGGTCGCTGTCTAAGACCTTCCTGCCACAGTGCACCGAGGGACTGGGAATCGTATAGACCCCTCGGGCTGTGCAGCTCACAATGAATGTCTGCAATGAATGCTAATTGTATTATAATTGTATTGAAGCACCTCAAAGAGCAACATGATGTATGTTGATAACTCCAATCCCATTGTCTGATTGTCTGTAATGACCAAATTGAAATGACTGTAATATTCATTGATTGTATTGATGCACCTCATGATCCCTGTGTTAAAGTTGAATCTCATTGTACTTTTGTGATGGTGATTTTGAAATGGTTTGGACTGTTCTTCCAGATATTTTATGAATAAAGTATACTTTTCAAAAAAAAAATTCTCTTTTTTTTATTTATTCACTCATGAGATGTGGGTGTCACTGGCTGGGCCCAGCATTTATTGCCCATCCCTCGTTGCCCCTTGAGAAGGTGGTGGGTGAGCTGCCTTCTTGAACCGCTGCAGTCCCTGTGGTGTAGGTACACCCACCGTGCTGTTAGGGGGGGAGTTCCAGGATTTGACCCAGCGACAGTGAAGGAACGGCCGATATATTTCCAAGTCAGGGTGGTGAGTGGCTCGGAGGAGGACTTCCAGGTGGTGGTGTTCCCCATGTGTCTGCTGCCCTTGTCCTTCCACATGGTAGAGGTTGTGGGTTTGGAAGGTGCTGCCTCAGGAGCCTTGGTGAGTTGCTGCAGTGCAACTTGTAGATGGTACACACACTGCTGCTACTGTGCGTCGGTGGTGGAGGGAGTGAATGTTTGAGGTGGTGTCTGGGGTGCTGATCAAGCCGGGCTGCTTTGTCCTGTCTGTCCAACCACCATTATAAAGTAAATGTAAGTGCACTGCACACTGAGGTATCCCAGCTGCCTCCCTCCAGCTCAATCCCTCAAAAAGTTTGACACTTTGTGCCCTGCCCCTCCCAGTCACTCAGCCCATTCGCCACACCATCCTCTGCCAACACTTCAACTCTGTACCTCTCCAGGACCCACTCCAATCTATCCTGGAGAATCTCTGGCAATGGCTTCTCTTCCCACACCTACACCCACTGTTATCTTTCCAGCAGGGGTCACCAGACACCGAACAGGAATCCTGGCTGATTTCCCCTCTCTCTCTAACCCAGAGATCACTGGACAGTGATCAGGAGCAGGAACCCTGGCTGATTTCCCCTCTCTCTAACCCAGAGATCACTGGACAGTGATCAGGAGCAGGAACCCTGACTGATTTCCCCTCACTCTCTAACCCAGGGGTCACTGGACAGTGATCAGGAGCAGGAACCCTGGCTGATTTCCCCTCTCTCTCTAACCCAGGGATCACTGGACAGTGATCAGGAGCAGGAACCCTGGCTGATTTCCTCTCTCTCTCTAACCCAGGGGTCAGTGGACAGTGATCAGGAGCAGGAACCCTGGCTGATTTCCTCTCTATCTCTAACCCAGGAGTCACTGGACAGTGATCAGGAGCAGGAACCCTGGCTGATTTCCCCTCTCTAACCCAGGGATCAGTGGACAGTGATCAGGAGCAGGAACCCTGGCTGATTTCCTCTCTCTCTCTAACCCAGGGGTCACTGGACAGTGATCAGGAGCAGGAACCCTGGCTGATTTCCCCTCTCTCTCTAAGCCAGGGGTCACTGGACAGTGATCAGGAGCAGGAACCCTGGCTGATTTCCCCTCTCTCTTAACCAGGAGTCACTGGACAGTGATCAGGAGCAGGAACCTCGGCTGAATTTCCCTCTCTCTAACCAAGTGATCGCTGGACAGTGATTGGGAGTGGAATGGATTTAAACTTACTGTTTAAAGAAAGAATTGATTGGACAGGTGTAGCTTAAGGTTGATTTTGATAGGACAGGATGCACTCTCCTCTCATTTCATGTAGTGATTTGGAGGAGACAGGGGCCAAGTGGAGCCCCAACTATTTCTCCACCTGATCTGAGAATACTCAGCATTGTCAAGGGAAAAAACCTGAGAGTCTGCTGCACTTTTTGACTCAGTTTCACATTTGGTGAAGCCTTTGCCCACCTTACTAGTTTTAAAAATGTATTCTCGGCGCACAGGCGTCACTGGCCGGGCCCAGCATTTGTTGCCCAGCCCTAATTGCCCCTTGAGAAGGTGGTGGGTGAGCTGCCTTCTTGAGCCGCTGCAGTCCCTGTGGTGTAGGTACACCCACGGCGCTGTGAGGGAGGGAGTTCCAGGATTTTGACCGAGCGACAGGGAAGGAACGGCCGATACGTTTCCAAGTTGGTATGATGCGTGCAGCTTGCAGCTGTTGGTATCCTCAAGCATCCACTACCCTTGTCGTTCTCATTGGTAGAGGTTGAGTGTTGGGAAGGTGCTGTCGAAGGAGCCTTGGTGAGTTGCTGCCATGCATTTTGTAGATGGCACACACACTGCTGCCACTGTGCATCTGTCCTGGGGGGAGCGAGTTTTTAAGGTGGTGGATGGGCTACTGATCCAGCGGGCTGCTTTGTCCTGGGTGGTTTCGAGCTTCTTGTGTGCTGTTGCAGTTGTACTCATCCAGGCAAGTGGGGAGAATTCCACCACACTCCTGACTTGTGCCTGTAGGTGGTGGACAGGTTTTGGGGAGTCAGGAGGTGACTTACTCATTGCAGGATTCCTCGCTTCTGACCTGCTCTTGTAGCTCCAGTATTTATATGGCTGGTCCAGTTCAGTTTCTGGTCAATGTTAACCCCCCAGAATATTGAAAGTGGGGGACTCAGCGACTTTAATACCATTGAACAAGGGGAGATGGTTAGATTCTCTCTT
The DNA here is from genome assembly GCA_026770705.1 of Isurus oxyrinchus. Classification (NCBI taxonomy): domain Eukaryota; kingdom Metazoa; phylum Chordata; class Chondrichthyes; order Lamniformes; family Lamnidae; genus Isurus; species Isurus oxyrinchus. Next base: position 17,099,819 of record JANJGN010000036.1, on the reverse strand, counting down.
ATTGGAGATGATCATTGTGTGAATGTTACTGGCCACTTGTCAGCTCCAGCCTGGTTATTGTCCAGCTCTTGCTGCATTTGGACATGGACTGCTTCAGTATCTGAGGAGTTGCGAATGGTGCTGAACATTGTGCATTCATCAGCGAACATCCCCACTTCTAACCTTAGAATGGATTGATAGATGGTGGACAAGCTCTGGGGAGGCAGTGGGTCCAGAATTCCCAGCCTTGTAGCCACAGTATTTATGGCTTCCTCTCCTCGCTAAGACTAAATTGAAAACAAGCCAAAACCGACTCACAGTTGTATAGTTGCACTCATCCGCCTAAGGAGTGCTTGATAAGGACAGTGGACATTTCACCAAGTGTTTACCCACATCAGTAAGCCATTAGATGGGGAATGGGCCCATTATTGTTCCCCCTCGCTACCCCACCCCCACCCCCACCCGCCCCCTACCCTGTCCAGGTCCCAGCTTTCCAGCTCCCGAACCTCCTGTGCTTCTCCCAAATGTCTGAACCTCAGGCTGGTGCTCCCACCTCCCAGTGAGCAGACAAACCCTCTGAAACAGTGCAAAATACAAAGCTGCTTGACCCCTGAAAGGCTCACAGGCTCCAACCCCCTGGTCACAACAGCTCCTCAAAGCAGAGAAAATAAACAATATTTTTCTTGTTTTGCTGTTAACACAGAATTGATGGAAATAATGAGCCCTTTTCTCTTGGACCAAATATAAATCAAGACTTTTGGCCAAAAGCACTTTACATTTGTTTCCATTGGCGAAGGGTTCTGTGTCCGTTGCTGTCAACCACCCTATATTTATGACTGTAACTAGGATCTATGTTTTGAAATAAGGAAGTGGTTTTGTAAGGGCTGCGTGTTTAATTGAACGCGCCTTTCCCTCTTCACTAATGGTTCACTGGGTTGAACTCTGGCCTCAAAGCCAACAGGTCACAGATTCAAGATTCTCACTCCATAGCACTAAGTCTAGGCTGTCACCTCTGTACTGAGGGCGCGCAGCACTGTCGGAGGGTCAGTACTGAGGGAGCTCCGCACTGTCGGAGGGTCAGTACTGAGGGAGATCCGCACTGTCGGAGGGTCAGTACTGAGGGAGCTCCGCACTGTCGGAGGGTCAGTACTGAGGGAGTGCCGCACTGTCGGAGGGTCAGTACTGAGGGAGTGCCGCACTGTCAGAGGGTCAGTACTGAGGGAGCTCCGCACTGTCGGAGGGTCAGTACTGAGGGAGCTCCGCACTGTCAGAGGGTCAGTACTGAGGGCGCGCGGCACTGTCGGAGGATCAGGACTGAGGGAGTGCTGCATTGTTCAAGGGTCAGTACTGAGGGAGTGCCGCACTATCGGAGGGTCATTATTGAGGGAGTGCTGCACTGTCGGAGGGTCAGTACTGAGGGAGCACTGCACTATCGGACGGTCAGTACTGAGGGAGTGCCGCACTGTTGGAGGGTCAGTACTGAGGGAGTGCCGTACTGTTGGAGGGTCAGTACTGAGGGACTGCTGCACTATTGGAAGGTCAGTACTAAGGGAGTGCCACACTGTCGGTGGGTCAGTACTAAGGGAGTGTCACACTGTCGGAGGGTCAGTACTAAGGGAGTGCCACACTGTCGGTGGGTCAGTACTAAGGGAGTGTCACACTGTCGGAGGGTCAGTACTAAGGGAGTGCCACACTGTCGGTGGGTCAGTACTGAGGGACCGCAGTGCTGTCGGAGGTTCAGTACTGAAGGAGTGCCACACTGTCGGTGATGCCATCTTTCGGATAAGGTATTAAACTAAGGCCTTGTCTGCCTTCTCAGATATAAGAGGAGCTGGGGAGTTCTCAGTGTCCTGGAGCCAATAGCAATTGCTGTTTGTGGGAGCTGCTGTGCGCAAGTTGACTGCCACTTTTCCTACATTGCAACAGTGACTACACTTCAAAAAAGTGCTTCATTGGTTCTTTTCTCACGAGCAGTGGGCTAGCAGTCAGAGAGCTGCTCAAAGGATCTCAGTGAAGTTCTGAAACCAGTCAGCGAGACTCCTTGACTGCACTGATGGACACAGTGATTGCCTCTCCTCTGCCAGGAACAATGGCCCTGAGATCCATTATTGGCCTCATGAGGCTGCATTGACAACCCTTGGTGATCCCTGCACTCTTCCAATTCCGGCCTCTTGCCCATCCCCCGATTCCCATCGCTCCACCATTGGCGGCCGTGCCTTCAGCTGCCTGGGGGGCCTGAGCTCTGGAATTCCCTCCCTAAACCTCTCTGTCTCTCTCACTTTCTCTCTTTTCCTTTAAGGCGCTCCTGAAAACCGACCTCTTTGACCAAGCTTTTGATCACCAGTCCCTCGCCTGTAACTCACCTCCTGACTCCCCAAAGCCTGTCCACCATCTACAAGGCACAAGTCAGGAGTGTGATGGAATACTCCCCACTTGCCTGGATGAGTGCAGCTCCCACAACACTCAAGAATCTCAACACCATCCAGGACAAAGCAGCCCCGCTTGATCAAACATTCACTCCCTCCACCACCGACGCACAGTAGCAGCAGTGTGCGTACCATCTACAAGATGCACTGCAGCAACTCACCAAGGCTCCTTCGACAGCACCTTCCAAACCCACGACCTCTACCATCTAGAAGGACAAGGGCAGCAGACACATGGGGAACACCTGGAAGTTCCCCTCCGAGCCCCTCACCATCCTGACTTGGAAATATATCAGTCACTGTCGCTGGGTCAAAATCCTGGAACTCCCTCCCGAACAGCAGCCACCACAGGGTCTGCAGCGGTTCAAGAAGGCGGCTCACCCACCACCTTCTCAAGGGGCAACTAGGAATGGGCAATAAACGCTGGGCCCAGCCAGTGACGCCCACATCCCGTGAATGAATAATAAAAAAAAATCCCCTTGCATGGCTCGGGGTGAAACTTGAGTTGATGATGCTCCTGTGGACATTTTACCACATTCAGGGCGCTGTATAAATGTGGGTTGTTGTTGTGTGCACACTCGCTCAGCACTGTGAGGAGAAAAGTGTAGAGCCTCAAAAGGACACAGACAAGTTGGAGGGATGTGCAGATAGGTGTCAGATGAAGTTCAATGTGGAGAAGCGTAAAGTGATTTGGTTGGTAGGAAGAATGTCGAGGGACAATATAAAATGAAGGACACAACTCTGAAGGGGATGCAGGAGCAGAGGGGTCAGGGAGCACATAGTATAAATCATTGTAGGTGGCAGGACAGGTCGAGAGAGCGCCGTTAATAAAGCAGACAGTACCCGAGGCTTTATTAATAGGGGTGTAGAGTTACAAGAGCAAGCAGATAATGTTGAGTTTGTATGAGTGACTAGTTCGGTCTCAGCTGGTGTATTCTGCCTAGTTCTGGGTGCTGCACTTTCGGAAGGATGTGAGGGTATTGGAGAGAGCATGGAAAAGATTCACAAGAATTCCAGGGATGAGGAACTTCAGTTATGACGATAGATTGAAGAAGTTTGGACTGTTTTCCTTGGAGAAGGATGAGGGGAAGTTTGACAGGGATATTCAGGGGTCACGAGAAGTCTGGACAGAGTAGATAGGGAGAAACTGTTCCCACTGGTGAAAGGATCGAGAGTGAGAGAGGGAACCAGATTTAAAGTAATTGGTAAAAGAAACAACAGTGACACGAGGGAAAACTTTTTCACGCAGTAAGTGGTTAAGGTCTGGAATGCAGCGCCTGAGAGTGTGGTGGAGACAGATTCAATCGAAGCGTTCAACAGGGAATTAGATTGTTATCTGAAAAGGAAGAATGTGCAGGGTTATGGAGAGAGCAGGAATGGCACCAAGGGAGTAGCTCATTCAGAGAGCCGGTGCAGACACAATGGGCTGAATGGCCTCCTGTGCTGTAAACACTTCTGTGGTTCAGTAAAGATCTCCTGGACTGCCCGGTCACTTCAGTATGTTTGTCAGGCCGTTCCTTCGAAGGAGGTTTCTCAACTCCATCAACTTATTCACCCTCTGCAAGGGGATCAATCCCCCCCTGAGCTGTTGGAGCTGATGGGAGAGCCTGTGGCCCCATCTCCACAGTTACTCCAGGACCTGGTCTATCACAATTTAACATCAGCAGGTTATAGAAAAGCCAGCCAGGCAATCAGCCTTGTTAATTCCCTTAAAATGCTTCCATGTGCTTACCCAGGCCTGGGTCAGTTCCAGAACAGCTCAGACTTGTCGCTGACCCCAGCCTCAACCATTCCCATTACTGAATGAGTTTTCCATTGCATTAACAGGTTCAGCAAGATAGGCTCCCATGTCTGGTGGGGCCCTTCTAAACCCTCTCTCTCACAGCCCTGTATCTGTGCAGGTCCCTCTAACCTCTCTCTCTTTTTCACTCACACATTCCTGTATCTGTGCAGGTCCCTCTAACCGCTCTCTCTCTTTCACTCACACATTCCTGAATCTGTGCAGGTCCCTCTAACCTCTCTCTCTCTTTCACTCACACATTCCAGTATCTGTGCATGTCCCTCTAACCTCTCTCTCTCTTTCACTCACACATTCCTGTATCTGTGCAGGTCCCTCTAACCTCTCTCTCTCTTTCACTCACACATTCCTGTATCTGTGCAGGTCCCTCTAACCTCTTCCTATCTTTCACTCACACATTCCTGTATCTGTGCAGGTCCCTCTAACCTCTTCCTATCTTTCACTCACACATTCCTGTATCTGTGCAGGTCCCTCTAACCGCTCTCTCTCTTTCACTCACACATTCCTGAATCTGTGCAGGTCCCTCTAACCTCTCTCTCTCTTTCACTCACACATTCCAGTATCTGTGCATGTCCCTCTAACCTCTCTCTCTCTTTCACTCACACATTCCAGTATCTGTGCATGTCCCTCTAACCTCTCTCTCTCTTTCACTCACACATTCCTGTATCTGTGCAGGTCCCTCTAACCTCTCTCTCTCTTACACTCACACATTACAGTATCTGTGCAGGTCCCTCTAACCACTTTCTCTCTCTCTCTCACTCACACACTCCTGTAGCTGTGGAGGATCCCCTAATCCCCTTGCTCATACACTCTGGGGAGGGCTCTCTAACCCTCTCTCTCTCTCACTCTCTCACACTCTTGTATCTGGGAGGTCCGTCTAACCGCCTCTCTCACACTCCTGTATATGGGGGGGTCTCTCCAACCCTCTCTCTCTCTCACTCCTGTATCTGGGGAGGTCTCTCCAAACCTCTCTCTCTCTCACACTCCTGTATCTGGGGAGGTCTCTCTAATCCTCTCTCTCACACACTCCTGTATCTGGGGAGGTCTCTCTAATCCTCTCTCTCACACACTCCTGTATCTGGGGAGGTCTCTCTAACCCTCTCTCTCTCTCACACTCCTGTATCTGGGGAGGTCTCTCTAATCCTCTCTCTCACACACTCCTGTATCTGGGGAGGTCTCTCTAACCCCTTCTCTCTCTCACATACTCCTCTATCTGGGGAGGTCCCTCTAACCCCCTCTCTGACACTCCTGTATCTGGGGAGGTCTCTCTAACCCCCTCTCTCTCTCACACTCCTGTATCTGGGGAGGTCTCTCTAACCCTCTCTCTCTCTCACACTCCTGTATCTGGGGAGATCTCTCTAACCACCCCCCCTCAAACACTCCTGTATCTGGGGATGTCTCTCTAACCCCCCTCTCACACACTCCTGTATCGGGGGAGGTCTCTCTAAACCACTCTCTCACACTCCTGTATCTGTGGAGGTCTCTCTAACCCTCTCTCTCACACACTCCTGTATCTGGGGAGGTCTCTCTAAACCACTCTCTCACACTCCTGTATCTGGGAGGTCTCTCTAACCCCCTCTCTTACACTCCTCTCTCTGGGGAGGTCCCTCTTTCTCATGCCTGTATATGGGGAGATCACTCTAACCCATTCTCACACACAGTCCTGTATCTGAGGAGGTCACTTTCACCTCATCTCTCAAACCCCTGTATCGAGAAGTCCCTATAACCGTCTCTCTCACATTCCTTTATCTGGGGATGTCTCTCTAACCCCTCTCTCTCTCACACTCCTGTATCTGGGGAGTCTCTCTAACCCCCTCTTTCTCTCACACTCCTGTATCTGGGGAGGTCTCTCTAACTCTCTCTCTCTCACACTCCTGTATCTGGGGAGGTCTCTCTAACCCTCTCCCTCTCACACACTCCTGTATCTGGGGAGGTCCCTCGAACCCTCTCACACACTCCTGTATTTGGGGAGGTCCCTCGAACCCTCTCACACACTCCTGTATCTGGGGAGGTCCCTCAAACCCTCTCACACGCTCCTCTGCGTGAGGTCCCTCTAACCCCTTCTTTCATACTCCTGTATCTGGGAAGATCTCCCTAACCCCCTCTCTCTCTCACACACACCTGTATCTGGGGAGGTCCCTCTAATCCCCTCTATCTCACACAACAGTATCTGAGGAGATCTCACTAACGCCCTCTCTCACACTCCTGCATCTGAGGAGATCTCTCTAACCCTCTCTCTCTCATACTCCTGTATCTGGGAAAGTCTCTCTAACCCCCTCTCTCTCCCACATACTCATGTATCTGAGGAGGTGTCTCTAACCCTCTCTCTCTCACATTCCTGTATCTGGGGATTTCTCTCTAATCCCCTCTCTCTCTCACACTCCTGTATCTGGGGAGGTCTCTCTAACCCTCTCTCTCTCACACTCCTGTATCTGGGGAGGTCTCTCTAACCCTCTTTCTCACACTCCTGTGCCTGGGGAGGTCTCTCTAACCCTCTCTTTCTCACACTCCTGTATCTGGGGAGGTCTCTCTAACCCTCTCCTCACACTCCTGTATCTGGGGAGGTCTCTCGAACCCTCTCTCTCTCACATGCTCCTGTACCTTTGGATGTCTTTCTAAGCCACCGTCTCACAAACTGCTGTAGATGGGGAGGTCTCTCTCACCCTCTCCCTCTCACACACTCCTGTATCTGCGGCAGTCCCTCGAACCCTCTCTCACACGCTCCTCTGCCTGAGATGGTCTTTCTAACCCCTTCTTTCTTACTCCTGTATCTGGGAAGATCTCCCTAACCCCCTCTCTCTCACACACTCCTGTATCTGGAGAGGTCCCTCTAATCCCCTCTATCTCACACACCAGTATCTGAGGAGATCTCTCTAACGCCCTCTCTCACACTCCTGTATCTGAGGAGATCTCTCTAACACTCTCTCTCTCATACTCCTGTATCTGGGGAGGTCCCTCTAACCCTCTCTCTCACATTCCTGTATCTGGGGAGGTCTCTCTAACCCCCTCTCTCTCACACTCCTGTATCTGGGGAGGTCTCTCTAAACCCCTCTCTCTCACACTCCTGTATCTGGGGAAGTCTCTCTAACCCCCTCTCTCTCTCACGCTCCTGTATCGGGGGAGGTCTCTCGAACTCCCTCTCTCTCACACACTCGTGTAGCTGGGGAGCCCTCTCTAACCCCCTCTCACACACTCCTGTATCTGGGGAGGTCTTTCTAACCCTCTCTCTCTCACACTGCTGTATCTGGGGAAGTCACTCTAACCCCCTCTCTCTCACACTCCTGTATCTGGGTAGGTCCCTCTAACCCTCTCTCTCACACTCCTGAATCTGCGGAGGTCCCTCTAACCCCCTCTCTCACACTCCTGTATCTGGGGAGGTCTCTCTAACCCTCTCTCTCACACTCCTGTGCCTGGGGAGGACTCTCTAACCCCCTCTCTTTCACATTACTGTACCTGGGGAGGTCTCTCTAACCCTCTCTCTCTCACACTCCTGTATCTGGAGAGGTCTCTCTAACCCTCTCTCTCTCACACTCCTGTATCTGGGGAGGTCTCTCTAACCCCCTCTCTCTCACACACACTGGTGTATCTGGGGAATACTCTCTAACCCCCTCTCACACACTCCTGTATCTGGGGAGATCTCTCTAAACCCCTCTCACACACTCCTGTATCTGGGGAGGTCGCTCTAACCCTCTCTCTCTCACACTCCTGTGTCTGGTGAGGTCTCTCCAAAACCCTCTCTTTCACATTCCTGTACCTGGGGAGGTCTCTCTAACCCCCTCTCTCTCTCACACTCCAGAATCTGGAGAGGTCCCTCTAACCCCATCTCTCACACTCCTGTATCTGGGGAGGTCTCTCTAACCCCCTCTCTTTCACATTCCTGTACCTGGAGAGGTCTCTCTAACCCCCTCTCTCTCACACTCCTGTATCTGGGGAGGTCTCTCTAACCCCCTCTCTTTCACATTCCTGTACCTGGAGAGGTCTCTCTAACCCTCTCACTCTCACATTCCTGTATCTGGGGAGGTCTCTCTAACCCCCTCTCTCTCACACTCCTGTATCTGGGGAAGTCTCTCTAACGCTCTCTCTCACACTCCTGTGTCTGGTGAGGTCTCTCGAACCCCCTCTCTTTCACATTCCTGTACCGGGGGAGGTCTCTCTAAACCTCTCTCTCTCACTCTCCTGTATCTGGGGAGGTCTCTCTAACCCCCTCTCTCTCACACTCCTGTATCTGGGGAAGTCTCTCTAACCCCCTCTCTATCTCACACACTCGTGTATCTGGGGAGGTCTCTCTAACCCTCTCTCTCTCACACTCCTGTACCTGGGGAGGTCTCTCTAACACTCTCTCTCTCTCTCACACTCCTGTATCTGGGGAGGTCACTCTAACCCCCTCTCTCTCACACTCCTGTATCTGGGGAGGTCCCTCTAAACCCCTCTCTCACACGCCTGTATCTGGGGAGGTCTCTCTAACCCTCTCCTCACACTCCTGTGCCTGAGGAGGTCTCTCTAACCCCCTCTCTTTCACATTCCTGTACCTGGGGAGGTCTCTCTAGCCCTATATCTCTCACACTCCTGTACCTGAGGAGGTCTCTCTAACCCTCTCTCTCTCTCACACTCTTGTATCAGGGGAGGTCTCTCTAACCCCCTCTCTCTCACACTCCTGTATCTGGGGAGGTCTCTCTAACCCCCTCTCTCACACACTCCTGTATCTGGGGAAGTCTCTCTAACCCCCTCTCTCTCCCACATACTCATGTATCTGGGGAGGTCTCTCTAACCCCCTCTCTCTCACATTCCTGTATCTGGGGATGTCTCTCTAACCCCTCTCTCTCTCACGCTCCTGTATCTGGGGAGGTCCGTCTAACCCCATCTCTCACACTCCTGTATCTGGGGAGGTCTCTCTAACTCCCTCTCTCACATTCCTGTATCTGGGGATTTCTCTCTAAACCCCTCTCTCTCTCACGCTCCTGTATCTGGGGTGGACCCTCTAACCCCCTCTCTCACATTCCTGTATCTGGGGAGGTCTCTCTAACCCCCTCTCTCTCACACTCCAAAATCTGGGGAGGTCTCTCGAACTCCCTCTCTCTCTCACACTCCTGTATCTGGGGAGGTCACTCTAACCCCCTCTCTCTCACACGCCTGTATCTGGGGAGGTCCCTCTAACCCTCTCTCACACTCCTGAATCTGCGGAGGTCCCTCTAACCCCCTCTCTCACACTCCTGTATCTGGGGAGGTCTCTCTAACCCTCTCTCTCACACTCCTGTGCCTGGGGAGGACTCTCTAACCCTCTCTCTCTCACACTCCTGTATCTGGAGAGGTCTCTCTAACCCTCTCTTTCTCACACTCCTGTATCTGGGGAGGTCTCTCTAACACTCTCTTTCTCACACTCCTGTATCTGGGGAGGTCTCTCTAACACTCTCTCTCTCTCTCACACTCCTGTATCTGGGGAGGTCACTCTAACCCCCTCTCTCTCACACTCCTGTATCTGGGGAGGTCCCTCTAAACCCCTCTCTCACACGCCTGTATCTGGGGAGGTCTCTCTAACCCTCTCCTCACACTCCTGTGCCTGAGGAGGTCTCTCTAACCCCCTCTCTTTCACATTCCTGTATCTGGGGAGGTCTCACTAACCCTATATCTCTCACACTCCTGTACCTGAGGAGGTCTCTCTAACCCTCTCTCTCTCTCACACTCTTGTATCAGGGGAGGTCTCTCTAACCCCCTCTCTCTCACACTCCTGTATCTGGGGAGGTCTCTCTAACCCCCTCTCTCACACACTCCTGTATCTGGGGAAGTCTCTCTAACCCCCTCTCTCTCCCACATACTCATGTATCTGGGGAGGTCTCTCTAACCCCCTCTCTCTCACATTCCTGTATCTGGGGATGTCTCTCTAACCCCTCTCTCTCTCACGCTCCTGTATCTGGGGAGGTCCGTCTAACCCCATCTCTCACACTCCTGTATCTGGGGAGGTCTCTCTAACTCCCTCTCTCACATTCCTGTATCTGGGGATTTCTCTCTAAACCCCTCTCTCTCTCACGCTCCTGTATCTGGGGTGGACCCTCTAACCCCCTCTCTCACATTCCTGTATCTGGGGAGGTCTCTCTAACCCCCTCTCTCTCACACTCCAAAATCTGGGGAGGTCTCTCGAACTCCCTCTCTCTCTCACACTCCTGTATCTGGGGAGGTCACTCTAACCCCCTCTCTCTCACACGCCTGTATCTGGGGAGGTCCCTCTAACCCTCTCTCACACTCCTGAATCTGCGGAGGTCCCTCTAACCCCCTCTCTCACACTCCTGTATCTGGGGAGGTCTCTCTAACCCTCTCTCTCACACTCCTGTGCCTGGGGAGGACTCTCTAACCCCCTCTCTTTCACATTACTGTACCTGGGGAGGTCTCTCTAACCCTCTCTCTCTCACACTCCTGTATCTGGAGAGGTCTCTCTAACCCCCTCTTTCTCACACTCCTGTATCTGGGGAGGTCTCTCTAACCCCCTCTCTCTCACACACACTGTGTATCTGGGGAATACTCTCTAACCCCCTCTCACACACTCCTGTATCTGGGGAGATCTCTCTAAACCCCTCTCACACACTCCTGTATCTGGGGAGGTCGCTCTAACCCCCTCTCTCTCACACTCCTGTGTCTGGTGAGGTCTCTCCAAAACCCTCTCTTTCACATTCCTGTACCTGGGGAGGTCTCTCTAACCCCCTCTCTCTCTCACACTCCAGAATCTGGATAGGTCCCTCTAACCCCATCTCTCACACTCCTGTATCTGGGGAGGTCTCTCTAACCCCCTCTCTTTCACATTCCTGTACCTGGAGAGGTCTCTCTAACCCCCTCTCTCTCACACTCCTGTATCTGGGGAGGTCTCTCTAACCCCCTCTCTTTCACATTCCTGTACCTGGAGAGGTCTCTCTCACCCTCTCACTCTCACATTCCTGTATCTGGGGAGGTCTCTCTAACCCCCTCTCTCTCACACACACTCGTGTATCTGGGGAGATCTCTCAAAACCCCTCTCACACACTCCTGTATCTGGGGAGGTCTCTCTAACCCTCTCTCTCTCACACTCCTGTATCTGGGGATGTCTCTCTAACCCTCTCTCTCTCACACTCCTGTATCTGGGGAGGTCTCTCTAACCCTCTCTCTCACACTGCTGTGTCTGGTGAGGTCTCTCGAACCCCCTCTCTATCTCACACACTCGTGTATCTGGGGAGGTCTCTCTAACCCTCTCTCTCTCACACTCCTTTACCTGGGGAGGTCTCTCTAACACTCTCTCTCTCTCTCACACTCCTGTATCTGGGGAGGTCACTCTAACCCCCTCTCTCTCACACTCCTGTATCTGGGGAGGTCTCTCTAAACCCCTCTCTCACACGCCTGTATCTGGGGAGGTCTCTCTAACCCTCTCCTCACACTCCTGTGCCTGAGGAGGTCTCTCTAACCCCCTCTCTCTCACATTCCTGTACCTGGGGAGGTCTCTCTAACCCCCTCTCTCTCACACTCCTGTATCTGGGGAGGTCTCTCTAACCCCCTCTCTCACACACTCCTGTATCTGGGGAAGTCTCTCTAACCCCCTCTCTCTCCCACATACTCATGTATCTGGGGAGGTCTCTCTAACCCCCTCTCTCTCACATTCCTGTATCTGGGGATGTCTCTCTAACCCCTCTCTCTCTCACGCTCCTGTATCTGGGGAGGTCCGTCTAACCCCATCTCTCACACTCCTGTATCTGGGGAGGTCTCTCTAACTCCCTCTCTCACATTCCTGTATCTGGGGATTTCTCTCTAAACCCCTCTCTCTCTCACGCTCCTGTATCTGGGGTGGACCCTCTAACCCCCTCTCTCACATTCCTGTATCTGGGGAGGTCTCTCGAACCCTCTCTCTCTCACATGCTCCTGTACCTTTGGATGTCTCTCTAAGCCACCCTCTCACAAACTGCTGTATATGGGGAGGTCTCTCTCACCCTCTCCCTCTCACACACTCCTGTATCTGCGGCAGTCCCTCGAACCCTCTCTCACACGCTCCTCTGCCTGAGATGGTCTTTCTAACCCCTTCTTTCTTACTCCTGTATCTGGGAAGATCTCCCTAACCCCCTCTCTCTCTCACACACTCCTGTATCTGGAGAGGTCCCTCTAATCCCCTATATCTCACACACCAGTATCTGAGGAGGTCTCTCGAACTCCCTCTCACATACTCCTGTATCTGGGGAGGTCTCTCTAACCCTCTCTCTCTCATACGCCTGTATCTGGGGAGGTCCCTCTAACCCTCTCTCTCACACTCCTGAATCTGCGGAGGTCCCTCTAACCCCCTCTCTCACACTCCTGTATCTGGGGAGGTCTCTCTAACCCTCTCTCTCACACTCCTGTGCCTGGGGAGGACTCTCTAACCCCCTCTCTTTCACATTACTGTACCTGGGGAGGTCTCTCTAACCCTCTCTCTCTCACACTCCTGTATCTGGAGACGTCTCTCTAACTCCCTCTCTATCACACTCCTGTATCTGGGGAGGTCTCTCTAACCCCGTCTCTCTCACACTCCTGTATCTGGGGAAGTCTCTCTAACCCTCTATCTCTCACACTCCTGTATCTGGGGAGGTCTCTCTAACCCCCTCTCTCTCACACTCCTGTATCTGGGGAAGTCTCTCTAACCCTCTCTCTCTCACACTCCTGTACCTGGGGAGGTCTCTCTAACCCCCTCTCTCTCACACTCCTGTATCTGGGGAGGTCTCTCTAACCCCCTCTCTCACACACTCCTGTATCTGGGGAAGTCTCTCTAACCCCCTCTCTCTCCCACATACTCATGTATCTGGGGAGGTCTCTCTAACCCCCTCTCTCTCACATTCCTGTATCTGGGGATGTCTCTCTAACCCCTCTCTCTCTCACGCTCCTGTATCTGGGGAGGTCCGTCTAACCCCATCTCTCACACTCCTGTATCTGGGGAGGTCTCTCTAACTCCCTCTCTCACATTCCTGTATCTGGGGATTTCTCTCTAAACCCCTCTCTCTCTCACGCTCCTGTATCTGGGGTGGACCCTCTAACCCCCTCTCTCACATTCCTGTATCTGGGGAGGTCTCTCGAACCCTCTCTCTCTCACATGCTCCTGTACCTTTGGATGTCTCTCTAAGCCACCCTCTCACAAACTGCTGTATATGGGGAGGTCTCTCTCACCCTCTCCCTCTCACACACTCCTGTATCTGCGGCAGTCCCTCGAACCCTCTCTCACACGCTCCTCTGCCTGAGATGGTCTTTCTAACCCCTTCTTTCTTACTCCTGTATCTGGGAAGATCTCCCTAACCCCCTCTCTCTCTCACACACTCCTGTATCTGGAGAGGTCCCTCTAATCCCCTATATCTCACACACCAGTATCTGAGGAGGTCTCTCGAACTCCCTCTCACATACTCCTGTATCTGGGGAGGTCTCTCTAACCCTCTCTCTCTCATACGCCTGTATCTGGGGAGGTCCCTCTAACCCTCTCTCTCACACTCCTGAATCTGCGGAGGTCCCTCTAACCCCCTCTCTCACACTCCTGTATCTGGGGAGGTCTCTCTAACCCCCTCTCTCACACACTCCTGTATCTGGGGAAGTCTCTCTAACCCCCTCTCTCTCCCACATACTCATGTATCTGGGGAGGTCTCTCTAACCCCCTCTCTCTCACATTCCTGTATCTGGGGATGTCTCTCTAACCCCTCTCTCTCTCACGCTCCTGTATCTGGGGAGGTCCGTCTAACCCCATCTCTCACACTCCTGTATCTGGGGAGGTCTCTCTAACTCCCTCTCTCACATTCCTGTATCTGGGGATTTCTCTCTAAACCCCTCTCTCTCTCACGCTCCTGTATCTGGGGTGGACCCTCTAACCCCCTCTCTCACATTCCTGTATCTGGGGAGGTCTCTCGAACCCTCTCTCTCTCACATGCTCCTGTACCTTTGGATGTCTCTCTAAGCCACCCTCTCACAAACTGCTGTATATGGGGAGGTCTCTCTCACCCTCTCCCTCTCACACACTCCTGTATCTGCGGCAGTCCCTCGAACCCTCTCTCACACGCTCCTCTGCCTGAGATGGTCTTTCTAACCCCTTCTTTCTTACTCCTGTATCTGGGAAGATCTCCCTAACCCCCTCTCTCTCTCACACACTCCTGTATCTGGAGAGGTCCCTCTAATCCCCTATATCTCACACACCAGTATCTGAGGAGGTCTCTCGAACTCCCTCTCACATACTCCTGTATCTGGGGAGGTCTCTCTAACCCTCTCTCTCTCATACGCCTGTATCTGGGGAGGTCCCTCTAACCCTCTCTCTCACACTCCTGAATCTGCGGAGGTCCCTCTAACCCCCTCTCTCACACTCCTGTATCTGGGGAGGTCTCTCTAACCCTCTCTCTCACACTCCTGTGCCTGGGGAGGACTCTCTAACCCCCTCTCTTTCACATTACTGTACCTGGGGAGGTCTCTCTAACCCTCTCTCTCTCACACTCCTGTATCTGGAGACGTCTCTCTAACTCCCTCTCTATCACACTCCTGTATCTGGGGAGGTCTCTCTAACCCCGTCTCTCTCACACTCCTGTATCTGGGGAAGTCTCTCTAACCCTCTATCTCTCACACTCCTGTATCTGGGGAGGTCTCTCTAACCCCCTCTCTCTCACACTCCTGTATCTGGGGAAGTCTCTCTAACCCTCTCTCTCTCACACTCCTGTACCTGGGGAGGTCTCTCTAACCCCCTCTCTCTCACACTCCTGTATCTGGGGAGGTCTCTCTAACCCCCTCTCTCACACACTCCTGTATCTGGGGAAGTCTCTCTAACCCCCTCTCTCTCCCACATACTCATGTATCTGGGGAGGTCTCTCTAACCCCCTCTCTCTCACATTCCTGTATCTGGGGATGTCTCTCTAACCCCTCTCTCTCTCACGCTCCTGTATCTGGGGAGGTCCGTCTAACCCCATCTCTCACACTCCTGTATCTGGGGAGGTCTCTCTAACTCCCTCTCTCACATTCCTGTATCTGGGGATTTCTCTCTAAACCCCTCTCTCTCTCACGCTCCTGTATCTGGGGTGGACCCTCTAACCCCCTCTCTCACATTCCTGTATCTGGGGAGGTCTCTCGAACCCTCTCTCTCTCACATGCTCCTGTACCTTTGGATGTCTCTCTAAGCCACCCTCTCACAAACTGCTGTATATGGGGAGGTCTCTCTCACCCTCTCCCTCTCACACACTCCTGTATCTGCGGCAGTCCCTCGAACCCTCTCTCACACGCTCCTCTGCCTGAGATGGTCTTTCTAACCCCTTCTTTCTTACTCCTGTATCTGGGAAGATCTCCCTAACCCCCTCTCTCTCTCACACACTCCTGTATCTGGAGAGGTCCCTCTAATCCCCTATATCTCACACACCAGTATCTGAGGAGGTCTCTCGAACTCCCTCTCACATACTCCTGTATCTGGGGAGGTCTCTCTAACCCTCTCTCTCTCATACGCCTGTATCTGGGGAGGTCCCTCTAACCCTCTCTCTCACACTCCTGAATCTGCGGAGGTCCCTCTAACCCCCTCTCTCACACTCCTGTATCTGGGGAGGTCTCTCTAACCCTCTCTCTCACACTCCTGTGCCTGGGGAGGACTCTCTAACCCCCTCTCTTTCACATTACTGTACCTGGGGAGGTCTCTCTAACCCTCTCTCTCTCACACTCCTGTATCTGGAGACGTCTCTCTAACTCCCTCTCTATCACACTCCTGTATCTGGGGAGGTCTCTCTAACCCCGTCTCTCTCACACTCCTGTATCTGGGGAAGTCTCTCTAACCCTCTATCTCTCACACTCCTGTATCTGGGGAGGTCTCTCTAACCCCCTCTCTCTCACACTCCTGTATCTGGGGAAGTCTCTCTAACCCTCTCTCTCTCACACTCCTGTATCTGGGGAGGTCTCTCTAACCCCCTCTCTCTCACACTCCTGTATCTGGGGAGGTCGCTCTAACCCACTCTCTGTCACACTCCTGTGTCTGGTGAGGTCTCTCCAAAACCCTCTCTTTCACATTCCTGTACCAGGGGAGGTCTCTCTAACACCCTCTCTCACACACTCCTGTATCTGGTGAGGTCCCTCTAACCCCATCTCTCACATTCCTGTATCTGGGGAGGTCTCTCTAACCCCCTCTCTCTCACACACACTCGTGTATCTGGGGAGATCTCTCAAAACCCCTCTCACACACTCCTGTATCTGGGGAGGTCTCTCTAACCCTCTCTCTCTCACACTCCTGTATCTGGGGATGTCTCTCTAACCCTCTCTCTCTCACACTCCTGTATCTGGGGAGGCCTCTCTAACCCTCTCTCTCACACTGCTGTGTCTGGTGAGGTCTCTCGAACCCCCTCTCTTTCACATTCCTGTACCGTGGGAGGTCTCTCTAACCCTCTCTCTCTCACTCTCCTGTATCTGGGGAGGACTCTCTAACACCCTCTCTCTCACACTCCTGTATCTGGGGAAGTCTCTCTAACCCCCTCTCTCTCTCACACACTCGTGTATCTGGGGAGGTCTCCCTAACCCTCTCTCTCTCACACTCCTGTACCTTGGGAGGTCTCTCTAACCCTCTCTCTCTCTCACACTCCTGTATCTGGGGAGGTCACTCTAACCCCCTCTCTCTCACACTCCTGTATCTGGGGAGGTCCCTCTAAACCCCTATCTCACACGCCTGTATCTGGGGAGGTCTCTCAAACCCTCTCCTCACACTCCTGTGCCTGAGGAGGTCTCTCTAACCCCCTCTCTTTCACATTCCTGTACCTGGGGAGGTCTCTCTAACCCCCTCTCTCTCACACTCCTGTATCTGGGGTGGTCTCTCTAACCCCCCTCTCTCACACACTCCTGTATCTGGGGTCTCTCTAATCCCTTCTCTCTCACACTCCTGTATCTGGGGAAGTCTCTCAAACCCCCTCTCTCTCACACTCCTGTATCTGGGCAGATCTCTCTAACCCTCTCTCTCACACTCCTGTATCTGGGGAGGTCTCTCTAACCCCCTCTCTCTCTCACTCTCCTGAATCTGGGGAGGTCCCTCTAACCCCATCTCTCACACTCCTGTATCTGGGGAGGTCTCACTAACCCTCTCTCTCACACTCCTGTATCTGGGGAGGTCTCTCTAAAACTCTCTCTCTCACACTCCTTATCTGGGGAGGTCTCTCGAACCCTCTCTCTCTCACATGCTCCTGTACCTTTGGATGTCTCTCTAAGCCACCCTCTCACAAACTGCTGTATATGGGGAGGTCTCTCTCACCCTCTCCCTCTTACACACTCCTGTATCTGCGGCAGTCCCTCGAACCCTCTCTCACACGCTCCTCTGCCTGAGATGGTCTTTCTAACACCTTCTTTCTTACTCCTGTATCTGGGAAGATCTCCCTAACCCCCCCTCTCTCTCACACACTCCTGTATCTGGAGAGGTCCCTCTAATCCCCTATATCTCACACACCAGTATCTGAGGAGATCTCTCTAACGCCCTCTCTCACACTCCTGTATCTGAGGAGATCTCTCTAACACTCACTCTCATACTCCTGTATCTGGGGAAGTCTCTCTAACCCCCTCTCTCTCCCACATACTCATGTATCTGGGGAGGTCTCTCTAACGCCCTCTCACACACTCCTGTATCTGGGGAGGTCTCTCTAACCCTCTCTCTCTCACACTCCTGTATCTGGGGAGGTCTCTCTAACCCCCTCTCTCACATTGCTTTATCTGGAGATGTCTCTCTAACACCCTCTCTCTCTCACACTCCTGTATCTGGGGAGGTCTCTCTAATCCCCTCTCTCTTACACTCCTGTATCTGGGGAAGTCTTTCTAAACCCCTCTCTCTCACACACACTCGTGTATCTGTGGAGGTCTCTCTAACCCCCTCTCTCTCACACTCCTGTATCTGGGGAAGTCTCTCTAACCCTCTCTCTCTCACACTCCTGTATCTGGGGAGGTCTCTCTAACCCTCTCTCTCTCACACTCTTGTATCTGGGCAGGTCTCTCTAACCCCCTCTCTCTCACACTCCTGTATCTGGGGAGGTCTCTCTAAACCCCTCTCTCTCTCACGCTCCTGAATCTGGGGAGGTCCCTCTAACCCCATCTCTCACACTCCTGTATCTGGGGAAGTCTCTCTAACCCTCTCTCTCACATTCCTGTGTCTGGTGAGGTCTCTCTAACCCCCTCTCTTTCACATTCCTGTATCTGGGGAGCTCTCTCTAACCTCCTCTCTCTCTCACACTCCTGAATCTGGGAAGATCCCTCTAACCCCATCTCTCACACTCCTGTATCTGGGGAGGTCTCTCTAACCCCCTATCTTTCACATTCCTGTACCGGGGGAGGTCTCTCTAACCCCCTCTCTCTCTCATACTCCTGTATCTGGGGAGGTCTCTCTAACCCTCTCTCTCTCACACTCTTGTATCTGGGGAGGTCTCTCTAACCCCCTCTCTCTCTCACACACTCATGTATCTGGGGAGGTCTCTCTTACTCCCTCTGTCTCTCACACTACTGAATCTGGGGAGGTCCTTCTAACCCCATCTCTCACACTCCTGTATCTGGGGCGGTCTCTCTAATCCCCTCTCTCTCACACTCCTGTATCTGGGGAGGTCCCTCTAAACCCCTCTCTCACACGCCTGTATCTGGGGAGGTCTCTCTAACCCTCTCCTCACACTCCTGTGCCTGAGGAGGTCTCTCTAACCCCCTCTCTTTCACATTCCTGTACCTGGGGAGGTCTCACTAACCCTATATCTCTCACACTCCTGTACCTGAGGAGGTCTCTCTAACCCTCTCTCTCTCTCACACTCTTGTATCAGGGGAGGTCTCTCTAACCCCCTCTCTCTCACACTCCTGTATCTGGGGAGGTCTCTCTAACCCCCTCTCTCACACACTCCTGTATCTGGGGAAGTCTCTCTAACCCCCTCTCTCTCCCACATACTCATGTATCTGGGGAGGTCTCTCTAACCCCCTCTCTCTCACATTCCTGTATCTGGGGATGTCTCTCTAACCCCTCTCTCTCTCACGCTCCTGTATCTGGGGAGGTCCGTCTAACCCCATCTCTCACACTCCTGTATCTGGGGAGGTCTCTCTAACTCCCTCTCTCACATTCCTGTATCTGGGGATTTCTCTCTAAACCCCTCTCTCTCTCACGCTCCTGTATCTGGGGTGGACCCTCTAACCCCCTCTCTCACATTCCTGTATCTGGGGAGGTCTCTCTAACCCCCTCTCTCTCACACTCCAAAATCTGGGGAGGTCTCTCGAACTCCCTCTCTCTCTCACACTCCTGTATCTGGGGAGGTCACTCTAACCCCCTCTCTCTCACACGCCTGTATCTGGGGAGGTCCCTCTAACCCTCTCTCACACTCCTGAATCTGCGGAGGTCCCTCTAACCCCCTCTCTCACACTCCTGTATCTGGGGAGGTCTCTCTAACCCTCTCTCTCACACTCCTGTGCCTGGGGAGGACTCTCTAACCCCCTCTCTTTCACATTACTGTACCTGGGGAGGTCTCTCTCACCCTCTCTCTCTCACACTCCTGTATCTGGAGAGGTCTCTCTAACCCCCTCTTTCTCACACTCCTGTATCTGGGGAGGTCTCTCTAACCCCCTCTCTCTCACACACACTGTGTATCTGGGGAATACTCTCTAACCCCCTCTCACACACTCCTGTATCTGGGGAGATCTCTCTAAACCCCTCTCACACACTCCTGTATCTGGGGAGGTCGCTCTAACCCTCTCTCTCTCACACTCCTGTGTCTGGTGAGGTCTCTCCAAAACCCTCTCTTTCACATTCCTGTACCTGGGGAGGTCTCTCTAACCCCCTCTCTCTCTCACACTCCAGAATCTGGATAGGTCCCTCTAACCCCATCTCTCACACTCCTGTATCTGGGGAGGTCTCTCTAACCCCCTCTCTTTCACATTCCTGTACCTGGAGAGGTCTCTCTAACCCCCTCTCTCTCACACTCCTGTATCTGGGGAGGTCTCTCTAACCCCCTCTCTTTCACATTCCTGTACCTGGAGAGGTCTCTCTCACCCTCTCACTCTCACATTCCTGTATCTGGGGAGGTCTCTCTAACCCCCTCTCTCTCACACACACTCGTGTATCTGGGGAGATCTCTCAAAACCCCTCTCACACACTCCTGTATCTGGGGAGGTCTCTCTAACCCTCTCTCTCTCACACTCCTGTATCTGGGGATGTCTCTCTAACCCTCTCTCTCTCACACTCCTGTATCTGGGGAGGTCTCTCTAACCCTCTCTCTCACACTGCTGTGTCTGGTGAGGTCTCTCGAACCCCCTCTCTATCTCACACACTCGTGTATCTGGGGAGGTCTCTCTAACCCTCTCTCTCTCACACTCCTGTACCTGGGGAGGTCTCTCTAACACTCTCTCTCTCTCTCACACTCCTGTATCTGGGGAGGTCACTCTAACCCCCTCTCTCTCACACTCCTGTATCTGGGGAGGTCTCTCTAACCCTCTCCTCACACTCCTGTGCCTGAGGAGGTCTCTCTAACCCCCTCTCTCTCACATTCCTGTACCTGGGGAGGTCTCTCTAACCCTCTCTCTCTCTCACACTCTTGTATCAGGGGAGGTCTCTCTAACCCCCTCTCTCTCACACTCCTGTATCTGGGGAGGTCTCTCTAACCCCCTCTCTCACACACTCCTGTATCTGGGGAAGTCTCTCTAACCCCCTCTCTCTCCCACATACTCATGTATCTGGGGAGGTCTCTCTAACCCCCTCTCTCTCACATTCCTGTATCTGGGGATGTCTCTCTAACCCCTCT
Source organism: Isurus oxyrinchus (assembly GCA_026770705.1). NCBI lineage: Eukaryota > Metazoa > Chordata > Chondrichthyes > Lamniformes > Lamnidae > Isurus > Isurus oxyrinchus. The sequence continues at coordinate 17,078,907 of JANJGN010000036.1, read as the reverse complement.
CTCTCTCACGCTCCTGTATCTGGGGAGGTCCGTCTAACCCCATCTCTCACACTCCTGTATCTGGGGAGGTCTCTCTAACTCCCTCTCTCACATTCCTGTATCTGGGGTGGTCTCTCTAACCCCCTCTCTCACACACTCCTGTATCTGGGGTCTCTCTAATCCCCTCTCTCTCACACTCCTGTATCTGGGGAAGTCTCTCAAACCCCCTCTCTCTCACACTCCTGTATCTGGGCAGATCTCTCTAACCCTCTCTCTCACACTCCTGTATCTGGGGAGGTCTCTCTAACCCCCTCTCTCTCTCACTCTCCTGAATCTGGGGAGGTCCCTCTAACCCCATCTCTCACACTCCTGTATCTGGGGAGGTCTCACTAACCCTCTCTCTCACACTCCTGTATCTGGGGAGGTCTCTCTAAAACTCTCTCTCTCACACTCCTGTATCTGGGGAGGTCTCTCGAACCCTCTCTCTCTCACATGCTCCTGTACCTTTGGATGTCTCTCTAAGCCACCCTCTCACAAACTGCTGTATATGGGGAGGTCTCTCTCACCCTCTCCCTCTTACACACTCCTGTATCTGCGGCAGTCCCTCGAACCCTCTCTCACACGCTCCTCTGCCTGAGATGGTCTTTCTAACACCTTCTTTCTTACTCCTGTATCTGGGAAGATCTCCCTAACCCCCCCTCTCTCTCACACACTCCTGTATCTGGAGAGGTCCCTCTAATCCCCTATATCTCACACACCAGTATCTGAGGAGATCTCTCTAACGCCCTCTCTCACACTCCTGTATCTGAGGAGATCTCTCTAACACTCTCTCTCTCATACTCCTGTATCTGGGGAAGTCTCTCTAACCCCCTCTCTCTCCCACATACTCATGTATCTGGGGAGGTCTCTCTAACGCCCTCTCACACACTCCTGTATCTGGGGAGGTCTCTCTAACCCTCTCTCTCTCACACTCCTGTATCTGGGGAGGTCTCTCTAACCCCCTCTCTCACATTGCTTTATCTGGAGATGTCTCTCTAACACCCTCTCTCTCTCACGCTCCTGTATCTGGGGAGGTCCCTCTAACCCCCTCTCTCACATTCCTGTATCTGGGGAGGTCTCTCTAAACCCCTCTCTCTCACACTCCTGTATCTGAGGAAGTCTCTCGAACCCCCTCTCTCTCACATACTCGTGTAGCTGGGGAGCTCTCTTTAACCCCCTCTCACACACTCCTGTATCTGGGGAGGTCTTTCTAACCCCCTCTCTCTCACACTCCTGTATCTGGGGAAGTCTCTCTAACCCTCTCTCTCTCACATTCCTGTATCTGGGGAGGTCTCTCTAACCCTCTCTCTCTCACACTCCTGTATCTGGGGAGGTCTCTCTAATCCCCTCTCTCTTACACTCCTGTATCTGGGGAAGTCTTTCTAAACCCCTCTCTCTCACACACACTCGTGTATCTGTGGAGGTCTCTCTAACCCCCTCTCTCTCACACTCCTGTATCTGGGGAAGTCTCTCTAACCCTCTCTCTCTCACACTCCTGTATCTGGGGAGGTCTCTCTAACCCTCTCTCTCTCACACTCTTGTATCTGGGCAGGTCTCTCTAACCCCCTCTCTCTCACACTCCTGTATCTGGGGAGGTCTCTCTAAACCCCTCTCTCTCTCACGCTCCTGAATCTGGGGAGGTCCCTCTAACCCCATCTCTCACACTCCTGTATCTGGGGAAGTCTCTCTAACACTCTCTCTCACATTCCTGTGTCTGGTGAGGTCTCTCTAACCCCCTCTCTTTCACATTCCTGTATCTGGGGAGCTCTCTCTAACCTCCTCTCTCTCTCACACTCCTGAATCTGGGAAGATCCCTCTAACCCCATCTCTCACACTCCTGTATCTGGGGAGGTCTCTCTAACCCCCTATCTTTCACATTCCTGTACCGGGGGAGGTCTCTCTAACCCCCTCTCTCTCTCATACTCCTGTATCTGGGGAGGTCTCTCTAACCCTCTCTCTCTCACACTCTTGTATCTGGGGAGGTCTCTCTAACCCCCTCTCTCTCTCACACACTCATGTATCTGGGGAGGTCTCTCTTACTCCCTCTGTCTCTCACACTACTGAATCTGGGGAGGTCCTTCTAACCCCATCTCTCACACTCCTGTATCTGGGGCGGTCTCTCTAATCCCCTCTCTCTCACACTCCTGTATCTGGGGAAGTCTCTCTAACCCTCTCTCTCACACTCCTGTGTCTGGTGAGGTCTCGCTAACCCCCTCTCTTTCACATTCCTGTACCTGGGGAGGTCTCTCTCACCCTCTCTCTCTCACACTCCTGTATCTGGGGTGGTCTCTCTAACCCTCTCTCTCTCACACTCCTGTATCTGAGGAAGTCTCTCGAACCCCCTCTCTCTCACATACTCGTGTAGCTGGGGAGCTCTCTTTAACCCCCTCTCACACACTCCTGTATCTGGGGAGGTCTTTCTAACCCCCTCTCTCTCACACTCCTGTATCTGGGGAAGTCTCTCTAACCCTCTCTCTCTCACATTCCTGTATCTGGGGAGGTCTCTCTAACCCTCTCTCTCTCACACTCCTGTATCTGGGGAGGTCTCTCTAATCCCCTCTCTCTTACACTCCTGTATCTGGGGAAGTCTTTCTAAACCCCTCTCTCTCACACACACTCGTGTATCTGTGGAGGTCTCTCTAACCCCCTCTCTCTCACACTCCTGTTTATGGGGAAGTCTCTCTAACCCTCTCTCTCTCACACTCCTGTATCTGGGGAGGTCTCTCTAACCCTCTCTCTCTCACACTCTTGTATCTGGGCAGGTCTCTCTAACCCCCTCTCTCTCACACTCCTGTATCTGGGGAGGTCTCTCTAAACCCCTCTCTCTCTCACGCTCCTGAATCTGGGGAGGTCCCTCTAACCCCATCTCTCACACTCCTGTATCTGGGGAAGTCTCTCTAACCCTCTCTCTCACATTCCTGTGTCTGGTGAGGTCTCTCTAACCCCCTCTCTTTCACATTCCTGTATCTGGGGAGCTCTCTCTAACCTCCTCTCTCTCTCACACTCCTGAATCTGGGAAGATCCCTCTAACCCCATCTCTCACACTCCTGTATCTGGGGAGGTCTCTCTAACCCCCTATCTTTCACATTCCTGTACCGGGGGAGGTCTCTCTAACCCCCTCTCTCTCTCATACTCCTGTATCTGGGGAGGTCTCTCTAACCCTCTCTCTCTCACACTCTTGTATCTGGGGAGGTCTCTCTAACCCCCTCTCTCTCTCACACACTCATGTATCTGGGGAGGTCTCTCTTACTCCCTCTCTCTCTCACACTACTGAATCTGGGGAGGTCCTTCTAACCCCATCTCTCACACTCCTGTATCTGGGGCGGTCTCTCTAATCCCCTCTCTCTCACACTCCTGTATCTGGGGAAGTCTCTCTAACCCTCTCTCTCACACTCCTGTGTCTGGTGAGGTCTCGCTAACCCCCTCTCTTTCACATTCCTGTACCTGGGGAGGTCTCTCTCACCCTCTCTCTCTCACACTCCTGTATCTGGGGTGGTCTCTCTAACCCTCTCTCTCTCACACTCCTGTATCTGGGGACGTCTCTCTAACCCTCTCTCTCTCACACTCCTGTATCTGGGGAGGTCTCTCTAACCCTCTCTCTCACACTCCTGTATCTGGGGAGGTCTCTTTAACCCCCTCTCTCTCTCACACTCCTGTATCTGGGGAGGTCTCTCTAACCCTCTCTCTCACATTCCTGTGTCTGGTGAGGTCTCTCTAAGCCTCTCTCTCACACTCCTGTATCTGGGGACGTCTCTCTAACCCCCTCTCTCACACACTCCTGTATCTGGTGAGGTCTCTCTAATCCCCTCTCTCTCACACTCCTGTATCTGGGGAGGTCTCTCTAACCCTCTCTCTCACACTCCTGTATCTGGGGACGTCTCTCTAACCCCCTCTCTCTCTCACACTCCTGTATCTGGGGAGCTCTCTCTAACCTTCTCTCTCTCACACTCCTGTATCTGGGGAGGTCTCTTACTCCCTCTCTCTCTCACACTACTGAATCTGGGGAGGTCCTTCTAACCCCATCTCTCACCCTCCTGTATCTGGTGAGGTCTCTCTAACCCCCTCTCTTTCACATTCCTGTACCTGGGGAGGTCTCTCTAACCCTCTCTCTCTCACACTCCTGTATCTGGGGTGTTCTCTCTAACCCTCTCTCTCTCACACTCCTGTATCTGGGGAGGTCTCTCTAACCCTCTCTCTCACACTCCTGTATCTGGGGAGGTCTCTCTAACCCTCTCTCTCACACTCCTGTACCTGAGGAGGTCTCTCTAACCCCCTCTCTCTCACACTCCTGTATCTGGGGAGGTCTCTCTAATCCCCTCTCTCTCACACTCGTGTATCTGGGGAGGTCTCTCTAACCCCCTCTCTCTCACACTCCTGTATCTGGGGAGGTCTCTCTAACCCTCTCTCTCTCACACTCCTGTATCTGGGGAAGTCTCTCTAACCCCCTCTCTCTCTCACACACTGGTGTATCTGGGGAGCTCTCTCTAACCCCCTCTCACATACCCCTGTATCTGGGGAGGTCTCTCTAACCCTCTCTCTCTCGCACACTCCTGTATCTGGAGAGGTCACTCTAACCCCCTCTCTCTCACACTCCTGTATCTGGGGAGGTCCCTGTAACCCCCTCTCTCACACTCGTGTATCTGGGGAAGTCTCTCTAACCCCCTCTCTCTCACACGCACTCATGTATCTGGGGCCCTCTCTCTAAACCCCTCTCACACACTCCTGTATCTAGGGAGGTCTCTCTAACCCTCTCTCTCTCACACTCCTGTATCTGGGGAGGTCTCTCTTACTCCCTCTCTCTCTCACACTCCTGAATCTGGGGAGGTCCTTCTAACCCCATCTCTCACACTCCTGTATCTGGGGAGGTCTCTCTAACCCTCTCCCTCTCACACTCTTGTATCTGGGCAGGTCTCTCTAACCCTCTCTCTCTCACCCTCCTGTATCTGGGGAGGTCTCTCTAACCCTCTGTCTCTCACACTCCTGTATCTGGGGAGGTCTCTCTAACCCTCTCTCTCACACTCCTGTATCTGGGGAGGTCTCTCTAACCCTCTCTCTCACACTCCTGTATCTGGGGACGTCTCTCTAACCCCCTCTCTCTCACACTCCTGTATCTGGGGAGGTCTCTCTAACCCTCTGTCTCTCACTCTCCTGTATCTGGGGTGGTCTCTCTTACTCCCTCTCTCTCTCACACTACTGAATCTGGGGAGGTCCTTCTAACCCCATCTCTCACACACCTGTATCTGGGGAGGTCTCTCTAACCCTCTCTCTCTCTCACACTCCTGAATCTGGGGAGGTCTCTCTCACCCTCTCTCTCTCACACTCCTGTATCTGGGGTGGTCTCTCTAACCCTCTCTCTCTCACACTCCTGTATCTGGGGACGTCTCTCTAACCCTCTCTCTCTCACACTCCTGTATCTGGGGAGGTCTCTCTAACCCTCTCTCTCACACTCCTGTATCTGGGGAGGTCTCTTTAACCCCCTCTCTCTCTCACACTCCTGTATCTGGGGAGGTCTCTCTAACCCTCTCTCTCACATTCCTGTGTCTGGTGAGGTCTCTCTAAGCCTCTCTCTCACACTCCTGTATCTGGGGACGTCTCTCTAACCCCCTCTCTCACACACTCCTGTATCTGGTGAGGTCTCTCTAATCCCCTCTCTCTCACACTCCTGTATCTGGGGAGGTCTCTCTAACCCTCTCTCTCACACTCCTGTATCTGGGGACGTCTCTCTAACCCCCTCTCTCTCTCACACTCCTGTATCTGGGGAGCTCTCTCTAACCTTCTCTCTCTCACACTCCTGTATCTGGGGAGGTCTCTTACTCCCTCTCTCTCTCACACTACTGAATCTGGGGAGGTCCTTCTAACCCCATCTCTCACCCTCCTGTATCTGGTGAGGTCTCTCTAACCCCCTCTCTTTCACATTCCTGTACCTGGGGAGGTCTCTCTAACCCTCTCTCTCTCACACTCCTGTATCTGGGGTGTTCTCTCTAACCCTCTCTCTCTCACACTCCTGTATCTGGGGAGGTCTCTCTAACCCTCTCTCTCACACTCCTGTATCTGGGGAGGTCTCTCTAACCCTCTCTCTCACACTCCTGTACCTGAGGAGGTCTCTCTAACCCCCTCTCTCTCACACTCCTGTATCTGGGGAGGTCTCTCTAATCCCCTCTCTCTCACACTCGTGTATCTGGGGAGGTCTCTCTAACCCCCTCTCTCTCACACTCCTGTATCTGGGGAGGTCTCTCTAACCCTCTCTCTCTCACACTCCTGTATCTGGGGAAGTCTCTCTAACCCCCTCTCTCTCTCACACACTGGTGTATCTGGGGAGCTCTCTCTAACCCCCTCTCACATACCCCTGTATCTGGGGAGGTCTCTCTAACCCTCTCTCTCTCGCACACTCCTGTATCTGGAGAGGTCACTCTAACCCCCTCTCTCTCACACTCCTGTATCTGGGGAGGTCCCTGTAACCCCCTCTCTCACACTCGTGTATCTGGGGAAGTCTCTCTAACCCCCTCTCTCTCACACGCACTCATGTATCTGGGGCCCTCTCTCTAAACCCCTCTCACACACTCCTGTATCTAGGGAGGTCTCTCTAACCCTCTCTCTCTCACACTCCTGTATCTGGGGAGGTCTCTCTTACTCCCTCTCTCTCTCACACTCCTGAATCTGGGGAGGTCCTTCTAACCCCATCTCTCACACTCCTGTATCTGGGGAGGTCTCTCTAACCCTCTCCCTCTCACACTCTTGTATCTGGGCAGGTCTCTCTAACCCTCTCTCTCTCACCCTCCTGTATCTGGGGAGGTCTCTCTAACCCTCTGTCTCTCACACTCCTGTATCTGGGGAGGTCTCTCTAACCCTCTCTCTCACACTCCTGTATCTGGGGAGGTCTCTCTAACCCTCTCTCTCACACTCCTGTATCTGGGGACGTCTCTCTAACCCCCTCTCTCTCACACTCCTGTATCTGGGGAGGTCTCTCTAACCCTCTGTCTCTCACTCTCCTGTATCTGGGGTGGTCTCTCTTACTCCCTCTCTCTCTCACACTACTGAATCTGGGGAGGTCCTTCTAACCCCATCTCTCACACACCTGTATCTGGGGAGGTCTCTCTAACCCTCTCTCTCTCTCACACTCCTGAATCTGGGGAGGTCTCTCTAACCCTCTCTCTCACACTCCTGTGTCTGGTGAGGTCTCCCTAACCTCCTCTCTTTCACATTCCTGTACCTGGGGAGGTCTCTCGAACCCTCTCTCTCTCACACTCCTGTATCTGGGGAGGTCTCTCTAATCCTCTCTCTCTCACACTCCTGTACCTGGGGAGGTCTCTCTAACCCCCTCTCTCTTTCACACTCCTGAATCTGGGGAGGTCTCTCTAACCTCCTCTCTCTTTCACACTCCTGTATCTGGGGAGCTCTCTCTAACCCTCTCTCACACACCCCTGTGTCTGGTGAGGTCTCTCTAACCCCCTCCCTTTCAAATTCCTGTACCGGGGAAGTCTCTCTATCCCCCTCTCTCTCTCACACTCCTGTATATGGGGAGGTCTCTCGCACTCCCTCTCTCTCACACTCCTGTATCTGGGGAGGTCCCTCTGACCCCCTCTCTCACATTCCTTTATCTGGGATTGTCTCTCTAACCTCCTCTCTCTCACACTCCTGTATCTGGGGAGGTCTCTCTAACCCCCTCTCTCTCACACTCCTGTATCTGGGGAAGTCTCTCTAACCCTCTCTCTCTCACACTCCTGTATCTGGGGAGGTCTCTCTAACCCCCTCTCTCTCACACTCCTGTATCTGGGGAGGTCTCTCTAACACCCTCTCTCTCACACTCCTGTATCTGGGGAGGTCTCTCTAACCCTCTCTCTCTCACACTCTTGTATCTGGGGAGGTCTCTCTAACCCTCTCTCTCACACTCCTGTACCTGAGGAGGTCTCTCTAACCCCCTCTCTCTCACACTCCTGTATCTGGGGAGGTCTCTCTAACCCCCTCTCTCACACACTCCTGTATCTGGTGAGGTCTCTCTAATCCCCTCTCTCTCACACTCGTGTATCTGGGGAGGTCTCTCTAACCCCCTCTCTCTCACACTCCTGTATCTGGGGAGGTCTCTCTAACCCCCTCTCTCTCTCACACACTGGTGTATCTGGGGAGCTCTCTCTAACCCCATCTCACATACCCCTGTATCTGGGGAGGTCTCTCTAACCCTCTCTCTCTCGCACACTCCTGTATCTGGGGAGGTCACTCTAACCCCCTCTCTCTCACACTCCTGTATCTGGGGAGGTCCCTGTAACCCCCTCTCTCTCACACGCACTCGTGTATCTGGGGCCCTCTCTCTAAACCCCTCTCACACACTCCTGTATCTAGGGAGGTCTCTCTAACCCTCTCTCTCTCACACTCCTGTATCTGGGGAGGTCTCTCTTACTCCCTCTGTCACTCACACTCCTGAATCTGGGGAGGTCCTTCAACCCCATCTCTCACACTCCTGTATCTGGGGAGGTCTCTCTAACCCTCTCTCTCACACACCTGTGTCTGGTGAGGTCTCTCTAACCCCCTCTCTCTCACACACCTGTGTCTGGTGAGGTCTCTCTAACCCCCTCTCTTTCACACTCCTGTATCTGGGGAGGTCTCTCTAACCCCCCCTCTCTCACACTCCTGTATCTGGGGTGGTCTCTCTAACCCTCTCTCTCCCTCACACTCCTGAATCTGGGGAGGTCCCTCTAACCCCATCTCTCACGCTGCTGTATCTGGGGAGGTCTCTCTAACCCTCTCTCTCACATTCCTGTGTCTGGTGAGGTCTCTCTAACCCCCTCTCTTTCACATTCCTGTACCTGTGGAGGTCTCTCTAACCCCCTCTCTCTCTCACACTCCTGAATCTGGGGAGGTCCCTCTGACCCCCTCTCTCACATTCCTGTAGCTGGGGAGGTCTCTCTAACCCTCTCTCTCCCTCACACTCCTGAATCTGGGGAGGTCCCTCTAACCCCATCTCTCACGCTGCTGTATCTGGGGAGGTCTCTCTAACCCTCTCTCTCACATTCCTGTGTCTGGTGAGGTCTCTCTAACCCCCTCTCTTTCACATTCCTGTACCTGTGGAGGTCTCTCTAACCCCCTCTCTCTCTCACACTCCTGAATCTGGGGAGGTCTCTCTAACCCTCTCTCTCTCACACTCCTGTATCTGGGGAGGTCCCTCTGACCCCCTCTCTCACATTCCTTTATCTGGGGATGTCTCTCTAACCCCCTCTCTCTCTCACGCTCCTGTATCTGGGGAGGACCCTCTAACTCCCTCTCTCACATTCCTGTATCTGGGGAGGTCTCTCTAACCCCCTCTCTCTCACATTCCTGTATCTGGGGAGGTCTCTCTAACCCCCTCTCTCTCTCTCACACTCCTGTGTCTGGGGAGGTCTCTCTAACCCTCTCTCTCACACACTCGTGTATCTGGGGAGGTGACTCTAACCCCCTCTATCTCACACTCCTGTATCTGGGGAGGTCACTCTAACCCCCTCTCTCTCACACTCCTGTATCTGGAGAAGTCCCTCTAACCCCCTCTCTCACACTCCTGTATCTGGAGAAGTCCCTCTAACCCCCTCTCTCACACTCCTGTATCTGGGGAGGTCTCTCTAATCCTCTCTCTCTCACACTCCTGTATCTGGAGATGTCTCTCTAATCCTCTCTCTCTCACACTCCTGTATCTGGGGAGGTCTCTCTAACGCTCTCTCTCACACTCCTGTATCTGGGGAGGTCTCTCTAAGCCCCTCTCTCTCTCACAGTCTTGTATCTGGGGAGGTCTCTCTAACCCCCTCTCTCTCACACTCCTATATCTTGGGAGGTCTCTCTAACCCCCTCTCTCTCACACTCCTGTATCTGGGGAAGTCTCTCTAACCCCCTCTCTCTCTCACACTCCTGAATCTGGGGAGGTCCCTCTAACCCCCTCTCACATACTCCTGTATCTGGGGAGGTCTCTCTAATCCTCTCTCTCTCGCACACTCCTGTGTCTGGTGAGGTCTCTTTAACCCCCTCTCTTTCACATTACTGTACCGGGGGAGGTCTCTCTAACCCTCTCTCTCGCACACTGCTTTATCTGGGGATGTCTCTCTAACCCCCTCTCTCACGCTCCTGTATCTGGGGAGGACCCTCTAACCCCCTCTCTCACATCCCTGTATCTGGGGAGGTCTCTCTAACCCCCTCTCTCTCACACTCCTGTATCTGGGGAGGTCTCTCTAACCCCCTCTCTCTCACACTCCTGTATTTGAGGAGTCTCTCTAACCCCCTCTCTCTCACACTCTTGTATCTGGGGAAGTCTCTCTAACCCCCTCTCTCTCTCACACACTCGTGTATCTGGCGAGCTCTCTCTAACCCCCTCTCACATACTCCTGTACCTGGGGAGGTCTCTCTAACCCTCTCTCTCTCGCACACTCCTGTATCTGGGGAGGTCACTCTAACCCCCTCTCTCTCACACTCCTGTATCTGGGGAGGTCTCTCTAACCCTCTCTCACATACTCCTGTACCTGGGGAGGTCTCTCTAACCCTCTCTCTCTCACACTCCTGTATCTGGGGAGGTCCCTCTAACCCCCTCTCACATACTCCTGTATCTGGGGAGGTCTCTCTAACCCTCTCTCTCTCTCACACTCCTGTATCTGGGGAAGTCCCTCTAACCCCCTCTCACATACTCCTGTATCTGGGGAGGTCTCTCTAACCCTCTCTCTCTCGCACACTCCTGTACCTGGGGAGGTCTCTCTAACCCTCTCTCTCTCACACTCCTGTATCTGGAGATTTCTCTCTAATCCTCTCTCTCTCACACTCCTGTATCTGGGGAGGTCTCTCTAACCCCCTCTCTCTCTCACACTCCTGTATCTGGAGATGTCTCTCTAACCCTCTCTCTCTTACACACTCCTGTATCTGGGGAGGTCTCTCTAACCCCCTCTCTCTCTCACACTCTTGTATCTGGGGAGGTCTCTCTAACCCCCCTCTCTCTCTCACACCTGTATCTGAGGAGATCTCTCTGACCCTCTCTCTCTCACACTCCTGTATCTGGGGAGGTCCCTCTAACCCCATCTCTCACAGTCCTGTATCTGGGGAGGTCTCTCTAACCCTCTCTCTTACACTCCTGTGTCTGGTGAGGTCTCTCTTACCCCGTCTCTTTCACATTCCTGTACCTGGGGAGGTCTCTCTAACCCTCTCTCTCTCATACTCCTGTATCTGGGGAGGTCTCTCTCACCCGCGCTCTCTCACACTCCTATATCTGGGGGGGCCTCTCTAACCCTCTCTCTCTTACACACTCCTGTATCTGGGGAGGTCTCTCTAACCCCCTCTCTCTCTCACACTCCCGTATCTGGGGAGGTCTCTCTAACTCTCTCTCTCTTACACACTCCTGTATCTGGGGAGGTTGCTCTAACCCTCTCTCTCTTACACACTCCTGTATCTGGGGAGGTCTCTCTAACCCTCTCTCTCTTACACACTCCTGTATCTGGGGAGGTCTCTCTAACCCCCTCTCTCTCTCACACTCCTGTATCTGGGGAGGTCTCTCTAACCCTCTCTCTCTTACACACTCCTGTATCTGGGGACGTCTCTCTAACCCTCTCTCTCTTACACACTCCTTTTCCTGGGGAGGTTCCCTAAGCCTTCTCTTGCAATCCATATCTCTGGAGGCCTCTGTAACTGTTCCCTCATCCGTGCTCAAACGCCTGAGCCAACCTGAGTTGTCCAGATTAACAATTGTCTCACCTCCTGTTTCCAACCTCTCCATCCCTCACAATAATCTTTACCTCTCCAGTTATCCGCACTGAGATCAGCACTCCTCTGATCTCTCTGCTCTCGTCTCTCCCCATTCGTTGTCCTGTGCACTCTTCCAACTCCCATATTATTCACTGGCAGGACCATTAACACCTACATAGGCATCACCACAAGTGGCAGGGCCTGTATATTAACTCAGTCCAATTGTCTGGGACTCCTTCTCTGGAATTCACCACCTCACAACTCCGCACTTGAATTCCAGCACATAGTCCAAGAAAGCATTTTTCAACAGTGCCCCAGCAGGGGAGATGGTGGCGTCATGGCAATATCCCTGGACTCGTAATCCTGGGGGCATGGGTTCAAATCCCAGCCAGTCGCTGGTGGAATTTGAACTCAACTACTGAACCTGGGATTGAAAAGCTAGTCCCAGTAATGGTGACCATGAAACTATTGTCATGAAAAAACCCACCCTTCAATCTGCCATCTTTACCCGGTCTGCTCTACACGTGAGTCCAGACCCACAGCAATGAGGTTGACTCTTAACTGGCCTTGCAAGCCAAGTTCAAGGGCAGTTAGGGATGGGCAACAAATGCTGGCTTTGCCAGTGGTAGCCACTGTGAGGACTGTCACTTTAAGATCAGTTCGGGAGGGTGGGGAAGTCATGTGATTTGTTCACCAATGTGTGGCTAGCACTGGGGGGGTGCGGGAGGGAATAAATTCTAGGGAGGGGGTTTCCTAGGGGAAAAGAATGGTTGGATGAAGGGCTGACTGGTTACCAGCAGCCACAGAAGCACTGGGTGTGAATGAAGTTTGTTTTGTTTTGACGAGGAAACCTCCTGGAGCAACCCCATAAAAGGACAAAACAGAATTCAGCCGCGCGTTGCGTGTGGTAGACCCAAGCCTGGCGCTACCCCCGGCAACCTCTCACGTTTCTACAAAGCCCTTCAAGCTCAGGTGCATAAGTCGGCTGACAGGTTGATACCAAATGGCACCAGGCGCAACCTGCGTTTGTATAGCGCCTCTTGTCACGTCCCAAAGCATTTCACTGCCGAAGGAGCGCTTCTGAAGTGTTGCCGGCGTTATGAGGTAGGAAACATGGCCGACAATTTGTGCACAGCAAGCTCCCGCAAATAGCAAACCTTGTCTTATTTTGAGTGACGCTCATTGAGGAATATCGATGGGCTTTGCAGCCAGTGAAGTGCTTTTGAAGCTTGCTCTCTGTTGTCATGTAGGAAGCACAGCAGCCAGTTTTCCCACAGCAAAGACAACGCCTGGATAATCACTTTTACGTCACCTTAGCTGAGGAGTAAACTTTGAGGACGTGTCTGCCTCTGTCACGCGAACATTAAAGATCCCTTGGAGGCTGTGAGAGACTTTTCAAGCAGAATCCAGCCAGGGCTGTATTTTCAAGTCCTGTTCACTCTCTCCCACCACACACAACACACACACAGACAAACAAAGCACACACACACACACACACACACACAACACACACACAGCCAGACACACACACAGACATACACACCACACAGACACATACACAAAACACACACACACACACACAACACACACACAGACAGACACACACACAGACATACAAACACAGACATACACACACACACACAAACACACAAACACACACACACAAACACACACACACACAACACACACACACAGACAGACACACACACAGACATACACACCACACAGACACATACACAACACACACACACAACACACAACACACACCACACACACACAGACATACACACACGCATACATGACAGACACACACACAGTCATACACACCACACAGACACATACACAACACACACACACAACACACACCACACACACACAGACATACACACACACACAGACACACACACACACACACACACACACAACACACACACACACACACAGACAGACACACACACAGACATACACACACAGACAGACACACACACAGACATACACACACAGACAGACACACACACAGACAGATGCACAAATACACATGTGCACACATACATACACACAGACACACAAACACACACACACACACACACAGACTTCGTAACTCCAGTCAGGAGTCAGAGACAATTAATTCAGCTTTGTCTCTCAGTATTTCTTTCCTCCTCCTTTTAGTGCTCTCAGAATGATACTGGGGCTTGAAGAGTTAAACTCCGAGGACAGGTCTCACAGACCAGGCTTGTATTCCCTCGAGGGTAGAAGATCAAGGGGTGATCGAACCGAAGGGTTTCAGATGATTAAAGGGTTCAATGGGTTCCACAGAGAGAAACTATTTCCTCTGTTGGGGGAAGAGGGGCAGAGTCCAGAACAAAGTGGGGACAGAACCTTCAAATGAGAGCCAGGCCTTTCAGGGGTGGTGTCAGGAAGCACTTCACACACACACACACACACAGGGGAGGGGGTGGGAATCTGGAACTCTCTCCCCTAGAAAAGCTTTGGTGGGGGGTGGAGGGAGGGTTGTCGAGTAAAAGTGGGCAGCCCGTCCGCCGTATTGCAATAGGTAACCAAGGGTCAATGAGGCTTCTTACCAAGCCTAACGGGCCCTGATAATGCGCGGCCCTCACCATAAATCATTGGGGGTGGGCAGCCAGGCGGGGGTGGGTGGGCTGACTTTTTCAAATGCCATCTTCAAAGGGTGGGAAGGAATTTGGGGTGGGGGGGGGAGGTGTGGGGCTCGAACCTCAGCGGCTGTTCTTTGCGAATCAAGGGGAGAGGTGCTTCCCCCCCCACCCCCCTCAAGACCAAGCGCCCCTTTCCCCGCAGCATGAAACATAAACCCCACCCCACCCGCCCCCCCCCCCTCCCTGACCAGCTGAAACCCTCCCTGCCCGTGCAGCCTCCCCCATACTTACCCGTTCCGTGGATCCCATGGGCCTCTCTCCCTCCCCTCCCAACCCCGCCTACTCCCCGCCCCTTGCAGTCCCGACAGCGGCCACTGACCTGCCCTTGGCGCTGCCGGGGCTGAGGGAGCTGCCGGCCAATCGGGAAGGGCCGGCGCTGCCCGGGGGCGGGGCTCTCTCCCCAGTGAGGGGGCAGAGGTCGGACTGGGCCCGTTGTCAAGCCTGCCTGCGGTGTGAGGCAGGCCCGTGTGGAGCTGGTTGAGGGGCGGGGCAGGGTAGTGGGGGGAAAGGGGGGGGTGAGGTGCCTTCTGCCTTGCCCCCCACCCCCCGAATTTTATTCAGCCCAGTGTCCTGAAGCGGTTTCGAGTCACTTTAGGGAGCACGTTTTGAAGTGTCGTCACCGTTACAATATGGAAAGCCGAGGTAGTCAATTTACACGCAGGAAGATCATACGAGCGACAATGTGATAATGATCAGATAAACCTGCCAGGTTTTTATTTGCAGTGCTATAACTGAGGGCCCAAGCACACCGGGGAGGTCTCCACCCTCCCCCTTCGAAATAGCGGTCGTGGTGTTTCCCTACACCCACTGGCTTTCTCTTCAAGGACACCCCTGGACAGCACCGCACCCCTGCAGCACTGCGAGGATGAGCCTCGACCTTGGCGCTCAAGTCTCAGGAAGCGGGTCGAAGAGCCCGCAACCTTCCAGCTCGGAGGCAAAGATGGCTACCTTCTGCCACAGCTAGGCCCTGAGAGGGGCATTTCGCGTTGGGACCCTCCTGCCGGCCAACAGAGGCAGCTGCCAACCCCTCTAGCCCCTCACTGGCTTCCGCCTGGGGCTCACAGCGAGGTGGTCAACTCCGGCTCGATATGTTCCCAGGAGGCTCAAACGCCTGCCACGTTGCAACACTGTCCACCCCCCAGTCAACCAGCCTTTCACTCTCCACCTACATCACCGATACCTTTATAACTAATACATGAAGTCAATCAATGACCAAAAACACATCAGTATTTATAATGCTCCAATTGATTTTTCTCCCACGGTCGCTTGTGGCGATGGCCAGCAGAAGTAATCAATCATTAACTCCTGGACGTTCCAGGACAAGGCTGGAGGAGTCAGACTCAAGGACTCGGAGCCACTTACCCTGCCCCACCTCTCATTATACAGTGAGAAAACTAAACCCTTATCAGTTGCTGCACATGTGTGACATTGTGTATAATCTCCATTTGAGTTGACAGGGTCACTGAGGTTTGTTTTTCCAAAGCCAAGGCTAGATTTACAGGTTTCCCAACTCCCAAGGTACTGTTGTGTTCAAGGATTAGACCTCCAGGGAGCCATCTGTCAAACTGACTTTCCAAAGTTCCACTTACCAACAAAAATAAGTTCAAGTAGAATTACAGAAACAACCTGGCTCAAGAAAAGTAACTGTGCAACAACATCACAACAGGACAGTAAATAGAGTAAAGCTCCCTCCACACTGTCCCCATCAAACACTCCCAGGACAGGTACAGCACGGGGTTAGATACAGAGTAAAGCTCCCTCTACACTGTCCCCATCAAACACTCCCAGGACAGGTACAGCACGGGGTTAGATACAGAGTAAAGCTCCCTGTACACTATCCCCATCAAACACTCCCAGGACAGGTACAGCACGGGGTTAGATACAGAGTAAAGCTCCCTCTACACTGTCCCCATCAAACACTCCCAGGACAGGTACAGCACAGGGTTAGATACAGAGTAAAGCTCCCTCTACACTGTCCCCATCAAACACTCCCAGGACAGGTACAGCACGGGGTTAGATATAGGGTAAAGCTCCCTCTACCCTGTCCCCATCAAACACTCCCAGGACAGTGACAACACAGGTTTAGATACAGAGTAAAGCTCCCTCTACACTGTCCCCATCAAACACTCCCAGGACAGGTACAGCACGGGGTTAGATACAGAGTAAAGCTCCCTCTACACCGTCCCCATCAAACACTCCCAGGGCAGGTACAGCACGGGGTTAGATAAAGAGTAAAGCTCCCTCTACACTGTCCCTGCCAAACACTCCCAGGACAGGTACGCCAGATGCATGAAGGGCTGAATGGCCTACACGTGTTTGTACAATTGGGTCTGAGACAGCCCTCTGTTACCAAGCTGCTGTCCAGTCTGTTAACATGAACTCAGCTCATCCTCTGAGACAGACCAAACTGCTGGCAAAGAGCTGGTGAGGTCACACACGGTCCCAGCAGTGTAAACCCCAACTGCCTTGTGCTCTGTTAATGATTTAATTCAGTTTTCAAACAGATTTTCAAACAAGTAATGAGTGGAACGTTGATTGAAGCCGCTAGTCCGCTGGTCTGCCTGAAATATTAATTCTGTAACGTGCGTCTGGGCATGTATCGTACAAGGAATAAAATTACTCCTATCTCCGTGACAGAGCTGCAGTTGGAGCCATTATTTATTGCAGTGCAGGCACAGAGCAGGATCAGATGGGAAGGAAGTCAGAAGCATTAGATTCACATATGGAAAATTAATACGGAAATTTACATTTAGATATAGGGTATTGTAGGGAAATGTACACAGGAAATGTATGTCGAAAGATACATTTATAACTTGATTGTGTCTGTAGGAATGCTCACTCATTCAGACAATGTATGTTTCATATGTTTAAGACATTTCAAAGTGGTTTCCAGCCAATGACTGGTCAGTGAAATGTAACCCTTGCTCTTTACAGCTACCGGAGCAGTCACTTTGTGCACAACCAGTTCCCACAAAAGCAAGTGACAAAATGGCTGGGAAATTTGTTCACTTGTTTGAGAGCGTGTGTGAGTAATATTGGTCCCAGGACACTGGGTCCAGCTGCCTGATCCCCCACTGAAAACCGGCCCTAGGGTCTTTTAAGTTCAACCCAAGAGGGGCACACTCCGACAGTGCGGCACTCCCTCAGTACTGACCCTCCGACAGTGCGGCACTCCCTCAGCGTTGACCCTCCGACAGTACAGCAATCCCTCAGTACTGACCCTCCGACAGTGCGGCACTCCCTCAGCATTGACCCTCCGACAGTGCAGCACTCCCTCAGTACTGACCTTCCAACAGTGCGGCACTCCCTCAGTACTGACCCTCCGACAGTGCGCTGCTGATTCAGTACTGACCCTCCGACAGTGCAGTGCTCCCTCAGTACTGACCTTCCGACAGTGTGGCACTCGCACAGTACTGACCCTCTGACAGTGCAGCGCTCCTTCAGCACTGACCCTCTGACAGTGCAGCACTCCCTAGTACTGACCCTCCGACAGTGCGGCACTCCCTCATTACTGACCATACGACAGTGCAGCACCCCCTCAGCGCTGACCCTCCAACGGTGCAGCACTCCCTCACTACTGACCCTCTGACAGTGCTGCACTCCCTCAGTACTGACTCTCAGACAGTGCGGGCACACCCTCAATACTGATCCTCCAGCAGTGCGGCACTCCCCCAGTACTGACCCACTGACAGTGCAGCACACCCTCAGTACTGATCCTCCAGCAGTGTGGCACTCCCTCAGTACTGACCATCCGACAGTGCGGCACTCCCTCAATACTGACCCTCCAACAGTGCGGCACTCCATCAATACTGACCCTCCAACAGAGTGGTGGTCCCTCAGTGTTGACCCTCTGACAGTGCGGCGCTCCCTCAGTACTGACCCTCCGACAGTGCGGCGCTCCCTCAGTACTGACCCTCCGACAGTGCGGCGCTCCCTCAGTACTGACCCTCCGACAGTGCGGCACTCCCTCAGTACTGACCCTCCGACAGTGCGGCACTCCCTCAGCACTGACCCTCCGACAGTGTGGCACTCCCTCATTACTGACCCTCCGACAGTGCGGTGCTCACTCAGCGCTGACCCTCTGACAGTGTGGCGCTCCCTCAGTACTGACCCTCCCACAGTGTGGCGCTCCCTCTGTACTGACCCTCCGACAGTGCGGCGCTCCCTCAGTACTGACCTTCTGACAGTGCGGCGCTCCCTCAGTACTGACTGTCCGACAGTGCGGTGCTCCTTCAGTTTTGACCCTCTGACAGTGCGGCACTCCCTCAGTACTGACCCTCCGACAGTGCGGCACTCCCTCAGTACTGACTGTGCGACAGTGCGGCACTCCCTCAGTTTTGACCCTCTGACAGTGTGGCGCTCCCTCAGTACTGACCCTCCGACAGTGCTGCGCTCCCTCAGGACAGACCCTCTGACAGTGCGGCGCTCCCTCAGTACTGACCCTCTGACAGTGTGGCACTCCCTCAGTACTGACCCTCCAACAGTGCGGCACTCCCTCAGTACTGACCCTCTGACAGCGCGGCGCTCCATCAGTACTAACCCTCCAACAGTGCAGCACTCCCTCAGTACTGACCCTCCGACTGTGCGGCGCTGCCTCAGTACTGACCCTCCGACAGTGCGGCGCTCCCTCAATACTGACCCTCCAACAGTGTGGTGGTCTCTCAGTTTTGACCCTCTGCCAGTGTGGCGCTCCCTCAGTACTGCCCCTCGAACAGTGCGGCGCTCACTCAGCACTGACCCCCCGACAGTGCGGCGCTCCCACAGTACTGACCCTCCGACAGTGCGGTGCTCCCTCAGTACTGACCCTCCGACAGCGCGGCGCTCCATCAGTACTGAACCTCCAACAGTGCAGCACTCCCTCAGTACTGACCCTCCGACAGTGCGGCGCTCCCTCAGCAGTGACCCTCCGACAGTGCGGCGCTCCCTCAGTACTGACTATCCGACAGTGCGGCGCTCCCTCAGCACTGACCCTCCGACAGTGCGGCGCTCCCTCAGTACTGACCCTCCGACAGTGTGGTGGTCCCTCAGTTTTGACCCTCTGACAGAGCGGCGCTCCCTCAGTACAGACCCTCCGACAGTGCAGCGCTCCCTCAGTACTGACCCTCCGACAGTGCAGCGCTCCCTCAGTACTGACCCTCCGACAGTGCGGCGCTCCCTCAGCACTGACCCTCCGACAGTACAGCACTCCCTCAGTACTGACCCTCCGACAGTGCGGCACTCCCTCAGTACTGACCCTCCGACAGTGCGGCGCTCCCTCAGTATTGACCCTCCGACTGTGCGGCGCTCCCTCAGTACTGACTCTCCGACAGTGCGGCGCTCCCTCAGTACTGACCCTCCGACAGTGCGGCGCTCCCTCAGTACTGACTCTCCGACAGTGCGGCGCTCCCTCAGTACTGACTCTCCGACAGTGCGGCGCTCCCTCCACCAGCCTGAGCCTCCGAGCAGTGAGTTCCAAAGCTTCCCGGGTCGATGATATTGTTTCAAATGGATGAGGACTTGAACAGGATGCCAAGGCAAAGCAGGTGGGCAGCGAGTGCGGGGCAAAGGGCATGAGTGCAGGCATCGCACCCAACCAGGAATGAATAACACAGAGGCCGGGACTGCCTGGTCCAGCCAGAGGTAGGCGTTGTCATGGGCAGGACAGGGAAACTTGGAGAGCGGCAGAAAGGTCAAGCGCCTCTTGGCTGCTCTCCTAATTTTACCGTCCCACCCGTGGCATTCGCTGGTGGGGCAGGAAAGTCCCGCCCGATGATCCGGCACTGAGGGAGGCCATTCAGCCCATCGTGCTGTGCCGGCCCTTTGAAAGAGAAATCCTGTTAGTCCCCGCTGTGCCTCTTTCTCTTTCCCTCCATCGCACTGCAAATTTTTCCCCCTTCAAGTATTTATCCCATTTCTTCCCCGCCCCCCCCCCCCACTTTTGAAAGTTCCTATTGAATCTGCTCCCACCGCCCTTTCAGGCAGCGCCCTCTAGATCACAACAATTCGCTGTGTCTAAAAAAAATCCCCTCTCGTCAACTTCCAGCAGGAGGTAAGTCACACGGCTGCTATTCAATGGCTTTGTACTTGGGATTTATGACCCTGTTGATTAGGACTGATCCAAGATGAAGAGGAGCTCATGACAGGAAATCGAACACAGAGTCTGAATGCAGTGGGAGTGATGGGGGAATCCCTGATAAATTAGAGACCTGCACTCAGAGAGTTACACATGGCTGATTAAACACACAACCCCTGTGGATTCCAGCTATGTTGTGAACTGCATGAATTATAGATGGCACATTTTTAAAACCTGACAAAAGGGAAATATAATTTTTTATTAAAAATCTCTTCTGCTAATGTATTAATGCAGCCTGCCCACGCTTCAGTTGTGTTGGGGAACTGCTGTCAGTTTGAATGATAAGGCTCCTGTGTCGGGTGTTGGTATTAGCACAGTTACAGTATCCCAGCCACTGTACAGACTGCAGGCTGGAACCAGAGGCTGATTTCTCAGCTTGTCCTCCCAGCTTTAAACTTCCAATTCTTCTGGGGGGTCACTTATTGTTTTACAGGCATGTTCGTCGGCAATTTCATTATCAAACACTCCCAGGACAGGTATAGCACGGGGTTGGATACAGAGTAAAGCTCCCTCTACACTGTCCCCATCAAACACTCCCAGGACAGGTACAGCACGGGGTTAGATACAGAGTAAAGCTCCCTGTACACTGTCCCCATCAAACACTCCCAGGACAGGTACAGCACGGGGTTAGATACAGAGTAAAGCTCCCTCTACACTGTACCCATCAAACACTCCCAGGACAGGTACAGCACGGGGTTAGATACAGAGTAAAGCTCCCTCTACACTCTCCCCATCAAACACTCCCAGGACAGGTACAGCACAGGGT
The DNA here is from genome assembly GCA_026770705.1 of Isurus oxyrinchus. Classification (NCBI taxonomy): domain Eukaryota; kingdom Metazoa; phylum Chordata; class Chondrichthyes; order Lamniformes; family Lamnidae; genus Isurus; species Isurus oxyrinchus. Next base: position 17,057,654 of record JANJGN010000036.1, on the reverse strand, counting down.
TAGATACAGAGTAAAGCTCCCTCTACACTGTCCCCATCAAACACTCCCAGGACAGGTACAGCACGGGGTTAGATACAGAGTAAAGCTCCCTGTACACTGTCCCCATCAAACACTCCCAGGACAGGTACAGCACGGGGTTAGATACAGAGTAAAGCTCCCTCTACACTGTCCCCATCAAACACTCCCAGGACAGGTACAGCACGGGGTTAGATACAGAGTAAAGCTCCCTCTACACTGTCCCCATCAAACACTCCCAGGACAGGTACAGCACGGGGTTAGATACAGAGTAAAGCTCCCTCTGCATTGTCCCCATCAAACACTCCCAGGACAGGTACAGCACGGGGTTAGATACAGAGTAAAGCTCCCTCTACACCGTCCCAATCTTTGAAGGCAGCCACTATTTTATGAATGTGACAATGCCACTTGCCACATCAGCTGTCCCAACAACCTTTCTGGGTAAGGTTGTGAATTCCGTGTTAATTAACGCCGTGTTGGGAGTTGCAGGCTCTGCTTGTTATCACTGGGGTGAAACTACCCGAAGCAGAAATTGTGTGGGATCATGACCCCCAGGAGTAAGAGGGGCCTTTTCATCTCAGTATTAATGGCTGGATTTGTACTTGTATCCCAGAGTGCAGAGGGTCGATGGCATCCTCTCCGGACACATGCTCTCTTTGTATCAGTGGCACTGCATGATGAGATCTCTGGTTGGCTTTCCTTCCCTCAGCTTCAGAGCCGTGTGTTTGCAGCTGCCCCCAACTGGGGCGTAGAGCTGAAGATCTGCCCCTAGAGATTGAACCTGGCACTTTGACCGGGGTGGCAGTACCGAGGGAGTGCTGCACTGCCTGAAGAGATGTCTCAGTGAGCCAAGGCGCTGGCTGCCCCCACAGGTGGATGCAAAAGCTCCTGTGGAGTCCTGCAGCCAATAGTTAAAGATATTTGCTCTCTGTGGGATCTTGCTGTGTGCAAATTAGCTGCCCCATTTTCCTGACTTAAGACAGTGACTGCACTCGAAAGATGTACATTGAAGGTTTGCTATGTCCCTCGGGATATCTAAGACACCGAATCCTTTCCTCTCTCTCTTAGATATTACCCTCCCATGTTCTATGGCCAGTGCACTGTTGGGTGAGTTTCCCTCTCTTTGTGCCCTGATGCTTTGGTTGTGTTTTCCTTGACTCTCTCAGTGCTGCCAACAGAGGGCAGCAGGGGGACAGCTGCCAGGCTGGCATTAATCAGCCGGGAACTCGGTACTCACAACCACGAGGTGCCAGCTGGGCATCACTCTGCCCCCTGGATTACCGCCCTGCTTGTCGTACATCATATCTGAAACTTTACTCTCTCTTACTGTATCACCCTTGTCCATTTGTCTCTCCATCTTTATTTATCCTCTCATTCTGTTACTCCTTCCACTTAATATCCTCGATATTTCTGTCTCCATCTCCTCCTCCCCTCTCTCTTACTTGTTCCCTCTATTTCCCACCACAACCCCTACTCCCACTCCTCACCATCTTTCCTTCTGTCTATCCCTCTCTACGTTCTTTTTGACAATCTTTTTTTCGTTCACGGGATGTGGGTGTCGCTGGCTGGGCCCAGCATTTATTGCCCATCCCTAGTTGCCCCTTGAGAAGGTGGTGGGTGAGCTGCCTTCTTGAGCCGCTGCAGTCCCTGTGGTGTAGGTACACCCACCGTGCTGTTAGGGAGGGAGTTCCAGGATTTTGACCCAGCGACAGTGAAGGAACGGCCGATATATTTCCAAGTCAGGATGGTGAGTGGCTTGGAGGGGAACTTCCAGGTGGTGGTGTTCCCCATGTGTCTGCTGCCCTTGTCCTTCTAGATGGTAGAGGTCGTGGGTTTGGAAAGTGCTGTCTAAGGAGCCTTGGCGAGTTGCTGCAGTGCATCTTGTAGACGGTACACACACTGCTGCTACTATGCGTCGGTGGTGGAGGGAGTGAATGTTTGTGGATGGGGTGCTGATCAAGCGGGGCTGCTTTGTCCTGGATGGTGTCGAGCTTCTTGAGTGTTGTGGGAGCTGCACTCATCCAGGCAAGTGGAGAGTATTCCATCACACTCCTGACTTGTGCCTTGTAGATGGTGGACAGGCTTTGGGGAGTCAGGAGGTGAGTTACTCATTGCAGGATTCCCAGCCTCTGACCTGCTCTTGTAGCCACAGTATTTATATGGCTGGTCCAGTTCAGTTTCTGGTCAATGGTAACCCCCTGGATGTTGTTAGCGGGAGACTCTTCTGTTCTTTCTTGATTGGCTCCCCATCCACCATCTTCAGCATTCACTCCCTCCACCACCGACGCACAGTAGCAGCAGTGTGTGTACCATCTACAAGATGCACTGCAGCAACTCATCAAGGCTCCTTCGACAGCACCTTCCAAACCCATGACCTCTACCATCTAGAAGGACAAGGACAGCAGACACATGGGAACACCATCACCTGGAAGTTCCCCTCCAAGTCACTCACCACCCTGACTTGGAAATATATCGGCCGTTCCTTCACTGTCGCTGGGTCAAAATCCTGGAACTCCCTCCCTAACAGTGCTGTGGGTGTGCCTACACCACAGGGACTGCAGCAGCTCAAGGAGGTGGCTCACCCACCACCTTCACAAGGGGGCAATAAGGGGTGGGCAATAAATGCTGGGCCCGGCCAGCGAAGCCCACATCCCGTGAAAGATGAAATAAAAAATAGGCCATTTCAGAGGGCAGTTACAAGTCAGGTCTGGAGTCACATGTAGACCAGACCGGGTAAGGACAGCAGATTTCCCTTCCTGAAGGATGTTAGTGAACCAGATGGGTTTTTACAACAATCGATGAGGTTAGGCTTTTATTCCACGTTTCTTTGCAACTTATTTTGAATTCTCAGGCTCCCACAGCGAGAACTCATGGACTATTAGTTTAGGCTTGTGGATTGTGAGTCCAGTAACTAGCTACTATGCTACCCTCCCCATCAGAAGACAGGGGGAGGAGAGAGAGAGAGAAAGGAGAGGGAGGATAGGTGACAGAAGTAAGGGAGCGACTGGGACAGAGACAGAGAGCAATGAGTTAACGTGCAATGCACATGTTAGGCCTGTGTTTAACTGGCTTGTCCCTTCGTCTCTGCTGCTGAACCTCCTCACCCGTGCCTTTGATTCCTCCAGATGTGACTATTCCAACACTCTCCCAGTCTCCCACATTCCACCCTCCGTAAACTTGAGGATATTCAAAACTCTGAAGCTGCACCCCCCCCCCCCCACCCCCACCACTGGTGTCTTAACTCACTTCCCCTATGATCCTATGTGCTCACTGACCGACATTGGCCCCTGGTCAAGCAATGCCTTGATTTTAAAATTCCCAACCCTGTTTTCAAATCCCGCGAAGATCTCGCCACCCCCCCATGATCTCTGTAATCCCCTCCAGCCTCCTTGGATATTGCTACAGTTGTGCAGGGTTTTGGTGAGACCACATCTGGAACACGGCATGCAGTTTTGGCCTCCACGTTTAAGAAAGGATAGACTTGCCTTGGAGGCGGCACAGGGAAGGTTCATTAAATTGGCCCCCGGGATGAGGGGATTGTCCTGTAACGAGAGGCTGAGTAAATTGGGGGAAATGGAGTTGAAGTCCAAGATCAGCCATGATCGTATTGAATGGCAGAGCAGGCTCGATGGGCCGAGTGGTATACTCCTCCTCCTCCTACTTCTCGTGCTTTTGAGAGGTAGCTGTGCCCCTCTAATCCGGGCCTCTTGTGCAAGCCCAGTTTTGATTGCCCCATCTTTGGTGGCCATGCCTTTGGGTGCCCATAAGCTGGCTACACGAACATAAGTTGTTGTTGTAGTCAACATCGGGCCCATTGGTCTGAAGCCGGTGGGGGTGGCGGGGGGGGGGACTTTGAAAACTTTGCCAGGTATTCCCAGGCCAGTGAACAGATTTGACCCAGCCACACACAAATAGGCCGGTAAGAACTTCAGAAGAACTGACTGACTTTTTTTTATCTCTGACACTTTGTGGTGTCACGTCTGCTCACAGTAAGTCACCCAATGCTGCTTCCAAAGGACAGTGTGCTACTGTGTTAGGCACATTGCATTCTGTTGCAAACTGGAATGGCAGAGTGTTCCTTTGATATAATGAGGAGAGATTAGTCAAAACCAAATTCTTCGGCCTTGAGCCAAAATTTATCCCTCAGCCAAGATCACAGCTCCTGATCACTGTCCAGTGATCCCTGGGTTAGAGAGAGAGGTGAAATCAGCCAGGGTTCCTGCTCCCGATCACTGTCCAGTGATCCTTGGGTTAGAGAGAGAGGGGAAATCAGCCAGGGTTCCTGTTCCTGATCACTGTCCAGTGATCGCTGGGTTAGAGAGAGAGGGGAAATCAGTCAGGGTTCCTGCTCCTGATCACTGTCCACTGACCCCTTGGGTTAGAGAGAGAGAGAGGAAATCAGCCAGGGTTCCTGCTCCTGATCACTGTCCAGTGACCCCTGGGTTAGAGAGAGAGAGAGGGGAAAACAGCCAGGGTTCCAGCTCCTGATCACTGTCCACTGACCCCTGGATTAGAGAGAGAGGGGAAATCAGCCAGGGTTCCTGTTCCTGATCACTGTCCACTGACCCCTGGGTTGCAGAGAGGGGAAATCAGCCAGGGTTCCTGCTCCTGATCACTGTCCACTGACCCCTGGGTTAGAGAGAGAGGGGAAATCAGCCAGGGTTCCTGCTCCCAATCACTGTCTACTGACCCCTGGGTTAGAGAGAGAGGGGAAATCAGCCAAGGTTCCTGCTCCTGATCACTGTCCAGTGACCCCTGGGTTAGAGAGAAGATAAATCAGCCAGGATTCCTGCTCCTGATCACTGTCCAGTGACCCCTGGATTAGAGAGAGAGGGGAAATCAGCCAGGGTTCCTGCTCCTGATCACTGTCCAGTGATCCCTGGGTTAGAGAGAGAGGGGAATCAGCCAGGGTTCCTGCTCCTGATCACTGTCCAGTGACCCCTGGGTTAGAGAGAGAGAGGGGAAATCAGCCAGGATTCCTGTTCCTGATAAAAGCAAAATACTGCGGATGCTGGAAATCTGAAATAGAAACAGAAAATGCTGGAAAAACTCAGCAGGTCTGGCAGCACCTGTTGCGGGAGAAACAGAGTTAGCGTTTCGAGTCCGTTTGACCCTCCTTCAGAGCTGAAGAGAAGTGTAAACGTGATGAAATTTATACTGTTTAAGGTGGGGTGGGACAGGTGGAGCTGGATTGAAGGGCAGCGATAGGTGGGGGCAAAGAAGGGAATGAAAAGATGTCATGAACTAAAGGACAAAGGGAGCTAGCAGTGAGGACTAAAGGAGGTGCTGATAGTGGCATAAAGGTACGAAAGCAGAATGTGATTATAGCAGAACAAGGGTGACATTGTGTGGAAGAACAACATGGAGCAAGTAACAGGTGGCCCTGTGGGGATGGGGTGGGTAGAGGGGGCAGTAGTGGGGGGGGGGGGAGGGAAATTGGATAGAAAATGGGAGAAATGGGGGGGATAAAGCCATGGATAAATGAACGAAAATAAAAAGAAGTGGATAAAAAATAAAAATGAATGTGGAAGAAAGGGGATTAAAAAAGGGGTGAAGAGAGAGGAGAGAGTTGAAGTTGTTGAATTCAATATTCAGACCGGAAGGCTGTAAGGTGCCTAGTCGGAAGATGAGGTGCTGTTCCTCCAGTTTGCGTTGGGCTTCACTGGAACAATGCAGCAGGCCAAGGACGGACATGTGGGCATGAAAGCAGGGTGGGGTGTTGAAGTGGCAAGCGACAGGGAGGTTTGGGTCATTCTTGTGGACCAGACCGAAGGTGTTCTGCAAAGTGGTCACCCAGTCTGCATTTGGTCTCTCCAATGTAGAGGAAACCGCATTGGGAGCAGCGAATGCAGTAGACCAAGATGAAGGAGGTACAAATGAAGAGCTGCTTCACCTGAAAGGAGTGTTTGGGCCCTTGGACGCTGAGGAGAGAGGAAGTAAAGGGGCAGGTGTTGCACCTTCTGTGGTTGCATGGGAAGGTGCCGTGGGAAGGGGGTGAGGTGCTGGGGTAAATGGAGGTGTGGACTAGGGTGTCCCGGAGGAAACGGTCCCTACAGAATGCTGACAGGGAAGGGGGTGAGGAGAATATGTGTTTGGTGCTGGCATCATGCTGCAGTTGGCGTAAATGGCAGAGGATGATCCTTTGAATGTGGAGGCTGGTGGGGTGAAAAGTGAGGACAAGGATAATCCTATCATGGCTCTGGGAGGGAGGGGAAGGGGTGAGGGCAGAGGCGTGGGAGATGGGTTGGACATAGGGCCCTGTCAACCACAGTGGCAGGGAAACCCTGGTTAAGGAAGAAGTAAGACATGTCTTCTCTCAGTACTGACCCTCCGACAATGCGACGCTCTCTCAGTACTGACCCTCCGTCAGTGCGGCACTCCCTCAGTACTGACACTGCAACAGTGCAGCACTCCCTCAGTACTGACACTGCAACAGTGCGGCACTCCCTCAGTACTGACACTGCAACAGTGCGGCACTCCCTCAGTACTGACACTGCAACAGTGCGGCACTCCCTCAGTACTGATTCTCCAACATTACAGCCATTTCTTCAATACTACACTGGCGTGTCAGCTGGAATGTTGCACTCAGCTCTCTGCAGAGGGTCTTGAACCTATGGAGTTCTAACTCAGTAATATGTGTGATAGCACTCAACTAAAATGCAAGAGCATTGTATAAATTATAGGTTTGCTGAATATAAGCATTATACAGCTTATGGTGTGTCGTTTAATATACACTGCACTGTTACACCCAATTACTTGGGAAAATATTTTTTCTTATATTTATTCTTTCATGGGGATGTGTGTTTCGCTGGCTGGGCCCAGCATTTATTGCCCATCCCTAATTGCCCTTCATGAAGGTGGGGGTGAGCTGTCTTCTCGAGCCGCTGCAGTCCCTGTGGGGTAAGTAAACCCACAGTGCTGCTAGGGAGGGAGTTCCAGGACTTATTATGCGTAGATACGTTACGCGCAATTAGACAGGAAATTGTTTTCTAATGTGCACAGAAATGTGATACCCATTCACAGAGTAATGTGTAATTTAAGAAAGCAGAATTATTAAAGGCTGTTAGACAGAAAATACTGTTTAATATACAATGAAACATTAATCCCAATTATGCACAGGGTAACACACAGTTAAACAAAAGAGTGTAATTTATATCTGGGACTGTTATACAGGTTAATGTTATTTTATATACGGGATTGTTTTACAGGATAGTGTTATTTTATTTACCTGGCTGTTACACAGGATAGTGTTATTTTCTATATGGGACAGTTACATTGGATAATGTTATTTTATATATGGAAATGTTATACAGGATAATGTTCCTTTATATATGGGTCTGTGACACAAGGTAGAGTTTTTTTCTGTACAGGACTGTTATAGAGGATTTTGCTATTTTATGCATGTGACTGTGACACAGGGCAGTGTTATTTTATAAATGGGACAGTTATACAGGGCAGTGTTATTTTATAGATAGGACAGTTATACAGGGTAGTGTTATTTTATAGATAGGACAGTTATACAGGGTAGTGTTATTTTATAGATTGGACAGTTATACAGGGAAGTGTTATTTTATATATGGGACAGTTACACAGGGCAGTGTTATTTTATATATGGGACAGTTATACAGGACAGTGTTATTTTATATATGGGACAGTTACACAGGGCAGTGTTATTTTATATATGGGACAGTAAAACAGGGCAATGTTATTTTATATATGGGACAGTTATAGAGGGCAGTGTTATTTTATATATGGGACAGTTATACAGGGCAATGTTATTTTATATATGGGACAGTTATACAGGGTAGTGTTATTTTATGGATTGGACAGTTATACAGGGCAGTGTTATTTTATATATGGGACTGTTATACAGGGAAGTGTTATTTTATATATGGGACAGTAACACAGGGCAGTGTTATTTTATATATGGGACAGTTATACAGGACAGTGTTATTTTATATATGGGACAGTTATACAGGTCAGTGATATTTTATATATTGGACAGTTATACAGGGCAGTGGTGTTTTATATATAGGACAGTTATACAGGGCAGTGTTATTTTATATATGGGACAGTCACACAGCACAGTGTTATTTTATATATGGGACAGTTATACAGGGCAGTGTGATTTTATATATGGGACAGTTATACAGGAGTGTTATTTTATATATGGGACAGTTATACAGGGCGGTGTTATTTTATATATGGGACAGATATACAGGGCAGTGTTATTTTATATATGGGACGGTTATACAGGGCAGTGTTATTTTATATATGGGACAGTTATATAGGGCAGTGTTATTTTATACATGGGACAGTTATACAGGTCAGTGTTATTTTATATATGGGACAGTTACACAGGGCAGTGTTATTTTATATATGGGACAGTTATACAGTGCAGTGTTATTTTATATATGGGACAGTTATACAGGGCAGTGTTATTTTATATATGGGACAGTTATACAGGGCAGTGTTATTTTATATATGGGACAGTTATACAGGGCAGTGTTATTTTATATATGGGCAGTTATACAGCGTAGTGTTATTTTCTATATAGGACAGTTATACAGGGCATTGCAATTTTATATATGGGACAGTTAAACAGGGCAGAGTTATTTTATATATGGGACAGTTATACAGGGCAGTGTTATTTTATATATGGGACAGTTACACAGGGCAGTGTTAGTTTATATATGGGACAGTTACACAGGGCAGTGTTATTTTATATATGGGACAGTTACACAGGGCAGTGTTATTTTATATATAGGACAGTTATACAGGGCAGTGTTATTTTATATATGGGACAGTTATACAGGGCAGTGTTATTTTATATATGAGACAGTTATACAGGGCAATGTTATTTTATATATGGGACAGTTATACAGGGCAGTGTTATTTTAAAATGGGACAGTTATACAGGGCAGTGTTATTTTAAAATGGGACAGTTATACAGGGCAGCGTTATTTTATATATGGGACAGTTATACAGGGCAGTGTTATTTTATATATGGGACAGTTACACAGGGCAGTGTTATTTTATATATGGGACAGTTACACAGGGCAGTGTTATTTTATATATGGGACAGTTATACAGGGCAGTGTTATTTTATATATGGGACAGTTATACAGGGCAGTGTTAATTTATATATGGGACAGTTATACAGGGCAGTGTTATTTTATATATGGGACAGTTATACAGGGCAATGTTATTTTATATATGGGACTGTTACACAGGGCACTGTTATTTTATATATAAGACAGTTATACTGGGCAGTGTTATTTTATATATGGGACAGTTATACAGGGCAGTGTTATTTTATATATGAGACAGTTATACAGGGCAATGTTATTTTATATATGGGACAGTTATACAGGGCAGTGTTATTTTAAAATGGGACAGTTATACAGGGCAGTGTTATTTTATATATGAGACAGTTATACAGGGCAATGTTATTTTATATATGAGACAATTATACAGGGCAATGTTATTTTATATATGAGACAGTTATACAGGGCATTGTAATTTTATATATGGGACAGTTAAACAGGGCAGAGTTATTTTATATATGGGACAGTTATACCGGGCAGTGTTATTTTATATATGGGACAGTTACACAGGGCAGTGTTATTTTATATATGGGACAGTTATACAGGGCAGTGTTATTTTATATATGGGACAGTTATACAGGGCAGTGTTATTTTATATATGGGACAGTTATACAGGGCAGTGTTATTTTTTATCTGGGACAGTTACACTGGGCAGTGTTATTTTATATATGGGACAGTTAAACAGGGCAGAGTTATTTTATATATGGGACAGTTATACAGGGCAGTGTTATTTTATATATGGGACAGTTATAGAAGGCAGTGTTATTTTATATATGGGACAGTTATACAGGACAGTGTTATTTTATATATGCAACAGTTATACAGGGCAGTGTTATTTTATATATGAGACAGTTATACAGGGCAGTGTTATTTTATATATGGGACAGTTATACAGGACAGTGTTATTTTATATATGCAACAGTTATACAGGGCAGTGTTATTTTATATATGCAACAGTTATACAGGGCAGTGTTATTTTATATATGGGACAGTTATACAGGGCAGTGTTATTTTATATATGGGACAGTTATACAGGGAGTGTTATTTTATATATGTGACAGTTATACAGGATAGCATTATTTTATATATGGGACAGTTACACAGGGTAGTGTTATTTTATATATGGGACAGTTACACAGGGTAGTGTTATTTTATGTATGGGACAGTTACACAGGGCAGTGTTATTTTATATATGGGACAGTTATACAGTGCAGTGTTATTTTATATATGGGACAGTTATACAGGGCAGTGTTATTTTATATATGGGACAGTTATACAGGGCAGTGTTATTTTATATATGGGACAGTTATACAGGGCAATGTTATTTTATATATGGGACAGTTATAGAGGGCAGTGTTATTTTATATATGGGACAGTTATACATGGCAGTGTTATTTTATATATGTGACAGTGAGACAGGGTAGTGTTATTTTATATATAGGACAGTTATACAGGGCAGTGTTATTTTATGTATGGGACAGTTATACAGGGCAGTGTTATTTTATATATGGGGCAGTTATACAGGGCAGTGTTATTTTATATATGGGATAGTAATACAGGGCAGTGTTATTTTATATATGGGACAGTTACACAGGGCAGTGTTATTTTATATATGGGACAGTTATACAGGGCAATGTTATTTTATATATGGGACAGTTATAGAGGGCAGTGTTATTTTATATATAGGACAATTATACAGAGAGTGATATTTTATATATGTGGCAGCTGTACAGCGTAATGTTATTTTATATATGGGACAGTTATACAGGGTAGTGTTATTTTATATATGGGACAGTTATACAGGGCAGTGTTATTTTATATATAGAACAGATTTCCAGGGCAGTGTTATTTTATATATGGGACTGTTATACAGCGCAGTGTTATTTTATAGATAGGACAGTTATACAGGGTAGTGTTATTTTATATATAGGACAGTTACACAGGGCAGTGTTATTTTACATATGGGACAGTTACACAGGGCAGTGTTATTTTATATATGGGACAGGTGTACAGCGTAGTGTTATTTTATATATAGGACAGTTGTACAGGGCATTGTTATTTTATTTATGGGACAGTTATACTGGGCAGAGGTATTTTATATATGGGACAGTTATACAGGGCAGTGTTATTTTATATATGGGACAGTTACACAGGGCAGTGTTATTTTATATATGGGACAGTTACACAGGGCAGTGTTATTTTATATATGGGACAGTTACACAGGGCAGTGTTATTTTATATATGGGACAGTTATACAGGGCAGTGTTATTTTATATATGGAACAGTTATACAGGGCAGTGTTATTTTATATATGGGACAGTTATACAGGTCAGTGTTATTTTATATATGTGACAGTTATACAGGGTAGTGTTATTTTATATATAGGACAGTTATACAGGGCAGTGTTATTTTATGTATGGGACAGTTATACAGGGCAGTGTTATTTTATATATGGGACAGTTATACAGGGTAGTGTTATTTTATAAATGGGACAGTAATACAGGGCAGTGTTATTTTATATATGGGACAGTTACACAGGGCAGTGTTATTTTATATATGGGACAGTTATACAGGGCAATGTTATTTTATATATGGGACAGTTATAGAGGGTAGTGTTATTTTATATATAGGACAGTTACACAGGGCAGTGTTATTTTATATATGGGACAGTTACACAGGGCAGTGTTATTTTATATATGGGACAGTTACACAGGGCAGTGTTATTTTATATATGGGACAGTTATACAGTGCAGTGTTATTTTATATATGGGACAGTTATACAGGGCAGTGTTATTTTATATATGGGACAGTTATACAGGGCAGTGTTATTTTATATATGGGACAGTTATACAGGGCAGTGTTATTTTATATATGGGACAGTTATACAGGGCAGTGTTATTTTATATATGGGACAGTTACACTGGGCAGTGTTATTTTATATATGGGACTGTTACACAGGGCAGTGTTATTTTATATATGGGACAGTTATACAGGGCAGTGTTATTTTATATATGGGACAGTTACACAGGGCAGTGTTATTTTATATATGTGACAGTGAGACAGGGTAGTGTTATTTTATATATAGGACAGTTATACAGGGCAGTGTTATTTTATGTATGGGACAGTTATACAGGGCAGTGTTATTTTATATATGGGGCAGTTATACAGGGCAGTGTTATTTTATATATGGGATAGTAATACAGGGCAGTGTTATTTTATATATGGGACAGTTACACAGGGCAGTGTTATTTTATATATGGGACAGTTATACAGGGCAATGTTATTTTATATATGGGACAGTTATAGAGGGCAGCGTTATTTTATATATAGGACAATTATACAGAGAGTGATATTTTATATATGTGGCAGCTGTACAGCGTAATGTTATTTTATATATGGGACAGTTATACAGGGTAGTGTTATTTTATATATGGGACAGTTATACAGGGCAGTGTTATTTTATATATGGGACAGTTACACAGGGCAGTGTTATTTTATATATGGGACAGTTACACAGGGCAGTGTTATTTTATATATGGGACAGTTACACAGGGCAGTGTTATTTTATATATGGGACAGTTATACAGGGCAGTGTTATTTTATATATGGGACAGTTATACAGGGCAGTGTTATTTTATATATGGGGCAGTTATACAGGGCAGTGTTATTTTATATATGGGATAGTAATACAGGGCAGTGTTATTTTATATATGGGACAGTTATACAGGGTAGTGTTATTTTATATATAGGACAGTTACACAGGGCAGTGTTATTTTACATATGGGACAGTTACACAGGGCAGTGTTATTTTATATATGGGACAGGTGTACAGCGTAGTGTTATTTTATATATAGGACAGTTGTACAGGGCATTGTTATTTTATTTATGGGACAGTTATACTGGGCAGAGTTATTTTATATATGGGACAGTTATACAGGGCAGTGTTATTTTATATATGGGACAGTTACACAGGGCAGTGTTATTTTATATATGGGACAGTTACACAGGGCAGTGTTATTTTATATATGGGACAGTTACACAGGGCAGTGTTATTTTATATATGGGACAGTTATACAGGGCAGTGTTATTTTATATATGGAACAGTTATACAGGGCAGTGTTATTTTATATATGGGACAGTTATACAGGTCAGTGTTATTTTATATATGTGACAGTTATACAGGGTAGTGTTATTTTATATATAGGACAGTTATACAGGGCAGTGTTATTTTATGTATGGGACAGTTATACAGGGCAGTGTTATTTTATATATGGGACAGTTATACAGGGTAGTGTTATTTTATAAATGGGACAGTAATACAGGGCAGTGTTATTTTATATATGGGACAGTTACACAGGGCAGTGTTATTTTATATATGGGACAGTTATACAGGGCAATGTTATTTTATATATGGGACAGTTATAGAGGGCAGTGTTATTTTATATATGGGACAGTTATACAGGGCAGTGTTATTTGATATATGGGACAGTTACACAGGGCAGTGTTATTTTATATATGGGACAGTTATACAGGGTAGTATTATTTTATATATGGGACAGTTATACAGGGCAGTGTTATTTTATATATAGGACAGATTTCCAGGGCAGTGTTATTTTATATATGGGACTGTTATACAGCGCAGTGTTATTTTATAGATAGGACAGTTATACAGGGTAGTGTTATTTTATATATAGGACAGTTACACAGGGCAGTGTTATTTTATATATGGGACAGTTACACAGGGCAGTGTTATTTTATATATGGGACAGTTACACAGGGCAGTGTTATTTTATATATGGGACAGTTATACAGTGCAGTGTTATTTTATATATGGGACAGTTATACAGGGCAGTGTTATTTTATATATGGGACAGTTATACAGGGCAGTGTTATTTTATATATGGGACAGTTATACAGGGCAGTGTTATTTTATATATGGGACAGTTATACAGGGCAGTGTTATTTTATATATGGGACAGTTACACTGGGCAGTGTTATTTTATATATGGGACTGTTATACAGGGCAGTGTTATTTTATATATGGGACAGTTATACAGGGCAGTGTTATTTTATATATGGGACAGTTATACAGGACAGTGTTATTTTATATATGCAACAGTTATACAGGGCAGTGTTATTTTATATATGGGACAGTTATACAGGGCAGTGTTATTTTATATATGGGACAGTTATACAGGACAGTGTTATTTTATATATGCAACAGTTATATAGGGCAGTGTTATTTTATATATGCAACAGTTATACAGGGCAGTGTTATTTTATATATGGGACAGTTATACAGGGCAGTGTTATTTTATATATAGGACAGTTATACAGGGTAGTGTTATTTTATATGTGGGACAGTTAAACAGGGCAGGGTTATTTTATATATGGGACAGTTATAGAGGGCAGTGTTATTTTATATATGGGACAGTTATACAGCGTAGTGTTATTTTATATATGGGTCAGTTACACAGGGTAGTGTTATTTTATATATGGGACAGTTATAGAAGGCAGTGTTATTTTATATATGGGACAGTTATACAGGACAGTGTTATTTTATATATGCAACAGTTATACAGGGCAGTGTTATTTTATATATGAGACAGTTATACAGGGCAGTGTTATTTTATATATGGGACAGTTATACAGGACAGTGTTATTTTATATATGCAACAGTTATACAGGGCAGTGTTATTTTATATATGCAACAGTTATACAGGGCAGTGTTATTTTATTTATGGGACAGTTATACTGGGCAGAGGTATTTTATATATGGGACAGTTATACAGGGCAGTATTATTTTATATATGGGACAGTTACACAGGGCAGTGTTATTTTATATATGGGACAGTTACACAGGGCAGTGTTATTTTATATATGGGACAGTTACACAGGGCAGTGTTATTTTATATATGGGACAGTTATACAGGGCAGTGTTATTTTATATATGGAACAGTTATACAGGGCAGTGTTATTTTATATATGGGACAGTTATACAGGTCAGTGTTATTTTATATATGTGACAGTTATACAGGGTAGTGTTATTTTATATATAGGACAGTTATACAGGGCAGTGTTATTTTATGTATGGGACAGTTATACAGGGCAGTGTTATTTTATATATGGGACAGTTATACAGGGTAGTGTTATTTTATAAATGGGACAGTAATACAGGGCAGTGTTATTTTATATATGGGACAGTTACACAGGGCAGTGTTATTTTATATATGGGACAGTTATACAGGGCAATGTTATTTTATATATGGGACAGTTATAGAGGGCAGTGTTATTTTATAAATGGGACAGTTATACAGGGCAGTGTTTTTTGATATATGGGACAGTTAAACAGGGCAGTGTTATTTTATATATGGGACAGTTATACAGGGTAGTATTATTTTATAGATGGGACAGTTATACAGGGCAGTGTTATTTTATATATAGGACAGATTTCCAGGGCAGTGTTATTTTATATATGGGACTGTTATACAGCGCAGTGTTATTTCATAGATAGGACAGTTATACGGGGTAGTGTTATTTTATATATAGGACAGTTACACAGGGCAGTGTTATTTTATATATGGGACAGTTACACAGGGCAGTGTTATTTTATATATGGGACAGTTACACAGGGCAGTGTTATTTTATATATGGGACAGTTATACAGTGCAGTGTTATTTTATATATGGGACAGTTATACAGGGCAGTGTTATTTTATATATGGGACAGTTATACAGGGCAGTGTTATTTTATATATGGGACAGTTATACAGGGCAGTGTTATTTTATATATGGGACAGTTATACAGGGCAGTGTTATTTTATATATGGGACAGTTACACTGGGCAGTGTTATTTTATATATGGGACTGTTACACAGGGCAGTGTTATTTTATATATGGGACAGTTATACAGGGCAGTGTTATTTTATATATGGGACAGTTATACAGGACAGTGTTATTTTTTATATGCAACAGTTATACAGGGCAGTGTTATTTTATATATGGGACAGTTATACAGGGCAGTGTTATTTTATATATGGGACAGTTATACAGGACAGTGTTATTTTATATATGCAACAGTTATATAGGGCAGTGTTATTTTATATATGCAACAGTTATACAGGGCAGTGTTATTTTATATATGGGACAGTTATACAGGGCAGTGTTATTTTATATATAGGACAGTTATACAGGGTAGTGTTATTTTATATGTGGGACAGTTAAACAGGGCAGGGTTATTTTATATATGGGACAGTTATAGAGGGCAGTGTTATTTTATATATGGGACAGTTATACAGCGTAGTGTTATTTTATATATGGGTCAGTTACACAGGGTAGTGTTATTTTATATATGGGACAGTTATGGAAGGCAGTGTTATTTTATATATGGGACAGTTATACAGGACAGTGTTATTTTATATATGCAACAGTTATACAGGGCAGTGTTATTTTATATATGAGACAGTTATACAGGGCAGTGTTATTTTATATATGGGACAGTTATACAGGACAGTGTTATTTTATATATGCAACAGTTATACAGGGCAGTGTTATTTTATATATGCAACAGTTATACAGGGCAGTGTTATTTTATATATGGGACAGTTATACAGGGCACTGTTATTTTATATATGGGACAGTTATACAGGGAGTGTTATTTTATATATGTGACAGTTATACAGGATAGCATTATTTTATATATGGGACAGTTACACAGGGCAGTGTTATTTTATATATGGGACAGTTATACAGGATAGTGTTATTTTATATATGGGACAGTTACACAGGGCAATGTTATTTTATATATGGGACAGTTATAGAGGGCAATGTTATTTTATATATGCAACAGTTATACAGGGCAGTGTTATTTTATATATGGGACTGTTACACAGGGCAATGTTATTTTATATATGGGACAGTTACACAGAGCAGTGTTATTTTATATGGGACAGTTATACAGGGTCGTTTTATTTTATATATGGGACAGTTACACAGGGCAGTGTTCTTTTATATATGGGACAGTTACACAGGGCAATGTTATTTTATATATGGGACAGTTATAGAGGGCAGTGTTATTCTATATTTGGGACAGTTATACAGGGTAATGTTTTTTACTTATGGGACAGTTATACGGTGTAGTGTCATTTTATATATGGGACAGTTATACAGGGCAGTGTTATTTTGTATAGGGGACAGTTATACAGGGTACTGTTCTTTTATATATGCGACAGTTACACAGGGCAGTGTTATTTTATGTATGGGACAGTTACACAGGTCAGTGTTATTTTATATAGGGGACAGTTACACAGGGCAGTGTTATTTTATATATGGGACAGTTACACAGGGCAGTGTTATTTTATATATGGGACAGTTACACAGGGCAGTGTTATTTTATATATGGGACAGTTATACAGGGCAGTGTTATTTTATATATGGAACAGTTATACAGGGCAGTGTTATTTTATATATGGGACAGTTATACAGGTCAGTGTTATTTTATATATGTGACAGTTATACAGGGTAGTGTTATTTTATATATAGGACAGTTATACAGGGCAGTGTTATTTTATGTATGGGACAGTTATACAGGGCAGTGTTATTTTATATATGGGACAGTTATACAGGGTAGTGTTATTTTATAAATGGGACAGTAATACAGGGCAGTGTTATTTTATATATGGGACAGTTACACAGGGCAGTGTTATTTTATATATGGGACAGTTATACAGGGCAATGTTATTTTATATATAGGACAGTTATAGAGGGCAGTGTTATTTTATATATGGGACAGTTATACAGGGCAGTGTTATTTGATATATGGGACAGTTACACAGGGCAGTGTTATTTTATATATGGGACAGTTATACAGGGTAGTATTATTTTATATATGGGACAGTTATACAGGGCAGTGTTATTTTATATATAGGACAGATTTCCAGGGCAGTGTTATTTTATATATGGGACTGTTATACAGCGCAGTGTTATTTTATAGATAGGACAGTTATACAGGGTAGTGTTATTTTATATATAGGACAGTTACACAGGGCAGTGTTATTTTATATATGGGACAGTTACACAGGGCAGTGTTATTTTATATATGGGACAGTTACACAGGGCAGTGTTATTTTATATATGGGACAGTTATACAGTGCAGTGTTATTTTATATATGGGACAGTTATACAGGGCAGTGTTATTTTATATATGGGACAGTTATACAGGGCAGTGTTATTTTATATATGGGACAGTTATACAGGGCAGTGTTATTTTATATATGGGACAGTTATACAGGGCAGTGTTATTTTATATATGGGACAGTTACACTGGGCAGTGTTATTTTATATATGGGACTGTTACACAGGGCAGTGTTATTTTCTATATGGGACAGTTATACAGGGCAGTGTTATTTTATATATGGGACAGTTATACAGGACAGTGTTATTTTATATATGCAACAGTTATACAGGGCAGTGTTATTTTATATATGGGACAGTTATACAGGGCAGTGTTATTTTGTATAGGGGACAGTTATACAGGGTACTGTTCTTTTATATATGCGACAGTTACACAGGGCAGTGTTATTTTATGTATGGGACAGTTACACAGGTCAGTGTTATTTTATATAGGGGACAGTTACACAGGGCAGTGTTATTTTATATATGGGACAGTTACACAGGGCAGTGTTATTTTATATATGGGACAGTTACACAGGGCAGTGTTATTTTATATATGGGACAGTTATACAGGGCAGTGTTATTTTATATATGGAACAGTTATACAGGGCAGTGTTATTTTATATATGGGACAGTTATACAGGTCAGTGTTATTTTATATATGTGACAGTTATACAGGGTAGTGTTATTTTATATATAGGACAGTTATACAGGGCAGTGTTATTTTATGTATGGGACAGTTATACAGGGCAGTGTTATTTTATATATGGGACAGTTATACAGGGTAGTGTTATTTTATAAATGGGACAGTAATACAGGGCAGTGTTATTTTATATATGGGACAGTTACACAGGGCAGTGTTATTTTATATATGGGACAGTTATACAGGGCAATGTTATTTTATATATAGGACAGTTATAGAGGGCAGTGTTATTTTATATATGGGACAGTTATACAGGGCAGTGTTATTTGATATATGGGACAGTTACACAGGGCAGTGTTATTTTATATATGGGACAGTTATACAGGGTAGTATTATTTTATATATGGGACAGTTATACAGGGCAGTGTTATTTTATATATAGGACAGATTTCCAGGGCAGTGTTATTTTATATATGGGACTGTTATACAGCGCAGTGTTATTTTATAGATAGGACAGTTATACAGGGTAGTGTTATTTTATATATAGGACAGTTACACAGGGCAGTGTTATTTTATATATGGGACAGTTACACAGGGCAGTGTTATTTTATATATGGGACAGTTACACAGGGCAGTGTTATTTTATATATGGGACAGTTATACAGTGCAGTGTTATTTTATATATGGGACAGTTATACAGGGCAGTGTTATTTTATATATGGGACAGTTATACAGGGCAGTGTTATTTTATATATGGGACAGTTATACAGGGCAGTGTTATTTTATATATGGGACAGTTATACAGGGCAGTGTTATTTTATATATGGGACAGTTACACTGGGCAGTGTTATTTTATATATGGGACTGTTACACAGGGCAGTGTTATTTTCTATATGGGACAGTTATACAGGGCAGTGTTATTTTATATATGGGACAGTTATACAGGACAGTGTTATTTTATATATGCAACAGTTATACAGGGCAGTGTTATTTTATATATGGGACAGTTATACAGGGCAGTGTTATTTTATATATGGGACAGTTATACAGGACAGTGTTATTTTATATATGCAACAGTTATATAGGGCAGTGTTATTTTATATATGCAACAGTTATACAGGGCAGTGTTATTTTATATATGGGACAGTTATACAGGGCAGTGTTATTTTATATATAGGACAGTTATACAGGGTAGTGTTATTTTATATGTGGGACAGTTAAACAGGGCAGGGTTATTTTATATATGGGACAGTTATAGAGGGCAGTGTTATTTTATATATGGGACAGTTATACAGCGTAGTGTTATTTTATATATGGGTCAGTTACACAGGGTAGTGTTATTTTATATATGGGACAGTAATAGAAGGCAGTGTTATTTTATATATGGGACAGTTATACAGGACAGTGTTATTTTATATATGCAACAGTTATACAGGGCAGTGTTATTTTATATATGAGACAGTTATACAGGGCAGTGTTATTTTATATATGGGACAGTTATACAGGACAGTGTTATTTTATATATGCAACAGTTATACAGGGCAGTGTTATTTTATATATGCAACAGTTATACAGGGCAGTGTTATTTTATTTATGGGACAGTTATACTGGGCAGAGGTATTTTATATATGGGACAGTTATACAGGGCAGTGTTATTTTATATATGGGACAGTTACACAGGGCAGTGTTATTTTATATATGGGACAGTTACACAGGGCAGTGTTATTTTATATATGGGACAGTTACACAGGGCAGTGTTATTTTATATATGGGACAGTTATACAGGGCAGTGTTATTTTAAATATGGAACAGTTATACAGGGCAGTGTTATTTTATATATGGGACAGTTATACAGGTCAGTGTTATTTTATATATGTGACAGTTATACAGGGTAGTGTTATTTTATATATAGGACAGTTATACAGGGCAGTGTTATTTTATGTATGGGACAGTTATACAGGGCAGTGTTATTTTATATATGGGACAGTTATACAGGGTAGTGTTATTTTATAAATGGGACAGTAATACAGGGCAGTGTTATTTTATATATGGGACAGTTACACAGGGCAGTGTTATTTTATATATGGGACAGTTATACAGGGCAATGTTATTTTATATATGGGACAGTTATAGAGGGCAGTGTTATTTTATATATGGGACAGTTATACAGGGCAGTGTTTTTTGATATATGGGACAGTTACACAGGGCAGTGTTATTTTATATATGGGACAGTTATACAGGGTAGTATTATTTTATATATGGGACAGTTATACAGGGCAGTGTTATTTTATATATAGGACAGATTTCCAGGGCAGTGTTATTTTATATATGGGACTGTTATACAGCGCAGTGTTATTTTATAGATAGGACAGTTATACGGGGTAGTGTTATTTTATATATCGGACAGTTACACAGGGCAGTGTTATTTTATATATGGGACAGTTACACAGGGCAATGTTATTTTATATATGGGACAGTTACACAGAGCAGTGTTATTTTATATGGGACAGTTATACAGGGTAGTTTTATTTTATATATGGGACAGTTACACAGGGCAGTGTTCTTTTATATATGGGACAGTTACACAGGGCAATGTTATTTTATATATGGGACAGTTATAGAGGGCAGTGTTATTCTATATTTGGGACAGTTATACAGGGTAATGTTTTTTACTTATGGGACAGTTATACGGTGTAGTGTTATTTTATATATGGGACAGTTATACAGGGCAGTGTTATTTTGTATAGGGGACAGTTATACAGGGTACTGTTCTTTTATATATGCGACAGTTACACAGGGCAGTGTTATTTTATGTATGGGACAGTTACACAGGTCAGTGTTATTTTATATAGGGGACAGTTACACAGGGCAGTGTTATTTTATATATGGGACAGTTACACAGGGCAGTGTTATTTTATATATGGGACAGTTACACAGGGCAGTGTTATTTTATATATGGGACAGTTATACAGGGCAGTGTTATTTTATATATGGAACAGTTATACAGGGCAGTGTTATTTTATATATGGGACAGTTATACAGGTCAGTGTTATTTTATATATGTGACAGTTATACAGGGTAGTGTTATTTTATATATAGGACAGTTATACAGGGCAGTGTTATTTTATGTATGGGACAGTTATACAGGGCAGTGTTATTTTATATATGGGACAGTTATACAGGGTAGTGTTATTTTATAAATGGGACAGTAATACAGGGCAGTGTTATTTTATATATGGGACAGTTACACAGGGCAGTGTTATTTTATATATGGGACAGTTATACAGGGCAATGTTATTTTATATATGGGACAGTTATAGAGGGCAGTGTTATTTTATATATGGGACAGTTATACAGGGCAGTGTTATTTGATATATGGGACAGTTACACAGGGCAGTGTTATTTTATATATGGGACAGTTATACAGGGTAGTATTATTTTATATATGGGACAGTTATACAGGGCAGTGTTATTTTATATATAGGACAGATTTCCAGGGCAGTGTTATTTTATATATGGGACTGTTATACAGCGCAGTGTTATTTTATAGATAGGACAGTTATACAGGGTAGTGTTATTTTATATATAGGACAGTTACACAGGGCAGTGTTATTTTATATATGGGACAGTTACACAGGGCAGTGTTATTTTATATATGGGACAGTTACACAGGGCAGTGTTATTTTATATATGGGACAGTTATACAGTGCAGTGTTATTTTATATATGGGACAGTTATACAGGGCAGTGTTATTTTATATATGGGACAGTTATACAGGGCAGTGTTATTTTATATATGGGACAGTTATACAGGGCAGTGTTATTTTATATATGGGACAGTTATACAGGGCAGTGTTATTTTATATATGGGACAGTTACACTGGGCAGTGTTATTTTATATATGGGACTGTTACACAGGGCAGTGTTATTTTATATATGGGACAGTTATACAGGGCAGTGTTATTTTATATATGGGACAGTTATACAGGACAGTGTTATTTTATATATGCAACAGTTATACAGGGCAGTGTTATTTTATATATGGGACAGTTATACAGGGCAGTGTTATTTTATATATGGGACAGTTATACAGGACAGTGTTATTTTATATATGCAACAGTTATATAGGGCAGTGTTATTTTATATATGCAACAGTTATACAGGGCAGTGTTATTTTATATATGGGACAGTTATACAGGGCAGTGTTATTTTATATATAGGACAGTTATACAGGGTAGTGTTATTTTATATGTGGGACAGTTAAACAGGGCAGGGTTATTTTATATATGGGACAGTTATAGAGGGCAGTGTTATTTTATATATGGGACAGTTATACAGCGTAGTGTTATTTTATATATGGGTCAGTTACACAGGGTAGTGTTATTTTATATATGGGACAGTTATAGAAGGCAGTGTTATTTTATATATGGGACAGTTATACAGGACAGTGTTATTTTATATATGCAACAGTTATACAGGGCAGTGTTATTTTATATATGAGACAGTTATACAGGGCAGTGTTATTTTATATATGGGACAGTTATACAGGACAGTGTTATTTTATATATGCAACAGTTATACAGGGCAGTGTTATTTTATATATGCAACAGTTATACAGGGCAGTGTTATTTTATTTATGGGACAGTTATACTGGGCAGAGGTATTTTATATCTGGGACAGTTATACAGGGCAGTGTTATTTTATATATGGGACAGTTACACAGGGCAGTGTTATTTTATATATGGGACAGTTACACAGGGCAGTGTTATTTTATATATGGGACAGTTACACAGGGCAGTGTTATTTTATATATGGGACAGTTATACAGGGCAGTGTTATTTTATATATGGAACAGTTATACAGGGCAGTGTTATTTTATATATGGGACAGTTATACAGGTCAGTGTTATTTTATATATGTGACAGTTATACAGGGTAGTGTTATTTTATATATAGGACAGTTATACAGGGCAGTGTTATTTTATGTATGGGACAGTTATACAGGGCAGTGTTATTTTATATATGGGACAGTTATACAGGGTAGTGTTATTTTATAAATGGGACAGTAATACAGGGCAGTGTTATTTTATATATGGGACAGTTACACAGGGCAGTGTTATTTTATATATGGGACAGTTATACAGGGCAATGTTATTTTATATATGGGACAGTTATAGAGGGCAGTGTTATTTTATATATGGGACAGTTATACAGGGCAGTGTTTTTTGATATATGGGACAGTTACACAGGGCAGTGTTATTTTATATATGGGACAGTTATACAGGGTAGTATTATTTTATATATGGGACAGTTATACAGGGCAGTGTTATTTTATATATAGGACAGATTTCCAGGGCAGTGTTATTTTATATATGGGACTGTTATACAGCGCAGTGTTATTTTATAGATAGGACAGTTATACGGGGTAGTGTTATTTTATATATAGGACAGTTACACAGGGCAGTGTTATTTTATATATGGGACAGTTACACAGGGCAGTGTTATTTTATATATGGGACAGTTACACAGGGCAGTGTTATTTTATATATGGGACAGTTATACAGTGCAGTGTTATTTTATATATGGGACAGTTATACAGGGCAGTGTTATTTTATATATGGGACAGTTATACAGGGCAGTGTTATTTTATATATGGGACAGTTATACAGGGCAGTGTTATTTTATATATGGGACAGTTACACTGGGCAGTGTTATTTTATATATGGGACTGTTACACAGGGCAGTGTTATTTTCTATATGGGACAGTTATACAGGGCAGTGTTATTTTATATATGGGACAGTTATACAGGACAGTGTTATTTTATATATGCAACAGTTATACAGGGCAGTGTTATTTTATATATGGGACAGTTATACAGGGCAGTGTTATTTTATATATGGGACAGTTATACAGGACAGTGTTATTTTATATATGCAACAGTTATATAGGGCAGTGTTATTTTATATATGCAACAGTTATACAGGGCAGTGTTATTTTATATATGGGACAGTTATACAGGGCAGTGTTATTTTATATATAGGACAGTTATACAGGGTAGTGTTATTTTATATGTGGGACAGTTAAACAGGGCAGGGTTATTTTATATATGGGACAGTTATAGAGGGCAGTGTTATTTTATATATGGGACAGTTATACAGCGTAGTGTTATTTTATATATGGGTCAGTTACACAGGGTAGTGTTATTTTATATATGGGACAGTTATGGAAGGCAGTGTTATTTTATATATGGGACAGTTATACAGGACAGTGTTATTTTATATATGCAACAGTTATACAGGGCAGTGTTATTTTATATATGAGACAGTTATACAGGGCAGTGTTATTTTATATATGGGACAGTTATACAGGACAGTGTTATTTTATATATGCAACAGTTATACAGGGCAGTGTTATTTTATATATGCAACAGTTATGCAGGGCAGTGTTATTTTATATATGGGACAGTTATACAGGGCACTGTTATTTTATATATGGGACAGTTATACAGGGAGTGTTATTTTATATATGTGACAGTTATACAGGATAGCATTATTTTATATATGGGAAGTTACACAGGGCAGTGTTATTTTATATATGGGACAGTTATACAGGATAGTGTTATTTTATATATGGGACAGTTACACAGGGCAATGTTATTTTATATATGGGACAGTTATACAGGGCAGTGTTATTTTATATATGGGACTGTTACACAGGGCAGTGTTATTTTATATATGGGACAGTTATACAGGGCAGGGTTATTTTATATATGGGACAGTTATAGAGGGCAGTGTTATTTTATATATGGGACAGTTATACAGGGTAGTGTTATTTTATATATGGGACAGTTACACAGGGTAGTGTTATTTTATATATGGGACAGTTATACAGGGCAGTGTTATTTTATATATGGGACAGTTATACAGGGCAGTGTTATTTTATATATGGGACAGTTATACAGGACAGTGTTATTTTATATATGCAACAGTTATAGAGGGCAGTGTTATTTTATATATGGGACAGTTATACAGGACAGTGTTATTTTATATATGCAACAGTTATACAGGGCAGTGTTATTTTATATATGCAACAGTTATACAGGGCAGTGTTATTTTATATATGGGACAGTTATACAGGGCAGTGTTATTTTATATATAGGACAGTTATACAGGGCAGTGTTATTTTATATGTGGGACAGTTATACAGGGCAGGGTTATTTTATATATGGGACAGTTATACAGGGCAGTGTTATTTTATATATGGGACAGTTATACAGGATAGTGTTATTTTATATATGCAACAGTTATACAGGGCAGTGTTATTTTATATATGGGACAGTTATACAGGGCAGTGTTATTTTATATATGGGACAGTTATACAGGACAGTGTTATTTTATATATGCAACAGTTATACAGGGCAGTGTTATTTTATATATGCAACAGTTATACAGGGCAGTGTTATTTTATATATGGGACAGTTATACAGGGCAGTGTTATTTTATAAATGGGACAGTTATACAGGGAGTGTTATTTTATATATGTGACAGTTATACAGGATAGCATTATTTTATATATGGGACAGTTACACAGGGCAGTGTTATTTTATATATGGGACAGTTATACAGGATAGTGTTATTTTATATATGGGACCGTTATACAGGGCAGTGTTATTTTATATATGGGACTGTTACACAGGGCAATGTTATTTTATATATGGGACAGTTATACGGGGCAGTGTTATTTTATATATGGGACAGTTACACAGGGTAATGTTATTTTATATATGGGACAGTTATACAGGGCAGTGTTATTTTATATATGGGACTGTTACACAGGGCAGTGTTATTTTATATATGGGACAGTTATACAGGGCCGGGTTATTTTATATATGGGACAGTTATAGAGGGCAGTGTTATTTTATATATGGGACAGTTATACAGGGTAGTGTTATTTTATATATAGGACAGTTACACAGGGTAGTGTTATTTTATATATGGGACAGTTATACAGGGCAGTGTTATTTTATATATGGTACAGTTATACAGGGCAGTGTTATTTTATATATGGGACAGTTTCCAGGACAGTGTTATTTTATATATGCAACAGTTATAGAGGGCAGTGTTATTTTATATATGGGACAGTTATACAGGACAGTGTTATTTTATATATGCAACAGTTATACCGGGCAGTGTTATTTTATATATGCAACAGTTATACAGGGCAGTGTTATTTTATATATGGGACAGTTATACAGGGCAGTGTTATTTTATATATGGGACAGTTATACAGGACAGTGTTATTTTATATATGCAACAGTTATACAGGGCAGTGTTATTTTATATATGGGACAGTTATACAGCGCAGTGTTATTTTATATATGGGACAGTTATACAGGACAGTGTTATTTTATATATGCAACAGTTATAGAGGGCAGTGTTATTTTATATATGGGACAGTTATACAGGACAGTGTTATTTTATATATGCAACAGTTATACAGGGCAGTGTTATTTTATATATGCAACAGTTATACAGGGCAGTGTTATTTTATATATGGGACAGTTATACAGGGCAGTGTTATTTTATATATAGGACAGTTATACAGGGCAGTGTTATTTTATATGTGGGACAGTTATACAGGGCAGGGTTATTTTATATATGGGACAGTTATACAGGGCAGTGTTATTTTATATATGGGACAGTTATACAGGATAGTGTTATTTTATATATGCAACAGTTATACAGGGTAGTGTTATTTTATATATGGGACAGTTATACAGGGCAGTGTTATTTTATACATGGGACAGTTATACAGGACAGTGTTATTTTATATATGCAACAGTTATACAGGGCAGTGTTATTTTATATATGCAACAGTTATACAGGGCAGTGTTATTTTATATATGGGACAGTTATACAGGGCAGTGTTATTTTATACATGGGACAGTTATACAGGGAGTGTTATTTTATATATGTGACAGTTATACAGGATAGCATTATTTTATATATGGGACAGTTACACAGGGCAGTGTTATTTTATATATGGGACAGTTATACAGGATAGTGTTATTTTATATATGGGACCGTTATACAGGGCAGTGTTATTTTATATATGGGACTGTTACACAGGGCAATGTTATTTTGTATATGGGACAGTTATACGGGGCAGTGTTATTTTATATATGGGACAGTTACACAGGGTAATGTTATTTTATATATGGGACAGTTATACAGCGTAGTTTTATTTTATAATGGGACAGTTACACAGGGCAGCGTTATTTTATATATGGGACAGTTACACAGGGCAATGTTATTTTATATATGGGACAGTTATAGAGCGCAGTGTTATTTTATATTTGGGACAGTTATACAGGGTAATGTTTTTTATTTATGGGACAGTTATACGGGGTAGTGTTATTTTATATATGGGACAGTTATACAGGGTAGTGTTATTTTATATATGTGACAGTTATACAGGGCAGTGTTATTTTGTATAGGGGACAGTTATCCAGGGTACTGTTCTTTTATATATGCGACAGTTACACAGGGCAGTGTTATTTTATGTATGGGACAGTTACACAGGTCAGTGTTATTTTATGTAGGGGACAGTTATACAGGGCAGTGTTATTTTATATAGGGGACAGTGTATACAGGGTAGTGTTATTTTATATATGGGCCAGTTACACAGGGCAGTGTTATTTTATATATGGGCCAGTTACACAGGGCAGTGTTATTTTATATAGGGGACAGTTATACAGGGTAGTGTTATTTTATATATGGGACTGCTACACAGGATGGTGTTTTTATATTTGGGACTGTTACAAAAAATCCTGTTTTTATATACGGGATTGTTACACAGGAAAGTGTTATTCTATTTATGGGACTGTTACACAAGATAGTGTTATTTTATATATGGGACTATTACACAAAATGTTGCTTTTATATACGAGATTGTTACACAGGATAGTGTTATTTTATATATCGGACTGTTACACAAGATAGTGTTATTTTATATACGGGACAGTTACACAGGATAGTATTATTTTATATATGGGACTATTACACAGGATAGTTTTATATACGGGACTGTTACACAGGGTAGTTTTATATGGGAATGTTACACAGGGTAGTTTTATATACAGGACTGTTACGCAGGGTAGTGTTATTTTATATATGGGACTGTTACACAGGATAGTTTTATATACAGGACTGTTACACAAGGTAGTTTGATATACGGGACTGTTACACGGGTGGTTTTATATACGGGACTGTTACACGGGATAGTGTTATTTTATGTACAGGACTGTTACACAGGGTAGTTTTTTATATGGGACTGTTACATGGTATAGCATTATTTTATATACG
Source organism: Isurus oxyrinchus (assembly GCA_026770705.1). Taxonomy (NCBI): domain Eukaryota; kingdom Metazoa; phylum Chordata; class Chondrichthyes; order Lamniformes; family Lamnidae; genus Isurus; species Isurus oxyrinchus. Next base: position 17,028,356 of record JANJGN010000036.1, on the reverse strand, counting down.
GGACTGTTACACAGGGTAGTTTATATACGGGACTGTTACACGGGATAGTATTATTTTATATACGCGACTGTTACACAGGGTAGTTTTATATACGGGACTGTTACACGGGATAGTATTATTTTATATACGGGACTGTTACACAGGGTAGTTTTATGTATGGGACTGTTACACAGGATAGTTTTATATACAGGACTGTTACACAGGATAGTTTTATATTCAGGACTATTACACGGGATAGTTTTATATTTGGGACTGTTCCATAGGATAGTTTTATATTCAGAACTGTTACACGGGATAGTTTTATATTTGGGACTGTTATGCGGGTTAGTTTTATATTCGGGACTGTTTCACGGGATAGTTTTATATACGGGACTGTTACACAGGGTAGTTTTATATATGGGATTGTTACACAGGGTAGTTTTATATACAGGACTGTTACACGGGATAGTGTTATTTTATATACGGGACTGTTACACAGGATAGTTTTATATACAGGACTGTTACACAGGGTAGTTTGATATACGGGACTGTTACACGGGGTGGTTTTATATACGGGACTGTTACACGGGATAGTGTTATTTCATGTACGGGACTGTTACACAGGGTAGTTTTATATATGGGACTGTTACACGGTATAGCATTATTTTATATATTGGACTGTTACACAGGGATACTTTTATATATGGGACTGTTACATGGGATAGTTTTATATACGGGAGTGTTACACGGGATAGTTTTATATTCAGGACTGTCACACGGGATAGTTTTATATTTGGGACTGTTACACGGGATAGTGATATTTTAGAGTTGGGATTGTTACACAGGATAGTTTTATATTTGGGACTGTCACACGGGATAGTTTTATATTTGGGACTGTTACATGGGATAGTTTTATATTCGGGACTGTTACACAGGGATAGTTTTATGTTCGGGACTGTTACACGGGATATTTTTATATTCGGGACTGTTACACGGGATAGTGATATTTTATAGTTGGGATTGTTACACGGGATAGTTTTATATTTGGGACTGTTACACAGGGATAGTTTTATGTTCGGGACTGTTACACGGGATATTTTTATATTCGGGACTGTTACATGGGATAGTTTTATATTTGGGACTGTTACACGGGATAGTTTTATATTCGGGACTGTTACGCAGGATATTTTTATATTTGGGACTGTTACATGGGATAGTTTATATTCGGGACTGTTACACAGGGATAGATTTATATTCAGGACTGTTACACGGGATAGTTTTATATTCGGGACTGTGACACGGGATAGTTTTATATTCGGGACTGTCACACGGGATAATTTTATATTTGGGACTGTTACACGGGATGGTTTTATATTCGGGACTGTTACACGGGATAGTTTTATATTCGGGACTGTTACACGGGATAGTTTTATATACAGGACTGTTACACGGGATAGTTTTATATTTGGGACTGTTACACAGGGATAGTTTTATGTTCGGGACTGTTACACAAGGAATTTTATATTCGGGACTGTTACACGGGATAGTTTTATATTTGGGACGGTTACACAGGATAGTTTTATATTCGGGACTGTTACACGGTATAGCATTATTTTATATATCGGACTGTTACACAGGGATACTTTTATATACGGGAGTATTACACGGATAGTTTTAAATTTGGGACTGTTACATCGGATAGTTTTATATTTGGGACTGTTACACAGGGATAGTTTTATGTTCGGGACTGTTACACGGGATATTTTTATATTCGGGACTGTTTACACGGGATAGTTTTATATTCGGGACTGTTACACAGGATATTTTTATATTCGGGACTGTTACACGGGATAGTTTTATATACAGGACTGTTACACGGGATAGTTTTATATTCGGGACTGTTACACGGGATACTTTATATTTGGGACTGTTACATGGGATAGTTTATATTCGGGACTGTTACACAGGGATAGATTTATATTCGGGACTGTTACACGGGATAGTTTTATATGCAGGACTGTTACATGGGATAGTTTTATATACGGGACTGTTATACAGGATAGTTTTATATTTGGGACTGTTACACGGGATACTTTTATATATGGGACTGTTACACGGGATAGTATTATATTCGGGACTGTTACACGGGATACTTTTATATATGGGACTGTTACACGGGATAGTTTTATATTCGGGACTGTTACACGGGATAGTTTTTATATACGGGACTGTTACACAGGATAGTTTTATATTCGGGACTGTTACACGGGATAGTTTCATATACGGACTGTTACACGGGATAGTTTTATATATGGTACTGTTACCCGGGATAGTTTTATGTTCGGGACTGTTACACGGGATAGTTTTATATTTGGGACGGTTACACAGGATAGTTTTATATTCGGGACTGTTACACTGTATAGCATTATTTTATATATCGGACTGTTACACAGGGATACTTTTATATATGGGACTGTTACACGGGATAGTTTTAATATACGGGAGTGTTATACAGGATAGTTTTATATTTGGGACTGTTACACAGGGATAGTTTTATATTCGGGACTGTTACACAGGATATTTTTATATACATGACTGTTACACGGGATAGTTTTATATTCGGGACTGTTACACGGGATACTTTTATATTTGGGACTGTTACATGGGGTAGTTTATATTCGGGACTGTTACACAGGGATAGATTTATATTCGGGACTGTACACGGGATAGTTTTATATTCGGGACTGTGACACGGGATAGTTTTATATTCGGGACTGTCACACGGGATAGTTTTATATTTGGGACTGTTACACGGGATGGTTTTATATTCGGGACTGTTACACGGGATAGTGATATTTTACACATGGGACTGTTACACGGGATACTATTATATTCGGGACTGTTACACGGGATAGTTTTATATACAGGACTGTTACACGGGATAGTTTTATATTCGGGACTGTTACACAGGATAGTTTTATATTCGGGACTGTTACACGGGATAGTTTTATATTCGGGACCGTTACACGGGATACTTTTATATTTGGGACTGTTACATGGGATAGTTTATATTCGGGACTGTTACACAGGGATAGATTTATATTCGGGACTGTTACACGGGATATTTTTATATTCGGGACTGTGACACGGGATAGTTTTATATTCGGGACTGTCACACGGGATAGTTTTATATTTGGGACTGTCATACGGGATAGTTTTATATTTGGGACTGTTACACGGGATAGTTTTATATTTGGGACTGTTACACGGGATGGTTTTATATTCGGGACTGTTACACGGGATAGTGATATTTTACACATGGGACTGTTACACGGGATACTATTATATTCGGGACTGTTGCACGGGATAGTTTTATATTCGGGACTGTTACACAGGATAGTTTTATATGCGGGACTGTTACACGGGATAGTGTTATTTTACACATGGGACTGTTACACGGGATACTTTTATATTCGGGAGTGTTACACGGGATAGTTTTATATTCGGGACTGTTACATGGGATAGTTTTATATTCGGGACTGTTACACGGGATAGTTTTATATGCAGGACTGTTACATGGGATAGTTTTATATACAGGACTGTTATACAGGATAGTTTTATATTTGGGACTGTTACACGGGATACTTTTATATATGGGACTGTTACACGGGATAGTATTATAATCGGGACTGTTACACGGGATAGTTTTATATATGGGACTGTTACACGGGATAGTTTTATATTCGGGACTGTTACACGGGATAGTTTTATATGCAGGACTGTTACATGGGATAGTTTTATATACGGACTGTTATACAGGATAGTTTTATATTTGGGACTGTTACACGGGATACTTTTATATATGGGACTGTTACACGGGATAGTATTATAATCGGGACTGTTACACGGGATAGTTTTATATATGGGACTGTTACACGGGATAGTTTTATATTCGGGACTGTTACACGGGATAGTTTTATATGCAGGACTGTTACATGGGATAGTTTTATATACGGGACTGTTATACAGGATAGTTTTATATTTGGGACTGTTACACGGGATACTTTTATATATGGGACTGTTACACGGGATAGTATTATATTCGGGACTGTTAGACGGGATACTTTTATATATGGGACTGTTACACGGGATAGTTTTATATTCGGGACTGTTACACGGGATAGTTTTATATACGGGACTGTTACACAGGATAGTTTTATATTCGGGACTGTTACACGGGATAGTTTCATATACGGGACTGTTACACGGGATAGTTTTATATATGGTACTGTTACCCGGGATAGTTTTATATTCGGGACTGTTACACAGGGTTGTTTTATATTCGGGACTGTTACACAGGGATAGTTTTATATTCGGGATTGTTACACAGGGTGGTTTTATATTCGGGACTGTTACACGGGATAGTTTTATATTCGGGACTGTTACACGGGATAGTTTTATATTTGGGACTGTTACACGGGATAGTTTTATATTCGGGACTGTTACACGGGATAGTTTTATATTTGGGACTGTTACACGGGATAGTTTTATATTTAGGACTGTTACACAGGGATAGTTTTATGTTCGGGACTGTTACCCGGGATAGTCTTATATACGGGACTGTTACCCGGGATAGTTTTATATACGGGACTGTTACACGGGATAGTTTTACCTGCGGGTCTGTTACACAGGGATAGTTTTATATACGGGACTGTTACACAGGAATAGTTTTATATTCGGAACTGTTACACAGGGATAGTTTTATATTCGGGACTGTCACACAGGGATAGTTTTATATTTGGGACTGTTACACAGGGATAGTTTTATATTCGGGACTGTTACCCGGGATAGTTTTATATACGGGACTGTTACCCGGGATAGTTTTATATACGGGACTGTTACACAGGGATAGTTTTATATTCGGGACTGTCACACAGGGATAGTTTTATATCCGGGACTGTTACACAGGGATAGTTTTATATTCGGGACTGTTACCCGGGATAGTTTTATATTCGGGATTGTTACACAGGGATAGTTCTGTATTCGGGACTGTTACACAGGGATAGTTCTGTATTCGGGACTGTTACACGGGATACTTTTATATTCGGGACTGTTACACAGGATAGTTTTATATTCGGGACTGTTACACGGGATACTTTTATATTCGGGACTGTTACACAGGATAGTTTTATATTCGGGACTGTTACACAGGGATAGTTCTGTATTCGGGACTGTTACACGGGATAGTTTTGTTTTCGGGACTGTTACACAGGGATAGTTTTGTATTCGGGACTGTTACACAGGATAGTTTTATATTCGGGACTGTTACACAGGGATAGTTCTGTATTCGGGACTGTTACACAGGGAGAGTTCTGTATTCGGGACTGTTACACGGGATAGTTTTGTTTTCGGGACTGTTACACAGGGATAGTTTTGTATTCGGGACTGTTACACAGGATAGTTTTATATTCGGGACTGTTACACAGGGATAGTTCTGTATTCGGGACTGTTACACGGGATAGTTTTGTTTTCGGGACTGTTACACGGGATAGTTTTGTTTTTGGGACTGTTACACAGGGATAGTTTTATATTCGGGACTGTTACACAGGGATAGTTTTATATTCGGGACTGTTACACAGGGATAGTTCTGTATTCGGGACTGTTACACAGGGATAGTTCTGTATTCGGGACTGTTACACAGGGAATGCCCTGTATTATTTGTGCGGGATCTGCTCGGATGTTTGCCTGCTTGAGATGCAAACTGGGAAATAAGGAAATGAAACGTAATAAATTGTGGCGAGACCTTGAATAAAATCCGACTGATGTTCCTGTTGTGGCCGCAATGGTTTGTTTGAAACTTTGATTGATGCATTTGAACTGTCGCTGCGACAGCGCCTAGGGGGGCATTAAAATAAGAAGCCCCCCTAATCAGCATTGAGGCTCCAATTGCCCCCTCCCCCCACCCCCCCGTGTGGGTGGGGGGGGGGCTATCTGCAGCATCGGTCCAGGCTGCAACTCCCAGAAGTTTGCATGCCCGGCGCACGCTCGGTGTGTGTCAATCGGGAAAGGACTACAAATCCCAGGGTGCACCCCGGTGGGTGGAGCTGGCAGAGGGGTGCGGCTTGGAGGACGAGGAGGAGGAGGCGGGGCCTGGAGGAGGGGGCGGCGGCAGCCAATGGCCGGGCGCGGCCCCGGGAACGGGGCGGAGCCTGGGACAACAGGAGGAGAGAGGCTGGCCGCGAGAGGCAGAGGCTGTTGGAGTGCCAGGTAGGCTGGATGGAGGCAGAAGGGGGGCGAAGGGCGGTGCAGAGGGGAGCGGGGGGGCTGTGCTGCTGCTGCTGCTGCTGCTCATTGGTGGGGGAGGGTGCAGCCATGGGGAGCACCAAGGCTCAGATCCCAGCAGGAGGGAGGCACTGAGCTCCTGGGGGAGGGAGTTGCCATTGGAACTGGGGAGAGAGACAGAGAGAGAGAGAGAGACAGAGAGAAAGAGAGATAAGAGGAGGCAGACAGGAGGGACCACCTCAGGGTGGACTAGGAGTCTCTCACCTGAGGAGGGAGGCAGGAGTGCTCCAGGGAGCAGTCCCAGGCTGGAGATCTCTGGTAGTGCAGGGTGTTTGCACCCTGGGCTACTCCAGGGGGAAACAATGGATAACTCCCACTCTGGTCACTGCCATGATTCAGGTGTCGGGGACCTGGAAGACGACATTATCAAGTGTCAGTATCCCCCAGCACCAGTCGGGCGGGAGTCCCAGCAGCAGCAGCAGCAGAGTCAGCCTCAGCTCCTGCCCAACCTGCTCAGCACTTCCTCGTCCCCAGCCTTCAGGGCAGTTTCCAGCCTCAGCCACGTCCAGCCCCAGGCGCCGAGCTCCCGCCAGGGCAGCCAGCTGCACCTGGACGACTACCTGGCCGGTCCCCCGGCTCCCGGCGGCGGCGGCGGCGGCAAGCACCGGCAGGCCAGCCCGCTGGTCCACCGGCGGGACAGCAACCCCTTCACCGAGATCGCCATGAGCAGCTGCAAGTACAACGGCGGCGTGGTCAAACCCCTGAGCAGCCTCAGCACCTCCAAGAGGAACCTGATCGACTCGGAGGCCGAGCCCCAGCCCGTGCCCCTCTTCAGCTGCAACCACCTGCTGGGCAACACGCCGGAGATTGTCGTCTCCTGCAAGGACGAGCATCACCAGCAGCAGAAGCACCAGCAGCGCCCCGGGCCCCCCAGCAGCGGCGGCGGCGGCGGCGGCGGCAACTCCCGCAGGAGCAACAAGAGGAAGAACCAGAACATCGGCTACAAACTGGGGCACCGGCGGGCTCTGTTCGAGAAGAGGAAGCGGCTGAGTGACTATGCCCTGATCTTCGGCATGTTTGGCATTGTTGTCATGGTGATTGAGACCGAGCTATCTTGGGGGATCTACAACAAGGTGGGTTCTGCTGTTTTTGATCCCTTTAAGAAACGCTCCCCTCCTCTCCCCTTCCCTCCTTCTCCCCTTCCCTCCTTCTCCCCTTCCCTCCTTCTCCCTCTCTCTCCCCTTCCCTCCTTCTCCCCCCTCCCCTCCTTCTCCCCTTCCCTCCTTCTCCCCCTCTCTCTCCCCTTCCCTCCTTCTCCCCTCTCTCTCCCCTTCCCTCCTTCTCCCCTCTCTCTCTCCCCTTCCCTCCTTCTCCCCTCTCTCTCTCCCCCTCCCTCCTTCTCCCCTCTCTCTCTCCCCCTCCCTCCTTCTCCCCTCTCTCTCTCCCTCCCTCCTTCTCCCCTCTCTCTCTCCCCTTCCCTCCTTCTCCCCTCTCTCTCCCCCTCCCTCCTTCTCCCCCTCCCTCCTTCTCCCCCTCCCTCCTTCTCCCCCCCTCCCCCCCTTCTCCCCCTCCCCCTTCTCCCCTCCCTCTCTCCCCCTCCCTCCTTCTCCCCCTCCCTCCTTCTCCCCCTCCCTCCTTCTCCCCCTCCCTCCTTCTCCCCTCCCTCCTTCTCCCCTCTCTCTCCCTCTCTCACCCTCCCTCTCTCACCCTCCCTCCTCCTCCCCTCTCTCTCTCCCTCCTCCCCTCTCTCTCTCCCTCCTCCCCTCCTCTCTCTCCCTCCTCCCCTCTCTCTCTCCCTCCCTCTCTCACCCTCCCTCTCTCTCACCCTCCCTCTCTCTCACCCTCCCCTCTCTCTCACCCTCCCTCTCTCTCACCCCCTCTCGCCTCTCTCTGTCCCCCCTCTCTCTCTCTCTCCACACAGCCAGTCAGAATCAAAAAGCAACATTAAAAGCTGACACCATCCAGCTCTGACATTGTTGCCTTTCGGTCTTCCCCCACCCCCCATGCAATGAGGGTGATCATTACACACGACAGGATTACATCATGGGATGAGGGAGGCCATTCAGCCCATCATGTGTGTGACTGGCCCTTTGAAGGAGCTCTCCAGTCAGCCCCCACTCTCTTTTTGTCTCCAACCCCAACCCCCCCTCCCCCGCCACACACATACACACATACATAACATTGCAAATGTATCCCCTTCCAATTGGCCCTTATGAAAGTTGCTATTGAATCTGCCCCCCTTCTAACCCCAACCCCGCCCCCCCATCATAAGTTGTTGGTTTAAAGACATTTCAACCGATCGCCTCTGCTCCTTTTCATTCATTTTTGATAGAGAAATCAATTAATGTTGACTCCCCCTTTCCCCCTCCCCACTTTAACTAATGCCTGTGGGTCCGTTACCTCCACTGGAGAGGGAGATGCCTTTTCTGCTGTGATTTATTTTTATTTTAATTGGCACTGGAAGACGGTGCTTTCTTTTTGTTTAAAACATCGATCATCCTCCTGAGCATTGACAATCCTCTAACACTCCCTGTAGCAACATGTTGCACTCCTGTGTGTCGGCGCTTTCTGCTCCTGTTTCAAACCATTCCTGTTTATCCACTTGTCCCCACCCCCCACCCCTCATTTTCTCAGTATCCAGGATGTAGAATAACATGTTGCTTTTAATCCCCACCCCCTTCCCCAAAACATACACCTTGGAGTGTTCCTGTGTTCAGAGCTGTCTTCTCTAGGGGGGGGGATTATAATATGGGTCTCTCTTCTGTGCACATTCGGCCCAAACCCTCACTCGCAGAATTCTACCCAAGTGGCGATTCAAACCTGCCTTTTTATAAAACCGAGATGTAATGAAAGGGTGGTGGCATTCTGGAAAATGGATCCAGTTAGATTATATCACCCACTTCCCCCCCCCCCCCCCCCCCCCCCACCTCTCCTCTCTCTCGCCCTCTCTCTAACACCCATTCTCGCTCCACCCAATTTACATCCCCTCTCTCTCTCTCTCTCTCTCTCTCCCCCCTGTCACTCCACCCAACTTACACTCCTCTCTCTCTCCCTCTCTCTAACACCCACTCTCTCTCTCCCTCTCTCTAACACCCATTCTCGCTCCCACCCAATTTACACCCCTTCTCTCTCTCCCCCTCTCTCTCTGACACCCATTCTCAATCCACCCAATTTGCACCCCCCCCCCTCTCTCTCTCCCCTCTCACTAACACCCACTCACTCCACCCAACTTACACCCCTCTCTCTCTCCCCTCTCTCTAACACCCACTGTCACTCCACCCAATTTACACCCCCTTTCTCTCTCTCTCCCTTCTCACTCCACCCAACTTACACCCCTCTCTCTCTCCCCTCTCTCTAACACCCACTGTCACTCCACCCAATTTACACCCCCCCCCTCCCCTCTCACTAACACCCACTCTCACTCCACCCAATTTACACCCCCTCTCTCTCTCCCTCTAACACCCACTCTCACTCCACCCAATTTACACCCCCCTCTCTCTCTCCCTCTCTCTAACACCCACTCTCTCTCTCCCTCTCTCTAACACCCACTCTCACTCCACCCAATTTACACCCCCCTCTCTCTCTCCCTCTCTCTAACACCCACTCTCTCTCTCCCTCTCTCTAACACCCACTCTCACTCCACCCAATTTACACCCCCCTCTCTCTCTCTCTCTCCCTGTCTCTAACACCCATTCTCACTCCACCCAATTTACACCCCCCTCTCTCTAACACCCACTCTCTCTCTCCCTCTCTCTAACACCCACTCTCTCTCTCCCTCTCTCTAACACCCACTCTCACTCCACCCAATTTACACCCCCTCTCTCTCTCCCTCTCTCTAACACCCACTCTCTCTCCCTCTCTCTAACACCCTCTCCCTCTCTCTAACACCCACTCTCTCTCTCCCTCTCTCTAACACCCACTCTCACTCCACCCAATTTACACCCCTCTCTCTCTCTTCCCCCCTCCCCCCCCCCCCGACACCTACTCTCTCATTCCACCCAATTTACACCCCGCCCCCACAACCCAACCCCACCCCACCCCGCCTAATGGATGCAGGCAAGAAGTGGAGTTAAGCGACATCAGAACATGACCCCAGCTCTGATGCTTGTCAGTAAAATAAGTTGTGTGTTGAAAAGGGAATTCGGAGGGCAAATATTTTCTCAGGCGGTGTCACCAAGAACCGAGGCAGAATTTGGCCTTTTACTGGGCAGAGGGCGATCTGAACCGCGCCAAGGTTTTCGGATTCCAAGCGGCTCGAGTCGGAGGTGTCAGTGTTAACGGGAGAGAGGACACTTGGCCTGGGGTGGGTGGGGAAGGATCATACCCTCGGGCTCTTGCTCCTCAATGTAGATTGAAGTGTAAAAGGTGGCTGCGCCTTGTTAATTTTTTACACACACACACACACATATATTTTACATATATATATATATATATGTTGCTGTTAATGTGCTTTGCAGACCAGTTTCTACAGGAGTGCCAGACGCCGGGGATCTGAGTGACACTAATTTGAGAATGGCACTGGTTCACACAGCCCCAGCTGTTGTGAAGAGATTCAGCTCTGAGGATTCCCAGGGCACAGACCACGGAGGGAGCTGCATCTCTCTCTCTCTCTTTCTCTCTCACACACACACACACACTCTCCAAACATTGTCTCCATCCTTATTCACAACCGATTAGATAAGCCGCTCAATCGTCCCTCAGCTCTCCGGCCCATTCTGTGTGTGTGGGGGGAGGTGGCGGGGCGGGGGGGGGGGGGGGGGGGGGGGTGCTCTGTACTCCCTGTTACCCTCATTTGCTCTCCCTGACTTGTGCCTCCCGGTTTCTGTGCTCCAATTCTCTTTTCCTCAGGTACTTTTCTTTCCTCTTGGTCTCATATCTCTCTCCCTGATTCTCCTCGTCTTTATTTCTCCTCCTCTACTTGCTTTCTGTTTCAGCACTGCCTCTCCCTTTGTGTTCCTGCCACTTGGCCCTCTCTTTGTCTCTCACTCTGTCTGTCTCTCTGTTTTATCTCTTCTCTCTCACACTCTGTGTTTTCTCTCTTCCCTCTCGCACTCTGTCTCTCTCTCTCTCTTTCTCTCTTCCCTCTTGCACTCTGTCTCTCTCTCTGTTTTCTCTCTCCCCCCTCTATATATACATCTGTGTATTGATTCCTGTGCCTCTCTTTCTGTCTCCCTCATTCTTTTCTCTATGTATATACATATCTCTCTCTCTCTGGTCCTTTCTCTCTCTCTCAGCTATCTTTTTCTCTCCCAATTGTGACTGACACAGACACACACGCACACAGACACACACGCACACAGACACACATGCACACAGACACACAGACGCACACGCACACAGGCAGATGCACACGCACACAGGCACACGCACACAGGCACACGCACACAGGCAGACACACACATGCACAGGCAGACACACGCACAGACAGACACACACACACACACGCACAGACAGACACACACACACACGCACACAGACACACACACACACGCACACAGACACACACACACACGCACACAGACACACAGACACACAGACGCACAGACGCACACACGCACACACGCACACACGCACACAGACACACACGCACACGCACACAGACACACACGCACATGCACACAGACACACACACACATGCACACAGACACACACACACACGCACACAGACACACACGAAAATTAACACTGATAAAAAGCCCTGAAGCAATGACTTGAAATGCAGCAAAATCACAAACAGAAATTGCTCCAAATGAGAAGCATTTTACCAAAAGACCAGGGACTGTTTAGTATACAATGCTACACCATAAAAGGCTAGAATGGCTGGAGATAGATTCCAGCAGCAGTTCACACACATACACACATACAAAGCCAGAGCTGGATTATTAAGTCTGGGGGTCTCTAGACCACCAAGAACACTCGAAGTCCATTCCCACCCCCTCCTGTCACAAATAGGTCACAACACAGAGCATTCAAGCCACTACTTTTGATTGAGTATTTAAAACCGGAGGCTTGCTGCTGTTTATCATCCCCCATTGCAGTTAATCTGAATATATCTATTTTCAGTTTAACCTGAGAGAGGCAGATGGAAAGAGAAGCAGAAAGTGAATGGGAGAGACTGACAGAATCATAGTGAGAGAGAGAGAAGAGCAACAATCCAGCAAGAAATGGAGAGACTCAGTTTATCTGAAAGAGGGAGAGACAGCAATAGAGTTTCACTTAAAGTAAAATGAAATCACTTATTTACAGCGAGATAACAGAAATTTCATTTTTTTTAAATTTATTCATTTATGGGATGTATCACTAGCTAGTCCAGCACTTATTGCCCATCCCTAATTGCCCTTGAGACGGTGGTGGTGAGCTGCTGCTGTCCATGTGGTGTAGGTATCTGTTGTTCGGAATCAAACACCAGGCATGTTAATGCCCCTTTTACCTCAGCAGAAACAAGTTACCCACAAGGCAACAGAGAAGGGAGGAGGCCATTCAGCTCCTTAAGGCTGCCCTGCCAATCCATGAGATTGTGGCTGATCTATGTCTGTCTAATTCCATCCACCTGCCCTTGCTTCATATCCCTCCCTACCTTAACCTGACAAAAATCCATCGATCTTGCTGGTCCCTGAGTGGGCATCATAGCTCCCTGAGTTTATCCACCCCCTGTAACACTCTCCTGATGTATAGGAATGTTTGAGTGCCTCACTAGATATAAAAACAAAGGCGGGCTTGGCTTCTATCTCCGTTAGTACAACATTTATCCCTCAAACCTTAAAGCAAGATTACCTGTTCATTGTTGCATTGCTTCTTGTGGGATCTTGCTGTGTCCGAGGTAGCTTGCTGCATTTTCTACATTACAATAGTGAGCACACTTCAAAATAGGACGTCATTGTTGATAACGCACTTCGGAATGTCCTGAGATCATAAAAGGTGCTAAAAAAATGCAAATAATATTTTTATACAGCAACAGCCTGCATTTATATATCACCTTCTACATAGCATAATGCCCCAAAGTGCTTCACAGGAATGTACCCTGACTAAATATCAGCACTGTGCTACGTGAGATGTTAGGTGGGGTGGCCAAATGCTTAGGCAAACAGGTCAGTTTTAAGGAGCATCTTAAAGGAGGAGAACGAGAGAGAGGTGGAAAGGTTTAGCGAAGGAATTCCAGAGCTTAGGGCCCCAGGCAGCTGAAGGCACGGCCGCCAGTGGTGGAGCGATGGGAATCAAAGGATGCGCTAGATACCGGAATTGGAGGAGCGCAAAGATCTTGGATGGTTGTAGGGGCTGGAGGGGGTTACAGAGATAGGGAGGGGTGTAGGGGCTGGAGGAGGTTACAGAGATAGGGAGGGGTTAGGGGCTGGAGGAGGTTACAGGGATAGGGAGGGATGTAGGGGCTGGAGGAAGTTACAGAGATAGGGAGGGGTGTAGGGACGGGAGGAGGTTACAGAAATGGGGAGGGGTGTAGGGGCTGGAGGAGGTTACACAGATATGGAGGGTAGAGTGGGACTGAGTCCATGATACAATTATCCATTGTGGACTTTGGATACAGTGGTCAATTGAATTGTTATGGTTAAGAGAAACAGGTGATGGGTATTAATTGTCTTTGAGCACATATAAATTGGGGATCTGCTCTCGGGCAAAGCCAAGGTGATCATCAACAGGTCCAGGCAGTGGGCAGTCGAGGGAGTTGTCCAACCTGACTGTCTGCCACTCTACTGAGCCTATGTTTATGGCCAGGTGGCCCTGGAGAAGGAGCACACGGTGTCCGCTGGTACACTGGAGACCTTCTGTGACATGTGGGTGCCATGGGGCCTGGGGTGTATCATCACCTGGGAGCAATATTTTGGTTTAATTAGTTTGCTTTGACGTTTTGTTATAGTTACAGTGCCCCACCAGGGGTTGTCAGCCCCTCTCATTTATTAATTTTTTGCTTAATTTATTGATATTTGTTTCATCAAAAGGGTCTATAAAAAGGGGATAGCTGGGACACTGGGTTGGAGTGCGAGGAGAGCTGTGAGACTGAACAAGTCAATAAACTCCCTCCACAAAGAAACGCGCTGTGTCTTGGTTTTGGCTTCACTAACCAACTTGGATCTTGTTAACAGTCCTGAGGGGCTGAATGGCTGCTTCAAGCTCCTGACTCTCTCGCTTTGCTTTGCAGTGTGAGACTGCGATCCAGCTGCCCAGATCAGGGCGAGGATTCCCAGACTCCTTCCTTCCTTCCTTGCCAGTTTCCCCTGTCGTCACTGACACTTCACAAGAGATGAAGTGGATGGGATTGGGTGAACAGGGCCAAACACTCTGTACTATGTGTTCTAGGGCTGTGGGGTTAGATTACCTTCTACAGATAAAGGCTGATGGCAGATGATCTGGGAGGTGAGGAGTGTCTGGATGGGGAACAGCTGGACTGGGTAGGAGTGACCTCTTAAATGTCCAACAACGAAATGTAAATAATTCAGTAAGGAGGATATCTGTTTAGATCCTTGAATGCATGTGATAGGGATGAGGAGAGAGGGACCATGGAGGAATAGGGTTGGCACACAGTAGACATTATAAAAGATAAAGGCACTTCAATATAATATCTTTCATGGCCTCAGGAGGTCCCAAAGTGTTTTATAGCCAATACAGAACATTCACAAGTAACATAGTAGTAATGCAGCAGCTAATTTGTACACAGCAAGCTCCCACAAACAGCAATGATTAATAATCTGTTCTAATAATGTTGGTGGAGGGATAAATATAGGGCCCAGGACACTGATGGGGGCCTCCCCCACACCCTGGCTGCACCACCCCCCCCACACTTCTTCCAATAGTAGCTGCAGGATCTTTTACATCTACGTGCGAGGGCAGACATGGTTTGGAGTCTCACGTGATAGACAGCACCCCCAACAGTGCAGCATTCTCTCAGCACCGCACTTGGGAGTGTCAGACTCGATTTCTGTGTTCAAATCTCTGGAGTGCTACTGGAGCCCGAGACCCTCAGACTCTGAGGCAAGAGTGCAAAGTGGCTGCCGGAGTCCTGCAAAGGTGGCACTTTGGGGTGTCCTGCTGTGATCTAAATGCAAGCCTTTCTTCTTTTCATCCTGAGATTTGAATGCCAGATCATTTGGTGGGGGGGTGGGGGGGGGGGGGTGTGGGAGAGTGGACACACTCATTTTGTTGGCACATGAATCTCCCTTCAGACCAGCTCGAAGACCTGTAGTGACTCAGCGCTGCCTTGCTTTAAGAGGCTTTTTTCTTATGTCACAATAAACATCTGAACTAATTTGCTCAGAGCAGAGATATTTTTTTTTTTCAAAGCAACTCCTGATCCACAGATTAAGTCCATGCACATGTCAGTCCTTGCAGACGCAGTGGACTGGGATCAACTGCAGCCAACTTCACTAAGTACAGCTGCCCAGTACTCTCAGGAGCATAGTGCACATCTGGGTAATGTGGGTACAGTAGATTGCTGAAAAAACATATTACATAAAGAAGTAGTTGCACATGGCCCAGGGCTCGTCTGCGATAATATTAGGGACATCCATATTTCCTGGCACTTAATAGTTGAAATCTCATGAATGGGTTTCCTAGCCACCAAAGGGAGGGATTAATCTCTAATTTCTACAGAAGGAACCTTGTGCATGTTCAGAAACAGCGTGGAAAATTGGCAGACGTTTCTGGGGGAAAAAAGAGAGATAAAGGGACCTAATACGTAGTACATTCATTTGGGAAATTAATTAGGTTTACATGAGCGCTTTCATGACCCGAGACCGAAGTGCTTTGCAGTGCGGGGATTGTAGGTGCAAGTCCCATTCTAGGACTTCACCTCACACTCCTGGTGTAGTACAAAAAGAGAGCGCCGCACTGTCGGAGGGTCAGTACTGAGGGAGTGCCGCGCTGTTGGAGGGTCAGTACTGAGGGAGTGCTGCGCTGTTGGAGGGTCAGTACTGAGGGAGTGCCGCGCTGTCGAGGGTCAGTACTGAGGGAGCGCCGCACTGTTGGAGGGTCAGTACTGAGGGAGCGCCGCGCTGTCGAGGGTCAATACTGAGGGAGTGCCGCACTGTCGGAGGGCCAGTGCTGAGGGAGCGCTGCACTGTCGGAGGGCCAGTGCTGAGGGAGCGCTGCACTGTCGGAGGGCCAGTGCTGCACTGTCGGAGGGCCAGTGCTGAGGGAGCGCCGCACTGTCGGAGGGCCAGTGCTGAGGGAGCGCCGCGCTGTCGGAGGGCCAGTGCTGCACTGTCGGAGGGCCAGTGCTGTGGGAGCGCCGCACTGTCAGGGGTCAGTACTGAGGGAGTGCTGCACTGTCGGAGGGTCAGTACTGAAGGAGTGCCGCACTGTCGGAGTGTCCATACTGAGCGAGTGCCACACTGTCGGTGGGTCATTGCTGAGGGAGCACCACACTGTCGGAGGGTCTGTACTGAGGGGCTGACACACTTTTGGAGGGTCATTACTGAGAAAGCGCTACACCTTGGAGAGTCAATGCTGAAGGAGAGCCGTGCTGTTGGAGGGTCAGTATTGAAGGAGCCCTGTGCTGTTAGTGGGTAGTACTGAGACAATCCGCACTGTTGAGGGTCAGCACTGAGGAAATGCCGGACTGTTGAAGGGTCTGTACTGAGGGAGTGCCACGCTGTTGGGGGGGTCAGCACTGAGCAAGTGCCACACTGTCAGAGTGTCAGTACTGAGGGATGTCCGCACAATTGGAGAGTCAGTACTGAGTGTATGCAGCACTGTTGCAGGTCAGTACTGAGGGAGTGCCACAGTGTCATATGGTCAGTACTGAGGGAGTGCTGCACTGTTGGAGGTCAGTACTGAGGGAGCACTGCACTGTCTGGGGGTCAGTACTGAGGGAGCGCCGCACTGTCTGGGGGTCAGTACTGAGGGAGCACTGCACTATTGGAGAGTCAGTACTAAGAGAGCACTGCACTGTTGGAGGGTCAGTGCTGAGGGAGCACCGCACTGTCGGAGGGTCAGTACTGAGGGAGCACTGCATTGTTGGAGGGTCAATACTGAGGGATTGCCACACTTTTTTTAAAAAAAATCATTCATGGGATGTGCACTTCGCTGGCTGGGCCAGCATTTATTGCCCATCCCTAATTTCCCCTCGAGTAAGTGGTGGTGAGCTGCCTTCTTGAGCCATTGCAGTCCTGTGGTGTAGGTACACCCACAGTACTGTTAGGAAGGGAGTTCCAGGATTTTGACTCAGCGACAGTGAAGGAATGATGACATATTTCCAATTCAGGATCGTGAGTGACTTGGAGGGGAACTTCCAGGTGGTGGTGTTCCCATCTATCTGCTGCCCTTGTCCTTCTAGGTGGCAAAGGTCAAGGGTTTGGAAGGTACTTTTGAAGGAGCCTTGGTGAATTCCTGCAGTGCATCTTGTAGATGGTAGTCATTGCTGCTACTGTGCGTCGGTGGTGGAGGGAGTGAATGTTTATGGATGTGGTGCCAATCAAGTGGGGCTGCTTTGTCCTGGATGGTGTCAAGCTTCTTGAGTGTTGTGGGAGCTGGACTCATCCAGGCAAGTGGGAGTATTCCATCACGCTCCTGACTTGTGCCATGTAGATGGTGGACAGGCTTTGGGGAGTCGGGAGGTGAGTTACTCGTTGCACAATTCCTAGCTTCTGACCTCGTCTTGTAGCCACAGTATTTGTATGGCTAGTCCAGTTCAGTTTCTGGTCAATGGTAACCCTCAGGATGTTGATATTGGGGGATTCAGTGATGGTAATGCCATTGAACATCAGGGGCGATAGTTAGATTCTCTCTTGTAGGAGATGGTCATTACCTGGCACTTATGTGGCGCGAATGTTACTTACCACTTGTCAGCCCAGCCCGGATATTGTCCAGGTCTTGCTGCATCTGAGGAGTTGCGAATGGTGCTGAACATCAGCGAACATCCCCACTTCTGACCTCATGATGGAAGGAAGGTCATCGATGAAGCAGCTGAAGATGGTTGGACCAAGGACACTACCCTGAGGAACTCCTGCAGTGATGTCCTGGCACTGAGATGACTGACCTCCAACAACCAAAACTATCTTCCTTTGTGCTAGGTATGACTCTAAACAGCTAAAGTTTTCCCCCTGATTCCCATTGACTCCAGTTTTGCTAGGGCTCCTTGATGCCACATTGTCAAATGAGGCCTTGATGACAAGGGCAGTCACTCTCACCTCACCTCGAGAGTTCAGCTCTTTTGTCCATGTTTCAACCATGGCTGTAATGAGGTCAGGAGCTGAGTGGCTCTGATGGAACCCAAACTGGGCGTCAGTGAGCAGGTTATTGCTAAGCAAGTGCTGCTTGATAGCCCTGTTGATGACCTCTTCCATTACTTTACTGAAGATTGAGAATAGACTGATGGGGCGATAATCGGCTGGGTTAGATTTGTCCTGCTTTTTGTGTACAGGACATACTTGGGCAATTTTCCACATAACTGGGTAGATGCCAGTGCTGCAGCTGTACTGGAACAGCTTGTCTAGGGGTGTGGCAAGTTCTGGTTCACAAGTCTTCAGTACTATTGCCAGAATATTGTTGGGGGCCTATAGCTTTTGCAGTGTCCAATGCCTTCAGCCATTTCTTGATATCACGTAGAGCGAATCGAATTGGCTGAAGACTGGCATCTGTGATTCTAGGGACCTATGGAGGAGGCTAAGATGGATCATCCACTTGGCATTTGCTACAATCTTAAGCCTTGTCTTTTGCACTGATGTGCTGGGCTCCTCCATCATTGAGGATGGGGATATTTGTGGAGCCTCGTCCTCCAGTGAGTTGTTTAATTGTCCACCACCATTCACGACTGGATGTGGCAGGACTGCAGAGCTTAGATCTGATCCGTTGGTTGTGGTATTGCTTCGCTCTGTCTATCACTTGCTGCTTATGCTGTTTGGCATTCAAATAGTCCTGTGTTGTAACTTCACCTGGTTGACACCTCATTTTTAGGTCTGCCTGGTGCTGTTCCTGGCATGCCCTCCTGCACTCTTCATTGAACCAGGGTTGATCCCCTGGCTTGATGGTAATGGTAGAGTGGGGGATATGCTGGGTCATGAGGTTACAGGTTGTGATCAAGTACAATTCTACTGCTGCTGGTGGCCCACAGCGCCTCATGGATGCCCAGTCTTGAGTTACTAGATCTGTTCGAAGTCTATCCCATTTAGCACGGTGGTCATGCCACACAACAGAATGGAGTTTATCTTCAGTGTGAAGATGGGACTTCTTCTCCACAATGACTGTGCAGTGGTCACTCCAACCAATACTGTCATGGACAGATACATCTGCAGCAGGCAGGTTGGTGAAGTTCAAGTACGTTTTTCCCTCTTATTCGTTCCCTCACCACCTGCTGCTGACCCAGTCTAGCATCTAGTACTCGGCCAGCTCAGTCCACAGTGGTGCTACCGAGCTACTCTTGGTGATGGACATTGAAGCCCACCACTCAGAACATTGTGTACCCTTGCCACCCTCAGTGCTTTCTCCAAGTGGTGTTCAACATGGAGGAGCACTGATTCATCAGCTGAGGGAGGGTGGTACGTGGTAATCAGCAGGAGGTTTCCTTGTCCACGTTTGACCTGATGCCATGAGACTTCACGGGGTCCGGAGTCGATGTTGAGGATTCCCAGGGCAACTCTCTCCTGACTGTATACCACTGTGTCACCACCTCTGCTGGGTCTGTCCTGTAGGTGGGATGGTGATGGTGGTGACTGGGACATTATCTGTAAGGTATGACTCCGTGAGAATGACTATGTCAGGCTGTTGCTTGACTAGTCTGTGAGACAGCTCTCCCAATTTTGGCACTAGCCCCCAGATGTTAGCAAGGAGGACTTTGCAGGGTCAACAGGACTGAGTTTGCTGTTGTCGTTTCCGGTGCCTAGGTTGATGACGGGTGGTCTGTCCGGTTTCATTCCTTTTTTGTGATTTTGTAGCAGCTTGATACAACTGAGTGGTTTGCTCAGCCATTTCAGAGGGCGTTTAAGAGTCAATTACATTGCTGTGGGTCTGGAGTCACATGTAGGCCAGACCAGGTAAGGACGACAGATTTCCTTCCCTAAAGGACATTACTGAACCAGATGGGTTTTTACAACAATCGACAATAGTTTCATGTCATCATTAGACTTCTAATTCCAGATATTTATTGAATTCGAATTCCACCATCTGCCATGGCAGGATTCAAGCCCAGGTCTCTAGAGCATTACCCTGGGTCTCTGGATTACTAGTCCAGTGACAATACCACTATGCCATCACCTCCTCGGAGGGTCAGTGATGAGGGAGCACAACACTGTCGGAGGGTCAGTACTGAGGGAGTGCCGCGCTGTCGAAGGGTCAGTACTGAGGGAGTGCCGTGCTGTCAGAGGGTCAGTACTGAGGGAGTGCCGCGCTGTCGGAGGGTCAGTGCTGAGGGAGTGCCACACTGTGGGAGGGTCAGTACTGAGGGAGTGCCGCGCTGTGGGAGGGTCAGTACTGAGGGAGTGCCGCGCTGTCGGAGGGTCAGTACTGAGGGAGTGCCGCGCTGTCGGAGGGTCAGTACTGAGGGAGTGCCGCGCTGTCGGAGGGTCAGTACTGAGGGAGTGCCGCGCTGTCGGAGGGTCAGTACTGAGGGAGTGCCGCGCTGTCGGAGGGTCAGTACTGAGGGAGTGCCGCGCTGTCGGAGGGTCAGTACTGAGGGAGTGCCGCGCTGTCGGAGGGTCAGTACTGAGGGGGTGCCGCACTGTCACAGAGGCTAGATTTCAGATGATATGCTAACTTAGGCCTTGTCTGCCTGTTCAGGCGGATATAGAAAGTTCCACAGCCACATTTGGAATAAGAACAGGGGAGTTCTGCCCGGTCTCCTGGGTCAATATTGATCCCTCAAGCAACCAAAAAGAAGATTAACTGGTCATTCCTCTAGCTGTTTTTGGGATCTTGCTGTACCAGTGTATTTAAATATGTACGTGAGGCAGTTTGAAATGCAATTAAGGTTTGATTTGAACTGAAATAATTATCTCTTAGCTATTCGGACGTATGTAATGGATTTTGAAGAGATAGATCGACTTATCATATTATCCTCCCTCTGGGACTGGTTGGCCAGGAAATAGGTTTTAATAAAAAACT
Source organism: Isurus oxyrinchus (assembly GCA_026770705.1). NCBI lineage: Eukaryota > Metazoa > Chordata > Chondrichthyes > Lamniformes > Lamnidae > Isurus > Isurus oxyrinchus. Next base: position 17,007,050 of record JANJGN010000036.1, on the reverse strand, counting down.
GTTTGTGCAGGAAAGGATCTCTCAGTGAAGTGTTGTGTGTGATTCAGCTTCCTGCTGTGCTCAAAGAGGAATCGCTCTTCAGTCAGTCAGTCTGCCACCTACTCCTGTGCTCAGGATGACACAGGGAGGTGGGCCCGGTTAGTCTGGGGTCGAGGTAAGGGGGTGGAGGGGGGTTGGGGTAGTGTCGGAGGGTCAGGGGCCTGTGCTCAACTGATTCCTTTGCTGCCAACATAAATTCATTGAAACCCTTCAGTGATCACCCCCACCCCTCTGGAGAAAGGGGAGTTAGCTAAGGAGGTGGGGTGGAAATGGGACCCCCTTCTACCACGAACGGTTGGCGCGTTTGTTTTAGAGAGTTCCAGAAAGGTCAATCAAAGGAAAAGAAGTGCCCCGCCCAAGGTATCAGAGCCTCAAAAGCGTTGAGTCTCTATTGAGCAGCGCGCCATCAATCGTATTTCTGCCATTTTGTAAACCTGTGGACATGAGAGCCAATGGGAATGTGACCAAACGCTCCTGAGGAGTGTTTTGAAAGGAACCAGGCAGCCGAGGTGCCCCATTTTGGCCCTAAGGCATCCCTGGCAAGGGATTGTTGCCCACCCCTCTTTGCCCTTGAACTGAGTGGCCTTGCTTGGCCCTTTCAGAGGCACCCACATTGTTGTGAGCCCAGACCGGGTAAGGACAGCAGATTTCCTTCCCTATTATTAAAACAGATGGGCTTTTACAATAATAGTTTCATGGTCACCGTCGTAATGAGGCCAGTTTTCAACTCCAGGTTTATTAATTGAGCTTAAGTTCCAGTGGTGCTCGAACCCACGTCCTGAGAACGTTAGCCCAGGTCTTTGGATTACTAGTCCAGTGACATTACCACTAGGCCACCATATTCCCCTTAATGAGCGCAGGAAAGATTCCAGATTCGGGACTGAGGAACTTCAGTGACAGGGATGGATTGGAGAAGTTGGGACTGTTTCCCTCGGAGAAGTGAAGGTTGAAAGGAGATCTGGAGGTATTCAGAATCACGAGGGGTCTGGATGGAGGAGATGGGGGGAAATGTGTTTCCATTGGTGGAAAGATTGTGAACAAAAAGGGCACAGGTTTAAGGTAAAAATAAAACACTGCGGATGCTGGAAATCTGAAACAAAAACAGAGAAGATGCTGGAAAAACTCAGCAGGTCTGACAGCATCTATGGAGAGAGAAACGGAGTTGATGTTTTTGAGTCCATATGACCCTCCCTTCAGAGCTGTGAAATGGCCTAGCAAACCACTCAGTTCAAGGGCGATTGGGGTTGGGCAACAAATGCCGGCCTTGCCAGTGACACCCATATCCCATGAAGGAATAAAAAGGAACACACACACTCTCTGGCTCAGGTTACTGCAGAGTGATCAGATGTGGCTGCTCTCTCCCTCCCCTCGCCCAATGACCCTGAGATCAGTTGACTAAGCTCCTGTAAGGCTCAGTACCTCCCCAGCCAAGCTATTATCCAGCAGCCTGTCAGGACAAGGGCAGACTGCAACATATTTGACTGAGCCAAATCCAGGAGGGAGAGTGAGCTGGCTTGTGGTAAGAGTGCTGGGAATGAAGTTTCGACCTCTGCAGGGCAGCAGCCATGGAGGGGCTTGTTAATTGAATGCAGATAATGTTTATCTGAAAGTAGCTGCTTCTGGATGGGATAGTTATGGATCAATAACTTCAAAGGCTCAATTCCTAATTAGCCTGAAAGGAAACTCCTTTATAAATGAGAAACATTTTTGACTGCCACTTACTAACTATCAGACCTGTCACATCCCAGTTCTCATGGGACCCCATTGCCTCGACTTTAATTTCTTTTCAATTGTTCACTCTTGTAATGATGTCCTTTGAGTGTTTTGCTTTATCAGGGGAAATAAAGAACAATATCTCCCATTTATTTAATGAGAGATTTTGTCTTTTTTCCACCCTTCAAAATCCCAGCAGAGCTGTGTGTGTATGCACCAATCCGAGCAGAGCTGTGTGTGTGCACACCAATCCGACAGAGCTGTGTGTATGTGCACCGATCCCAGCAGAGCTGTATGTGTGTGCGCACCGATCCCAGCAGAGCTGTATGTGTGTGCGCGCCGATCCCAGCAGAGCTGTGTGTGTGCGCGCCGATCCCAGCAGAGCTGTGTGTGTGCGCGCCGATCCCAGCAGAGCTGTGTGTGTGCGCGCCGATCCCAGCAGAGCTGTGTGTGTGCGCGCCGATCCCAGCAGAGCTGTGTGTGTGCGCGCCGATCCCAGCAGAGCTGTGTGTGTGCGCGCGCTGATCCCAGCAGAGCTGTGTGTGCGCGCGCCGATCCCAGCAGAGCTGTGTGTGCGCGCGCGCTGATCCCAGCAGAGCTGTGTGTGCGCGCGCGCCGATCCCAGCAGAGCTGTGTGTGCGCGCGCGCTGATCCCAGCAGAGCTGTGTGTGCGCGCGCGCCGATCCCAGCAGAGCTGTGTGTGCGCGCGCACCGATCCCAGCAGAGCTGTGTGTGCGCGCGCACCGATCCCAGCAGAGCTGTGTGTGCGCGCGCACCGATCCCAGCAGAGCTGTGTGTGCGCGCGCACCGATCCCAGCAGAGCTGTGTGTGCGCGCGCACCGATCCCAGCAGAGCTGTGTGTGCGCGCGCACCGATCCCAGCAGAGCTGTGTGTGCGCGCGCACCGATCCCAGCAGAGCTGTGTGTGCGCGCGCACCGATCCCAGCAGAGCTGTGTGTGCGCGCGCACCGATCCCAGCAGAGCTGTGTGTGCGCGCGCACCGATCCCAGCAGAGCTGTGTGTGCGCGCGCACCGATCCCAGCAGAGCTGTGTGTGCGCGCGCACCGATCCCAGCAGAGCTGTGTGTGCGCGCGCACCGATCCCAGCAGAGCTGTGTGTGCGCGCGCACCGATCCCAGCAGAGCTGTGTGTGCGCGCGCACCGATCCCAGCAGAGCTGTGTGTGCGCGCGCACCGATCCCAGCAGAGCTGTGTGTGCGCGCGCACCGATCCCAGCAGAGCTGTGTGTGCGCGCGCACCGATCCCAGCAGAGCTGTGTGTGCGCGCGCACCGATCCCAGCAGAGCTGTGTGTGCGCGCGCACCGATCCCAGCAGAGCTGTGTGCGCGCGCGCACCGATCCCAGCAGAGCTGTGTGCGCGCGCGCACCGATCCCAGCAGAGCTGTGTGCGCGCGCGCACCGATCCCAGCAGAGCTGTGTGCGCGCGCGCACCGATCCCAGCAGAGCTGTGTGTGCGCGCGCACCGATCCCAGCAGAGCTGTGTGCGCGCGCGCACCGATCCCAGCAGAGCTGTGTGCGCGCGCGCACCGATCCCAGCAGAGCTGTGTGCGCGCGCGCACCGATCCCAGCAGAGCTGTGTGCGCGCGCGCACCGATCCCAGCAGAGCTGTGTGTGCGCGCGCACCGATCCCAGCAGAGCTGTGTGTGCGCGCGCACCGATCCCAGCAGAGCTGTGTGTGCGCGCGCACCGATCCCAGCAGAGCTGTGTGTGCGCGCGCACCGATCCCAGCAGAGCTGTGTGTGCGCGCGCACCGATCCCAGCAGAGCTGTGTGTGTGTGTGCGCACCGATCCCAGCAGAGCTGTGTGTGTGTGTGCGCACCGATCCCAGCAGAGCTGTGTGTGTGTGTGTGCGCACCGATCCCAGCAGAGCTGTGTGTGTGTGTGTGCGCACCGATCCCAGCAGAGCTGTGTGTGTGTGTGTGCGCACCGATCCCAGCAGAGCTGTGTGTGTGTGTGTGCGCACCGATCCCAGCAGAGCTGTGTGTGTGTGTGTGCGCACCGATCCCAGCAGAGCTGTGTGTGTGTGTGTGCGCACCGATCCCAGCAGAGCTGTGTGTGTGTGTGTGCGCACCGATCCCAGCAGAGCTGTGTGTGTGTGTGTGCGCACCGATCCCAGCAGAGCTGTGTGTGTGTGTGTGTGCGCACCGATCCCAGCAGAGCTGTGTGTGTGTGTGTGTGCGCACCGATCCCAGCAGAGCTGTGTGTGTGTGTGTGTGCGCACCGATCCCAGCAGAGCTGTGTGTGTGTGTGTGCGCACCGATCCCAGCAGAGCTGTGTGTGTGTGTGCGCACCGATCCCAGCAGAGCTGTGTGTGTGTGTGCGCACCGATCCCAGCAGAGCTGTGTGTGTGTGTGCGCACCGATCCCAGCAGAGCTGTGTGTGTGTGTGCGCACCGATCCCAGCAGAGCTGTGTGTGTGTGTGTGTGCGCACCGATCCCAGCAGAGCTGTGTGTGTGTGTGCGCACCGATCCCAGCAGAGCTGTGTGTGTGTGTGCGCACCGATCCCAGCAGAGCTGTGTGTGTGCACGTGTGTGTGTGTGTGGATGAGCGCCGATCCCAGCAGGGCTGTGTGTGTGGATGAGCGCCGATCCCAGCAGGGCTGTGTGTGTGGATGAGCGCCGATCCCAGCAGGGCTGTGTGTGTGGATGAGCGCCGATCCCAGCAGGGCTGTGTGTGTGGATGAGCGCCGATCCCAGCAGGGCTGTGTGTGTGGATGAGCGCCGATCCCAGCAGGGCTGTGTGTGTGGATGAGCGCCGATCCCAGCTGAGCACCAATCCTAGCAGTATTTTTCAAGCAATTAAATGTACTGGTAGAGTTGACGAGAGGAGAAAGTGAACATGAGCTGTGCAAGGAGGGTGCTGAGGAGACTAGTAGCTTTCGCTGGTTCTCTGCTCTACTGAGATCTGATCTAAAAGTGCTGGTTATGTCATTGTCTTTTACATGTCTTTCAGGGCTCCATGTATTCGCTCGCCCTGAAATGCCTTATCAGCCTGTCCACATTGATCCTGCTGGGACTCACCATCGCCTACCATGCCAGGGAGATCCAGGTACGCTATAAGTGTGAGGAGCTCATGCTCTTCTTTATTGCTAAGTTTGAGACCATCCATTGGCCCATCACTGCCGTTTCCCTTCCCCTAGCCCAGTGGGCCAAACATCCGATAAAGACTCCCCTCTGCTCAAGACCAGAACCCCACACCTTTCTCCAGTTCCACTCTCATCTACCTCGTATTCTCTCCAAGTTCATGTTGTGGGCAACACACCTCCTGCTCCCTTCACCCTATTATCATCAAACTGCGGACCACCCACTTTCCCTTTCTGGTTTCCATGTTAGCTGAGGACCCCTCTCCTCATGTACTGTCTCCTCCCCTTCAAACCTGGCCTCTCCTCAAAAACTCAACCCTTGAGCCCTCTGACTACACCATCCTCCACGAGTCATCCAAATCTGCTGCCCTGCATCCAAAGTCCCATACATCCCTGTGGTTACTGGCCTACATTGGCTCCCTTTCTGGCAACCAGTTGATTTTAAAATTCTTATCCTTGTCTTGAAATCACTCCAAGGCCTCACCCCTCTCTATCTCTGTAACACCTGCAGTTCTGGCCTCTTGATTTCCATCGTTTGACCATTGACGGCCGTGCCTTCAGCTGCCTGGAGCCGGAGGCTCTGGACTTCCCTCCCTAAACTTCTCCACCTCTCTCTCTCTCTTGTTCTCTCTCTCTCTCAGTCTTGCTTTCGCTCTCCTGCTCTCCTCCTTTAAAACTGACCTCTTTGACCAAGCTTTTGGTTGCCTGTCTCTAATATCTCCTCATGTGGCTCGGGGTCAGATTCTTTTCGATAATTGCTCCTGTGAAGCACCTTGGGACTTTTTACTGCTGTGCTATATAAATACAAGTTGTTGTTTGCATCTGTTGTCCCTGTCAAACACTCCCAGGACAGGTACAGCACGGGGTTAGATACAGAGTAAAGCTCCCTCTACACTGTCCCCATCAAACACTCCCAGGACAGGTACAGCATGGGTTTAGATACAGAGTAAAGCTCCCTCTCCACTGTCCCCATCAAACACTCCCAGGACAGGTACAGCACGGTGTTAGATACAGAGTAAAGCTCCCTCTACACTGTCCCGATCAAACACTCCCAGGACAGGTACAGAATGGGGTTAGATACAGAGTAAAGCTCCCTCTACACTGTCCCCATCAAATACTCCCAGGACAGGTACAGCACGGGGATAGATACAGAGTAAAGCTCCCTCTACACTGTCCCCATCAAACACTCCCAGGACAGGTACAGCACGGGGTTAGATACAGAGTAAAGCACCCTCTACACCGTCCCCATCAAACACTCCCAGGACAGGTACAGCACGGGGTTAGATACAGAGTAAAGCTCCCTCTACACTGTCCCCATCAAACACTCCCAGGACAGGTACAGCACGGGGATAGATACAGAGTAAAGCTCCCTCTACACTGTCCCCATCAAACACTCCCAGCACAGGTACAGCACGGGGTTAGATACAGAGTAAAGCTCCCTCTACACCGTCCCCATCAAACACTCCCAGGACAGGTACAGCACGGGGTTAGATACAGAGTAAAGCTCCATCTACACTCCTAGATTATCGGATTTTAGTAATATTATTTTAATGGTAATTGGACAAAATGTGGAACAATGTTGCTCCTCCTAGAAGTAGAGCTGTGGAACCTTTGTGTCAAAGTGACAGGCTTTAATGTCTCATCCTGAAGATATTTTAGCAGTCTGCTGAGATTTTGTGGTCAAGACTCTGGAGTGGGACTTCAGCCCACAACCTTCTGACTCAGAGTGGAAGGAGCTACCCACTGAGCCACTTCTGACAAGCAGTCCCTGTATTGGGAAAGTGAGTTGGTTTGTTGGAATTTTGTGCAGGGTGGAGAATTGATGGTGATCTGGTGGATTGGAATGGTGGGATGGGTGGGAATGGAAAGTGAGTCCGCCAAATTCTTCGCTTGGGTCAAGTAGGCAAGCTCCCAGAACTAGAAGGCTGCTCAGGAGGAATTTTACAGGAAAGGCTTTCAAAGTTGGGAGCTCAGACCCTGAGAGGTGTGGGCATCCCAACTGAGGTTTGTGTTTATCATCATCAAGTTAGTCCCATTGTTGCATGTAATTTTTTTTCAGTGTTAAGAGTTCTCTTTTGCCTATCCAACACTGGTTTGCAGAGTTGTGGTTGGGGATGATATTGTTTCCAGGTGGTCTCCGGGAATGTGTTCGTGTTTTATTAGGGGCTTTGCGGGGGGGGGGGGGGGGGTGTCCCAAACAGCTTTGCTTGAAGAGCTCTGTTGCAGGGAGAGCAGGGGTCTCAGTTTAAAATCTCATCTGATGGACGGCACTTCTGACAGTCCGGCACACCTTCGGCACTATAGAGGGAGTGTTGGCTTAGTTTTTTGGTGCTCAGGTTTCTCGGAGCAGGGCAGGGCCATACGTGAGTGAGGCTAAAGAGAAGGTGATGAGTTAGGCAGGAGTCTTAACTAACGTTGACTGATACTGGCAGGAAAGTTCAGCCAAAAAGGCACTCAGGCAAACTAGTAATTAACCGGAACTATCAGAATAAACACAGTGCTCTCTCTTTGTTGACTCCACTCACTTAAGTTCAGCTTTGTTTCCAGGAAGCTGGTTGGGTTCAAACTTCCTGGGATTTTATTTGAAGTGAGCGAGGTTGGCAAGCGGTCTGACCCCATGCAGCACTGTGATGGTGACAGTCACTGCTGTTCTTTATCCTGTGATAACAGAACAAAATCAGAGCAAGGGACAAGGCCTTTCGGCCCATCGAGTTTGAACCAGCTCCCCCAAAGAGCTATCTAGTTAGTCCTCATCCCCTGCTCCCTCCTCATATCCCTGCAGTTTCTCCTCCTTGAAGTATTTACCCAATTCTCTTTTGAAATTTATTACTGAATGCGTATCCACCCACTCTGGTGTAATTATTTTTTGATTTCAATCAGACATGATTCAATGGCCTGCCAGGCAGCACAGTTGAACATAAGGGAAGACCCTTCAGCCCAGTGAGCGTCATTGGGCTACTTGACTGCGGCGGGCATCACAAGTGAGCCTGATATTGTCGTGACCATAAGACCTAAGGCATAGGAGCAGAAATTAGGCCATTTGGCCCATCGAGTCTGCTCTGCCATTCAATCATGGCTAATAAGTTTCTCAACCTCATTCTCCTGCCTTCTCCCCGTAACCTTTGATCCCCCTTACCAATCAAGAACCCATCTATCTCGGTCTTAAATACCCTCAATGACCTGGCCTCCACAGCCTTCTGTGGCAATGAATTCCATAGATTCACCACTCTCTGGCTAAAGAAGTTTCTCCTCATCTCTGTTCTGAAAGGTCTTCCCTTTACTCTGAGGCTGTGCCCTTAGGTCCTAGTCTCTCCAACTAATGGAAACATTTTCCCCACGTCCACTCGGTCCAGGCCTTTCAGTATTCTGTAAGTTTCAATCAGATCCCCCACTCATCCTTCTAAACTCCATCAAGTGCTTGGTCATTGCAGGGGGTAGGGAGTGCAGAAGAGGTCACTGGTAATGGACAGGATTAGGAACCCTTCGATCACTTGTCATGACATAAACCAAGTTGATGTGGGCTAGGAATCTTGCCCGTGATCCTCTTGAGATTCAGCCAATAACCTGTGTTGACATAGTGTTTCCAATGTCATGAAACATTCCCAGCCGCTCAAAAGAGCGTTATCAGATAAAATGTGACCCCAAGCCACATGTGAAGATATTGGGTCAGGTGACAAAAAGCTTGGTCAAAGAGGTCAGTTTCAAGGAAATCTTTAGAGGAGAGGAGGAGAGAGAGAGAGAGAGAGAGAGAGAGGTGGGGGGACCGGGGCAAACAGGTTTAGGGAGGGAATTCCAGACCTTAGGCCCAGGCAGCTGAAGTCACGACTGCCAATGGTGGAGCGATGGGAACCGGGGGATGCGCCAGAGGCCGGAATTGGAGAGTAGGGAGATCTCAAAGGGTTGTAGGGGTTGGAGGAGGTTACAGAGGTGGGGTCGCAAGGCCATGGAAGGATTTGAAAACAAGGAAGAGGATTTTAAAATCAACTTGCTGCCGGACCGGGTCAATGTAGGTCAGTGCGCAGAGGTGATGGGTGAATGGGGCTTGGTGCAGGTTAGGGTATGGGCAGCAGAGGACAGAAATGATAGCTGAGAGACACTCAGTGGTGCCGCCACGTTTTGGAGGAGGGGAGAAGGGGGGTTTCCAAGGCACCTACCGTTGATTGTGGCCCCTCCTGAGTAAAGCGGACAGGCGGGCCCAGTGGGAAGCTGTCAAGGCTCCAGAGTCCCTGACAAAGAAGGGGCCCCTTGTCCTGCCTGCCACTATTAATAACAGAGACAGTGTGGGCTCAACCCCATGGGCACTGCCAAACTCCAGGGTCGTGTCCTCCTGCAGAGTTGTTCAGCTCCAGCAACATTTGTTCTGACAAGCAGCCAGGAAGGCCCCACCTCTTCAATCACTGGCCTGCTTACCTCTAGCCCACGACCCTCCCACCAAACCAGCAGTGCCACGGGCACGGTTGGAAAAAGGGAGAGGGGTGGGGGGGGGGGGAAGAAGGGGGCGAGGGGGAAACAGACTTAGAAAGAGATAGTAGCTGAGAAATGGAAATGGTGACCCAGTGAAAAACTTTCAGAAGAAGGACTGAGACATGGTGCAGGTGACAAGAGAGAAAATGACCAGAGTCAAAAACATGGGAATGATGGAATAGGGAATGACAGACGGTTTGCAGAAACAATGGTGAACAGGGAAACAATTCTTTGCCGACTATCTTGTACATCAAAGCCTACGGTCTGGCCAAAAAAAATTTCAACTATTTAACCTTCCTCAGAACTGGAATTCCTGTCACGTGGAATAATCTTCAATGCCTTCCCAGAGGCTTCAAGGGCAGTGAATTCTTTCCCTAAGTTTATGTGACCAGAACGGCACCAAAATTATGATGAATTGAAGTTCACTACTATTCCATTAATAAAATATTTTCACTTACAGGAACAGCAAGAGAAAGATAAATATTAATAAGTTCTTCTCACAGATTGACTGTGAACACTGATATTACTGAAGAATATCATCCCCCAGGGAAATTCGGGCTTTCTTTACTGAAAAGAGAGAAGCTGGGTCTAGCTCATGGGATTAATAAACCCACCACCCTGCCCTTGCATCTCCCCACCCCATCAAACACTCCCAGGATGGGGTTAGATACAGAGTAAAGTTCCCTCTACCCTGTCCCCATCAAACACTCCCAGGACAGGTACAGCACGGGGTTAGATAAAGAGTAAATCTCCCTCTACCCTGTCCCCATCAAACACTCCCAGGACAGGTACAGCACGGGGTTAGATAGAGAGTAAATCTCCCTCTACACTGTCCCATCAAACACTCCAGGGACAGGTACAGCACGGGGTTAGATACAGAGTAAAGCTCCCTCTACACTGTCCCCATCAAACACTCTCAGGATAGGTACAGCATGGGTTTAGATACAGAGTAAAGCTCCCTCTACACTGTCACCATCAAACACTCCCAGGACAGGTACAGCACGGGTTTAGATACAGAGTAAAGCTCCCTCTACACTGTCCCCATCAAACACTCCCAGGACAGGTACAGCATAGGGTTAGATACAGACTAAAGCTCCCTCTACACTGTCCCCATCAAACACTCCCAGGAGAGGTACATCACGGGGGTTAGATACAGAGTAAAGCTCCCTCTACACTGTCCCCATCAAACACTCCCAGGACAGGTACAGCACGGGGTTAGATAAAGAGTAAAGCTCCCTCTATACTGCCCAATCTCAAGCACTCCTAGGGATGCAGGTTGACTTCCTGCCTCTGGGTGAGAGGGGGGGAGGAAAGGGGGGGAGGATGACCCTCAATTCTGCAATATTCCCAACTGGACGTCCTGAGTCCCTGAGCAGATCGAGAGTCCCACTGCCATGATAGTTCTTGATGTCTGATGGTAAGCAGCGAGAACTCGGCTCCTGATCTTTCCTTCCTGTGTTGTCAGGAAGCACCTGAGCAATCTGGATCACATCGCCACACCCCTGTTGATTCAGCTGCTTCCTATTTGCACAGAAACACTGGGATGAGGGAGTGGGAGTCACACGTTGGCAGCCTCCAATTCTCACTGATCTACTTCTCTCTCGGAAGAACTGTGGAATCCCCACCTCCTCCGCCCACCCCGCCCCCTCCAACCTCCCTACAAAATCCAGCTTAGAAATCTTGGCATCACCCGGCACAGTTTCTTGATTAGTCAGCCGTGGCTCAGTGGGTAGCTCTCTCTCTTGCCTCTGAGTCAGAAGATTGTGCATTCAAGCCCCACCGCAGGGACTTGAGCACAAGTGAGTGCTGCACTGTCAGAGGTGTGTTCTTTAGGATGAGATGTTAAACTGAAGCTCCACCTGCCCTCTCAGATGGACATAAGTGGCCCTATTTTGAAAAAGAGTAAGGGAGTTCACCCCAGTTTCCTGGTTACCATTGACCAGAAACTGAACTGGACCAGCCATATAAATACTGTGGCCATAAGTGCAAGTTACAGGCTGGCAAATCTGTGGAGAGTAACTCACCCCCTGACTCCCCCAAAGCCTGTCCACCATCTACAAGGCACAAGTCAGGAGTGTGATGGAATACTCCCCACTTGCCTGGATGAGTGCAGCTCCCACAACACTCAAGAAGCTCAACGCCATCCAGAACAAAGCAGCCCCGCTTGATTGGCACCCCAACCACAAACATTCACTCCCTCCACCACCGACACACAGTAGCAGCAGTGTGTGTACCATCTACAAGATGCACTGCAGCAACTCACCAAGGTTCCTTCAACAGCACCTTCCAAATCCATGACATCTATCATCTAGAAGGACAAGGACAGCATTCACATAGGGGACACCACCAACTGCAAGTTCCCCTCCAAGTCCACTCACCATCCTGACTTGGAATATATCGGCCGCTCCTTCACTGTCGCTGGGTCAAAATCCTGGAATCCCTCCCATACACCACATTGACTAGAGCGGTTCAAGAAGGGCAGCTCACCACCACCTTCTCAAGGGACAACTAGGGATGGGCATTCAGTGCTGGTCTAGTCAGAGATGCCCATATCTCATGAAAGAATAAGAAAAAATATTTATCCCTCAACCGACATCACTACAAACAGATGATCTGGGCATTATAGCATTGCTGTTTGTGGGAGCTTGCTGTGTGTTGCAAATTGTCTGCCACGTTTCCTCCATTCCAACTGTGGCTGCACTTCAGAAATAGTTAAGTGGCTGTAAAACGCTTTGGGATGCCGTCAGGTTGTGAAAGACTAAATCTTTCTCCACCTTCTTTTCCATCCTTTTGACCTGGATGGTCACTTGCCCTCAAAGGTGTTTCTGCCCTTCATCTGGGTTTCTGAACGAAAATATACCTGCGAGCTTATTGATTCGCGAAAAGGGAAAATCAAAGAATAATACAGTACAGAAGGACATCACTCAGCCCCCATCAGGCCCGTGCTGGCTATTTGAAAGGGCCATCCAATTAGTCCCAATCCCTTCGCACTTCTCCCTCCATGCACATGCTGCGAGAGATAACTGAACTGAGGTCTGACCTCACACATTGAGGGATCTGATTAACAAAACACAGGGGGGGGTGTGTGGGGGGGGAGGGGGGGGGGGGGGGGGCGGGGGGGGGGGTGTCGGGGGGCTGGGGGGGCGTGGTGTGCGCAGACAGGCTATATTTAGGGGAGATGGTGGCATAGTGGTAATGTCACTGGAATTGTAATCCAGAGGCTCTGGGGACATCGGCTGGTGGAAGTTAAATTCAATTAATTTAACAAAAGGGCCGGGAGCTGAATGTTCGCCTCAATGATGGTGACTGGCCCTGCCTGCAGCTGGAATGGTCCAGCGGAAGTCAATGGGCTTTTGGCTGGGCCGCTAGGTCGCACTGCAGTGGGTCCAGAAAACCCCAGCCTATGGAACTACCATCGATTGTTGTAAAAGCCCATCTGGTTCACTAAGGCCCCTTTAGGGAAGGAAACCTGCCGTTCTCACCCGGCCTGGCTTACATGTGACTCCATACTCTTAACCGCCCCTCTGAAACAACCGAGTAAACCGTTCGGTTCAAGGGAAATTACGGGTGGGCAATAAATGCTGGCCTTGCCAGTGACACCCACATCCCATCAAAAAATAAAGATAAAAAGATACCTGTGAAGTGCATGCCTCCCTGTGCATTTACACTGTTATACCTGTGTAAGGATCAGGGTGATCCTTACCCTGCTGAATAAACAGTGACTCTGTACAGTTACACAGTGAGTGATCCTTACCCTGAATAAGCAGTGACTCTGTACAGTTACACAGTGAGTGACCCTTACCCTGCTGAATAAGCAGTGACTCTGTACAGTTACACAGTGAGTGACCCTTACCCTGCTGAATAAACAGTGACTCTGTAGAGTTACACAGTGAGTGATCCTTACCTTGCTGAATAAACAGTGACTCTGTACAGTTACACAGTGAGTGATCCTTACCTTGCTGAATAAACAGTGACTCTGTACAGTTACACAGTGAGTGATCCTTACCGTGAATAAACAGTGACTCTGTACAGTTACAGTGAGTGATCCTTACCTTGAATAAACAGTGACTCTGTAGAGTTAAACAGTGAGTGATCATTACCTTGCTGAATAAACAGTGACTCTGTACAGTTACACAGTGAGTGATCCTTACGCTGAATAAACAGTGACTCTTACCCTGAATAAACAGTGACTCTGTAGTTACACAGTGAGTGATCCTTACCCTGCTGAATAAACAGTGACTCTGTAGAGTTACACAGTGAGTGATCCTTACCCTGAATAAACAGTAACTCTGTACAGTTACACAGTGAGTGATCCTTACCCTGAATAAACAGTGACTCTGTAGAGTTACACAGTGAGTGATCCTTATCCTGAATAAACAGTGACTCTGTACAGTTACACAGTGAGTGATCATTACCTTGCTGAAGAAACAGTGACTCTGTACAGTTACACATTGAGTGACCCTTACCCTGCTGAATAAACAGTGACTCTGTGCAGTTACACAGTGAGTGACCCTTACCCTGCTGAATAAACAATGACTCTGTACAGTTACACAGTGAGTGATCCTTACCCTGCTGAATAAACAGTGACTCTGTACAGTTACACAGTGAGTGATCCTTACCCTGAATAAACAGTGACTCTGTACAGTTACACAGTGAGTGATCCTTACCCTGCTGAATAAACAGTGACTCTGTACAGTTACACAGTGAGTGATCCTTACCTTGCTGAATAAACAGTGACTCTGTACAGTTACACAGTGAGTGATCCTTACCCTGCTGAATAAACAGTGACTCTGTACAGTTACACAGTGAGTGATCCTTACCCTGCTGAATAAACAGTGACTCTGTACAGTTAAACAGTGAGTGATCCTTACCTTGAATAAACAGTGACTCTGTACAGTTACACAGTGAGTGATCCTTACCCTGAATAAACAGTAACTCTGTACAATGACACAGTGAGTGATCTTTACCCTGCTGAATAAACAGTGACTGTAGAGTTACACAGTGAGTGATCATTACCCTGCTGAATAAACAGTGACTCTGTACAGTTATACAGTGAGTGATCCTTACCCCTGATAAGTTAATAGAAGGGGGTGCTGTGATGCAATGCTGAAATTGTGTGTTCTGTTTCCACTTGCTAACGGGAATAATGGTTTTTGTTCCAATTTGCAGTTTATTGACTTATAGCTGTCCTTAGCTGCCTTGCTGAGAGACTTGTGTGGGCTCTAGTCCTTTTATTATGATGATTGATTGAAGTTATGGGGATCACTGAGTTTGCAAGCTATAAGGCTTGTTACGGAAAGCAATGTGCAAAGAAAGCTCAGTGGTTTCTTTTTCATTCATTCTCGGTACATGAGAGGCGCTGGCAAGGGCAGCATTTGTTGCCCATTGCTAGTTGTCCTTGTGAAAATGGTGGTGAGCCGTTGCCTTGAACTGCTGCATGTACCCCCACAATGCTGTTAGGGAGGGAGTTCCGCGATTTTGACCCAGCGACAAGAAAGGAACCATTATATATTTTCAAGTCAGGATGGCGTGTAACTTGGAGGGGAACTTGCAGGTGCTGTCCTCGTCCTTCAAGGTGGTAGAGGTTGTGGGTTTGGAAGGTGTTGTTGAAGGAGCCTTGGTGAGTTGCTGCAGTGCATCTTGTAGATGGTAAACACTGCTGGCACTGTGTGTTGGTGGTGGAGGGATTGAATGTTTGTGGATGTGGTGCCGATCAAGTGGGCTGCTTTGTCCTGGATGGTGTCGAGCTTCTTGAGTGTTGTTGGAGCCGCTCTCATCCAGGCAAGTGGAGAGTATTCCATCACACTCCTGACCTGTGCCTTGTAGACGGTGGACAGGCTTTGGAGAGTCAGAAATAGGCAGCCTCTGACCTACTCTTGTATACAAAGTAATTATGTCCCCTTCTCCTGCCTAGGAGGACCTGAGACCAATTGCAGATGAGGTCAATGAAAAAAGATCTTGCGTTTTTATAGCACCTTCCATGACCTCAGAATGTCCCAAAGTGCTTTAAGTCAGTGAAGTACTTTTGAAGTGTAGTCACTGTTGTAATGTAGGAATGCAGCAGCTAATTTGAGCACAGCAAGCTCCCACAAACAAGTTACCAAATAACCAGGTCTTAGTGATGCTGGTTGAAGGATAAATATTGGCACCTCTTCAAAATAGTGCCTTGGAATCATTTATGCCAACCTGAGAGGGCAGACAAGTTTAAAGTCCATTCTGCAACACGATGAATCTCCAACAGTGCAGCACTCCCTCAGTACTGCCCCTCCGACAGGAAGCCACCCCTCAGTATTGACCCTCTCTCAGCATTGAACCGCTGACAGGGTGCCACCTTCTCAGTACTGTCCCTCTGACAGTGCACCACTCCCTCAGGACTGACCCCCCAACAGTGCAGCACTCCCTTAGTACTGACCCTCTGACAGTGTGTGCTCCCTCAGTATGACCCTCCGACAGCGCGGCACTCCCTCAGTACTGACCCTCCGACAGTGCGGCGCTCCCTCAGTATGACCCTCTGACAGTGCGGTGCTCCCTCAATACTGACCCCCTGACAGTGCAATGCTCCCACAGTACTGACCCTCCAACAGTGCAGCACTCCCTCAGTACTGACCCTCAGACAGTGCGGCACTCCCTCAGTACTGACCCTCTGACAGTGCGGCGCTCTCTCAGTACTGACCCTCCGACAGTGCGGCACTCCCTCAGTACTGACCCTCCGACAGTGCAGCGCTCCCTCAGTACTGACCCTCCTACAGTGCAGCACTCCCTCAGTACTGACCCTCCAACAGTGCAGCACTCCCTCAGTACTGACCCTCCAACAGTGCAGTGCTCCCTCAGTACTGACCCTCTGACAGTGCGGCGCTCTCTCAGTACTGACCCTCCGACAGTGCGGCACTCCCTCAGTACTGACCCTCTGACAGTGCGGCGCTCTCTCAGTACTGACCCTCTGACAGTGCGGCGCTTTCTCAGTACTGACCCTCCGACAGTGCGGCACTCCCTCAGTACTGACCCTCCTACAGTGCAGCGCTCCCTCAGTACTGACCCTCCTACAGTGCAGCGCTCCCTCAGTACTGACCCTCCAACAGTGCAGTGCTCCCTCAGTACTGCATTAGCAACCTGGAGTGGGGAGTTTGAGCCCATAAGCATCTGACTTACAGGCAAGAGCACTACCTACTGAGTCAGAACTGACACCAGGTGAAATGGGGAACATCCCTGATCTGTATGCCTAAATATCACTGATAATTGGGAGCAGTGACACGGGAACAAATTTCCATTTCCTCCTTTCATTTTTACAAAGGCTGGGGGGGGGGGGGGGGTGCATGCAGAAAAAACATTTTGCTCCCATTGGCAATGGGTCAGGAATTCAGCTTTGAAATCCATGTTAGGACAGGGACAGAGCGGAGCTCAGTCTGATTTTTATTTTCCCCAGTGGTAATAATTGCTGTCTCAATTGGTTTCCAGCGCTCAGTAACCATGACAACCATAACTCTTACCTCCTAGACCGCAGATGCTGCACAGTTTCTGTGGGTTTTTAGCTGTGATGGAATGGGGAGCTTCACCAGGCTAAAGCTAACAGACTGAAACACTGCTTCTGCTTAAAGGTTTGTTTGCTTAATGCTAAAACTCAAAGCCGAAAGCCATGACTCTTGAGTGCACACAGTCTAGGGTCACAGAGTCTCCAGGAATTAAAAATTAATCTCCATCGCACTTCTGCCAGCATATAAAAAAGCTGGGGCGGTTGGGTGGGTGGATGAAAGCATAGGAGCAATAGAAATTGTTTGAAAACTTTGATTTACCAAAATTCTTTGAGAACACTGTTCACCGTGAAAATATTGGACCATGGGTTGGGAGAAAGGGTTAGATTGGAAGTCAAGAATCATCCAACCTGGTTGTGAAGAGCTTGTTTGCTTTCCGATTGGCTGTAGGGGCGGGACACTGTGAGGATGGACCTGCTGAGTGACCAATGGTGGGAGAGCAAGGATTGGGGCATTTGGAAGCAGGAAGTCTGGCGACGGCAACTCCAGGAATCCATTTGAGCTGAAAACTATGAGCTTGGCACTGGCTATTTCTTTGTTACCTGTAAGGTTTTATTTTCTTCTTTCATGGGGTGTAGGTGCCAAGGGCAAGGCCAGTATTTGTTGCCTATCCCTAATTGCCCTTGAACTGACTGGCTGGACCATTTCAGAGGGCAATTAAGAGTCAACCACATTACTGTTGATCTGGAGTCACATATCAGCAAGCCCGACCAGGTTTCCTTGCCTAAACTAGATGGGCTTTTACAACAATTGATGATAGTTTAATGGTTACCATCACTGATTAGCTTTATAATTCCAGATTTTATTTATTGAATTTAAATTCTATTAGCTGTAAGAGTAGGATTTGAACCCACAACCCCAGAGCATTCACCTGGGTCTCTGCATTATTCGACCAATGACATTACCACCGTCTTCCTCCCTTGATGTGAAACACACTTGGCATTGAAGGTTCTGGTCACTCACCTGCAGGCTGCTAACAGCTTCCTCTCCCCTCCAAGTCAACCTGGTGCCATGTCATCCAAGGAACTGGGAGCAAATGTTTGGTGGGACACTGTATGTTCCTGGAGCCTTGTACAATTTTCCCTCTGCTCTCCTGCTGAAATCATCGATCCTCGGTTGAAGTCCGTGGGTACACTTGCTCGAGTGGCCGGTCTTCATGTCTAAGCCCAGACACTGAATGTTGACAGGTTATAATGATTTTAAAATTCCCATCCTTGTGCTCAAATGCTACGTGGCCTCCCCCTCCATATCTCTGCCACCTCATCTAGCCCTCTACAACTCTCCCAAATCTCTCTGCTCCTGCTATTCTGGCCTCTTGTGCATCCCCCACTTCCTTCACCTGACCATTGGTGACCATACCTTTGGCCCTGAGTTCTGGAATTCCTTCCCTAAACCTCACCGCCTCTCTTTCCTCCTCTGAAACCTATCTCTTTGACTAAGTTGCTAGCCATTGCTCAGTGAGTAGCACTCTCATCCCTGAGCCAGAAGCTCACTGGTTCAAGCCCCACTGCAGAAACCTGAACACAAAGCCTAGGCTAACACTCCATTGCAGTGCCGTCATTTGGATGGGATGTTAAACTGGGACCCTGTCGGGTGAATATAAAAGATCCCATGACACTATTCAAAGGGGAAGTTCTTCCCGATGTCGTAACCAATATTTATCCATCCAGCAACACCTAAAAACAAATTATCTGGGTCATTATCACATTGCTGTTTGGGTGCTTGCTGTGCACAGATTGGCTGCCACGTTTTCCTACATCATAACGGTGACTACACTTCAAAAGAGAAGCCTTGGGTGGTGGGGTTTGGGGGGTGGTGTCTCTTGGCTCAGTCTGCCCTGACTTATTGTTGAGGCGAACACGTCAGGTCGTAAACAACCATTTTCGCAGCAACTGAGTCACGATCAAACTGTTCAGGATCGGGGTGAAAATGGCAGCCAGACCCTGCACCTTGGGAGTGGTACTCATGTCTCAAAGCAATTCTGGAGAACACAGTGTTAAAAATAAATCCTGATACTCCGTCTACCTGTTTAAATTCTGAACGGTATCACAAATAGAATCATCGCACTGTGGAAATTGTCCGTTTAAAGTGTTGAGCAAGTGTTCAGCCAGAAATGCCCTTCACTTCACATGTGGCACTCAATGGCCTCCACTAGGAAGCTAATTAGCTATTACTGGACTTTGATGTTGTTTCCTAGGCAACAGAAATAGCACACTGCTGTTCCATGCTCAAAGAATTGTTGTTTTAGCTCTGTCTCTCACTATGTTTCCCTCTCTCTGTTTTACTCTTTTCTGTCTCCCCCCCCCTCTCTCTGATTCTCTATCTGTTTCTTATTTTTTGTCTCTCTTTGCTTCTCCATTTCTCTCAGTCATTGTTCCTCATTGCATCAGTCCCCATCTCCATTTCTCTCTCTCTTAGTGTCTCACTTACTGTCTTACTCCATTTCAGTCTCTCCCTCTCCATTTCTTTTTCATTCTCTGCATGCCACTCCTCAATCTCTCTCTCTCTCTCTGTCCACCTCACCATCGCTCACTCTTTTTCTCTCTCTCCACCTCTTTGTTGCTCCCTTTTCTCTTCTCTTCTCTCATTCATTCTGCCTCTCCCTGTCTATTTTTCTCTCTCATTCTGCGTTTATCTTCTTTCCATTTCTCTCAGTCGCTCTTTCTGTCACTTCCTTTCTCTCATTCTATGTCTGTTGCTCCCTCTCTCTTTTCTTCTCATTGTCTGTTACTCCCTCTGCTTCCCAAACTTGCTATCTCACCCTACTTCTCTTTTTCTTGTTCCTCTCTAGGCCGCAGTTACTCTCTTATCTGTTTCAAACATCACCCCCAGCTTTCAATATCCCGCTTCATCTGTGATCCTCTTAGAAGTATGCTTAAGTTAATGCACGTCCCTTGAGCATCTGACAACAAGCCATTTCATCTCCCCAGCACCAACCACTGGATTATTGGAGGACACCATAATCTTGGTTCAAACAGATGAAAACTTGTCACTAAATGTCAAGTTAGACAACTGAAAAAGTAAATTCCCTACAGATCACAAAGATCAATACTGCCCTTCAATGGAAACCTATGATCTATCGCCAGACCGTCCAACTTCCTCTTGAATGACTGCAGTTTTGGAATGACTCTATCCCCGGCCCGTTCCAGGGACCAATCACTGATTAACGCTCTGCCTTTGCTTCTTTTATACCCCTGTCTTTTTGTCCTGGGATCATAGGTGCAGGTAAAATTTTTCTGCACATTTTGTGACTGTTGGTTCAGTGGTTAGCGCACTCGCTGAGTCAGAGGGTTGTGGTTTTAAGTCCCTTCTGAGAGACTCGAACACAAGGTCTAGGCTGACGCTCCCACAGCAGTACTGAGGGAATGCTGTACTGTCTTTTGGAGAAGGTGTTCAACCTAAGGCCTGTCTGCCCTCTCGGATAAGGATCCCATGGCTGCTACTTTGAAGAAAAGGAGGGGAGTTCTCTGGCCACTGCTTATCCTTCAATGACATGAAAACAGATGATCAGGTCACGAACATATTACTGTTTGTCGGAGCTCTCTGTGTGCAAACTGCCACGTTTCCTAAATTATATCAGGGTGATGGTAGCATAGTGGTAATGTCACTGGGCTTATAGTCTCAGAGATCCAAGCTAATGCTCTGGGGGGTACAGGTTCAAATCCCACCTTGGCAGCTGGTGGAATTTCAATTCAGTCAATAACAAATAATCATTTGATAGTACAGAACTTGAGTATTGCTGAAAAAAGAGACATGTCAAAGCTCTTCGTCTTGCACTCATTAGGACACTCGCAAGAATACCAATATAAGGGAGAAAGCAACAATTTATACTGTATGTGAAGAGAGTCCTGACTGGTTGGCAAGCAGCGATGCCATGGAGAATGCACCACGGATAGTGACTGACAGTTAAATGCCAAGAATTGTTTGAAATTTAAACCAGGCAGCTTGACCTTGATTGGTCAAGGCATTGCCCTGAGGAATGAGTCAACAGATGAATGTCACTTATTTTGTTTAGCTGAAGCAAGCACAATGTGTGTACATGTTCGGTCTGTCTGCAAATAACAGGGCCTGTGTGTTAATATGTGTAGCCTCCAGTACATGCAAATGCGCCACATTGTGAACTAGACTGACAATCTTAAATTGGTTGTCAGCGTAATTCTTAGCTCAGTGTGGGTTATTTAGCAAATGTTGTCCAATCACGGAATCACATCTAATGTTGGACACTGTGATTTGAGTTTTGCAACCACAGGCTAGTTGTGTATCATCTGTACCCCGCCCGTTGCGAACAGTGGCTGGGACATATCATGCAAACTTACGAGCGGGCCTAAGGCCGTCACTTTCATCCCTGTAAAGTGCCCAGTCTAAATCAGATTATCCTGGAAGGGCAAGGTATCTCAAAAATTTGAGCAACAGGTGAAGCTAGCGGTTTCACGCTGCTACTGTGCAGTAGCAACATGAGTGGTATTCACCACTAACAGGATGCTGCTGTCAAGCCAAAGAGACGTTCTGCCTATCACACAAACGAGTAATGTGGTATACAAATTTCAGTGCCAGCATGATGGTAGATATATAGGCTGTACATCCCAAAGAGTGGCGGATCGTATCAAACAGTACGTCCCAGCCACTGTTCACAATGGACACGGTTCAGACTGTACCCAACCAGCCCGTGTTTGCAAAACACAAAACACAGTGCCCAACATTAGATGTGATTCCGCGATTGGACAACATTTGCTAAATAGTCCTCAGCGTGCTAAGAATTACACTGACAACCAATTTAAGATTGTCAGTCGGGTTCACAATGTGGTGCATTTGCGTGGACTGGGAGCTACATATATCAATACATAGGGCCCTGTTCTTTGCAGACAGAAAGAACATGTACACATATTGTGGCTGTTTCAGCTAAACAAAATAAGTGACAGCTATTCACTGACTCATTCCTTGGGGCAATGCTTCAACCAATCAGGGTCAAGCTGCCTGGTTTAACTTTCAAACAATGCTTGGCAGTTAGCTGCCAGTCACCATTAGCGGTGCATTCTCCATGGCAACGCCACTTGCCAACCAATCAGCACCCTCTTCACATAAAGTATAAATTGCTGTTTTCTCCCTTATATTAGTAATCTTGCAAGCATCCTGGTGAGTGCAAGAGGAAAAGCTTTGACATGTCTCTTTTTTTCAGCAATACTCAATAACAAATCTGGAATTGAAAGCTAGTCACCGTGACAGTGACCATGAAACTATCGTTGATTGTTGTTCTTTTAAAAAAAAATATGGCTCACTAATGTCCCTTGAGGGAAGGAAATCTGCCTTGCTTACCAGGTCTGGCCTACATTTAACTCCAGATCCACAGCAATGTGGCTGACTCTTAACTGCCCTATGAAATGGCCTAGCAAGCCACTCAGTTCAAGGGCAATTAGGGATGGGCAACAAATGCTGACCCTGCCAGCGATGCCCACGTCCCATGAAAGAATAAAAAAAAGGTCACTACACTTCAAAAAGTACCGTATTAGCTGTAAAGCACCAATTGGATGTTCTGAGCTTATAAGAAGTACAGTATAATTTAGGTTCTATTTTTGACCATTACTGTTCTACTTGCTATCCTCATTTAACTCTTTAAACTCTCCTCATTTTGCCCACCTCCTTTCAAATCAACTCTCAAGAACGTTTTATTTTACTCAGACTGGGTTATCGGAGGCTAAGCCCCATGAGGATGCTCGGAAACTGAATGTCAGATCCCAGTGGCCTCAACATTCCTTGGCTTAACACATCTTGCCAATCAGTAAATCAACAACAAGTGATGTAATAAAGACCTGCCAGAGCTCTGAGGAACCTTCCCCTCTCCTGTCACTGTGAAATACTAAATAGGACAAAGGGCAGGAAGGAATAAATAGGAAATTGGCTGCTGTTTGATGACCTCTGGGCAGAACAAACTCTGCAGCCTCTCGTGATCACTTGCCTATTTGTAGAATAGTACAGCACAGGAGGAGGCCATTCAGCCCAGCATATCTGTGCCGAACCTTCAAGTATTTATCCAATTTCCTTTTGAAAGTTGCTATTGCATCTGTTTCCATTGCTCTTTCAGTCACAGTGTTCCAGACCATTGCTCATTGCATTTGAAAAAAATTCTCCTCATCTTCTTCAGGGTGTTTTGAGGAGTTATCTTAAATCTGTGCCCTGCCAGTAAAAACATTTTTTTCGCTAGCTGTCAGAACCCGACAAAATTTTGAAAACCGCTATTAAATCTCTCTGTAACCTTCGCTGCTGTTAAGGAGAACAATCCAAGTCACTCACATAATTGAAGTCCCTCATTCCTGGTGTAATTCTCAAAAATCTCTTCCGCACCCTTTCCATGGACTTGGTATCCTTCCTAAAGTGTGGCACCCAGAACAGGGCTCGGGCTGGTGTGCAGGGTTTTAGCATAGCTCCAAAAACGCTTTTTCTTCATTGGCTCTATGGAAACCTCCTCCCTGTTCTGTCTTGCAGCTTTTCATGATTGATAATGGAGCTGATGACTGGAGGATCGCCATGACTTATGAGCGGATTTTCTTCATCAGCTTGGAGATGGTAGTGTGTGCCATTCACCCTGTCCCTGGGCGCTACACGTTCCACTGGAAGGCCCGCTTGGCATTCTCCTACACACTGTCTGAGACCTGGGCCGATGTGGACATCATCCTCTCCATCCCTATGTTCCTCCGGCTCTACCTCATTGCCCGGGTCATGCTCCTCCACAGCAAGCTCTTCACGGATGCCTCCTCGCGCAGCATCGGGGCACTGAACAAGATCAACTTCAACACGCGCTTCGTCATGAAGACCCTCATGACCATCTGCCCCGGCACTGTGCTCCTTGTGTTCAGCATCTCGTTGTGGATCATTGCCGCCTGGACCGTCCGTGTCTGTGAGAGGTAGGGGGATCATGCGCTGTTGGGATAGGGGACGGCATTTCATCCTCAGTGAGGTCAAGCGCAGTCAGCGCTGAGGAAGGGATCAGACTCCCATGTTACATAAAATCCTCAGCACAGAAACAGGCCATTTGGCCCCTCAGCTCGCTGATTGTGTTAATGCTCTTCACAAGCCTCCTCTGCCCTTTTTCATCTCACCCTATCAACTTATCCTTCTATTTCTTTTATCCCTTGGGTTTATCCAGCTTCCCCCTTAAATGCATTTCTGCTATTCACCTCAGCCACTCCCTGTACCACATTTGCCCCAATCTCTGCGTAAAAAAGTTTCTCCTGAATTCCCTATTGGATTTATTAGTGTCTACCGTATATTGATGGCCCCCTAGTTCTGGTCTTCCTCAAAAGTAGAAACATCACCTCTATGTCTGGCCCGTCAAACCCTTTCAGAATATTAAAGATCTCTATCAGGCCACCTCTCAGCCTTCTCTTTTCTAGGGAAAAGAGTTCCATTCTGTTCAATCAATCTGCATTTAGTGTCAATGCCCTGCCAATCCTAAGTCAGTTATGGCTTGGCTCAGGTCTATGTTATAACTCCCACTTGTGAGCTGCGCTGCTAGAATTTGGCTTCAAGCTAATGAGATGAAAATCTCTGCATTCTTCAGTCAACTGTGGGCTCTCTTGCCTCCGAGTCAGAAGGTCTTGGGCACAGGTCCCACACCATAGATTTGAGCACAAAATCCAGGCCACCACTCCCAGAGCCAGTACAGAAGGAGCGCTGTGCTGTTGGAGACTCAGTACTAAGGGAGTGTCGCACTGTCGGAGGGTCAGTACTGAGGGTATGTCGCACTGTCGGAGGGTCAGTACTGAGGGAGCACTGCACTGTCGGAGGGTCAGTACTGAGGGAATGTCGCACTGTCGGACGGTCAGTACTGAGGGAGCACCGCACTGTCAGAGGGTCAGAACTGAGGGAGTGCCGCACTGTCAGAGGGTCAGTACTGGATGGAACATCACACTGTCGGAGGGTCAGTGCTGTGGGAGCGCTGCATTGTCAGAGGGTCAGTACTGAGGGAGTGCCGCACTTTCAGAGGCTCAGTACTGAGGGAGCTCCGCACTGTCAGAGGCTCAGTACTGAGGGAGCTCTGCACTGTCAGAGGCTCAGTACTAAGGGAGCTCCGCACTGTCAGAGGATCAGTACTGAGGGAGTGCTGCACTGTCAGAGGGTCAGTTCTGAGGGACTGCTGCACTCTCGGAAGGTCAGTACTGAGGGAGAACTACACTGTTGGAGGTACTGTCATTCTAATGAGATGTTAGACCAAGAGGTTTACCCTCTTACCTGAATGTAAAAGATCCCATGGTATTATTTTGAAGAGGATCAGGGGAGTTTCCCAGCCAATACTTAACCTTCAAAGGGGTTAACTTTCCCCATTTCTCTGTTTGACAGGTGATCTAGGACACACCAATGACAAACTCAGTGGATGGGAATAGAGAGAAATGGAGAGAGAGAGATACACAGTTATTCAAAATGTAATGGAGTGAAAATAAAAGAGAGTGAGAGAAAGGAAGAGAGACAGAGAATGGAGAATAAAAGAGAAACAAAGAGAAAAATCAGAGAATGATAATGAAGAAAATGAGTGAGAAAGAGATAGATAGAGACACAGATTAAGTTAGGCTGAGATAGAGAGCCCAGAGAGTGAGCAGAGACAAACCAACAGAGAGAGGGAGGGCTGAGAACGAGACCAAGAAAGAAATTCACAGACACATATAGACAAACTGATCAAGAGAGAGACAGAGAGGGAGGAGAAAGACACACACACACACACACACACACACACGAACAGAAGGACAGACTCACACTGTGATACAGAAAAGAGACAAGGCAAACAGAGAGAGTGAAAGGGACAGATAAAGAGTTGGAGGCAATGAAAGTGACTCAGCCCCCTCTAAAGCTCTGTCAAACACATAGATGATTGCTCCCTCCTGCAGCTCCATTGCTCACACCACTCATCATCATGGCTGTGTTGAGTGAGATTGCCCCATTAGTACCACATTAGGAGCTGTTGACTCACCCTTGCTGGAATTGAGACGGCAACTCACAAATATGTTGTGGGGCTGAACTGAGCTCCTGCGAAATGCATTGGGATACTGAAGATCTTGATGTTGCTTTCAAAGAATCTTCTCCTGGACAGTTGGAGACTTTTACGTCCATCTTATCCCTCCAGCTTTCAGCGATGAGCGCACCTACGAGGGCTGGTTAGTGTGGCCCTGGTACATGAGCGAACCCTTGCTCTGAGGTGAATGCGTAAGCAGGCACAGTTGACCGAAGCTCTTCTCACCATCCCATGTCCCCTGAAGTCACGAACCAGGCAGTCACTGTTAGTCTGCACACGGCAGCGAACCTGGGAGACCAGCAATATAAGTTGCCATAGACCCTCACTGCTGGCACAGAAAAGGGGCTCGGGGCGAAAATGAGGCATATTTTCGAATGCAGCAGCTTGCGGCTTTAAGACATACTTCAGATCTTGAGCCGCTGTTCCAGGCCAGCACTCAGTGCAATATTGAGGGAGTAATGCGCTGTGGAAGCTGCTGTCTTTTGTATGAGATGATAAACCATCTGCCCATTCGGGCAAATGTTAAAGATCCCACTGTATCATTTGAAGAAGGGCAGGAGAGTTCTCCCCAGTGACCTGGGCCAATATTTGCCCCTCAACCAACATCACTAAAACAGATGATCTGCCCGTTGCTTTAAGTGGGAGCTTGCTGTGTGCAAAACAATACCCACCGCACTTAATAGCAATTCATTGTAGGGGTAATACTTTGAAGATGTTGCTGCAAGGTACAGGAAGCTACGATATAAATAAGTCTCTCCTTCTTCCCTTTTTGAACCACGGTGCAATTGTCAAGTGACAGATTAATTCAGTCCAGTGATACCAGAACTGTCCCGTCTGTAACACTCACTTGGCTAATTGAGTTTGCTGTGATGAATCCCAGCTATAACCAGGTTTCAGAGACGTAGCTTAAGGCTGAAATCCCTGCTGTCTAGAGACTGAATCTAACTTTATTCAATTTCATATTGCAGTGAAGTCCCAAGCTGGGTGAATGTTTTATTCTAGAATGACATGAAAACATAGGTCTGTATCAGTCACAGTTCATGCATGGTAATTAAGGATCACCACTAGCACCTTATAAGAGAATATGAGAGGGTCTTGAGAGACAAGAAAACCTTCAAGCACCCTTACTGTGTCAGGAGGCTGTGTCAGGAGGCTCTGGGTTCAAGCCCCAATCCAGAGATTTGAGCACAGGATCCAGGACAACACTGAGGGAATGCCACACTGTCGGAGGGTCAGTACAGAGGGAGTGCCGCACTGTCGAAAGGTCAGTACTGAGCGAGTGCAGCACTGTCGGAGGGTCAGTACTGAGCGAGTGCAGCACTGTCAGAGGGTCAGTGATGAGGGAGTGCCGCACTGTCAGAGGGTCCGTACTGAGTGAGTGTTGCACTGTTGGAGGGTCAGTGATGAGGGAGCACTGCACTATCGGAAGGTCAGTACTGAGGGAGTGCAGCACTGTCTGAGGGTCAGTACGGAGGGAGCGCCGCACTGTCTGAGGGTCAGTACTGAGGGAGCGTCACACTGTCGGAGGATCAGTGCTAAGGGAGCGCCGCATTGTCAGATGGTCAGTGCTGAGGGGACGGCATACTATCGGAGAGTAGGCACTGAGGGAGCACTGCACTATCGGAAGGTCAGTACTGAGGGAGTGCAGCACTGTCAGAGGGTCAGTACTGACTGAGTGTAGCACTGTTGGAGGGTAGCATTGAGGGGGAACTGCACTATCAGAAGGACAGTACTGATGAATGCTGCATTGTCAGAGGGTCAGTACTGAGCAGACAGCATACTATTGGAGGGTAGGCATTGAGGGAGCACTGCACTATTGGAATGTCAGTACTGAGGGAGTGCAGCACTGTCAGATGGTCAGTACTGACTGCGTGTAGCACTGTGGGGGAAGCTGCACTCTCGGAAGGACAGTACTTAGGGAGTGCAGCACTGTCAGAGGGTCAGGAACGAGAGGGGGAACTGCACTCTTGATAGGTCAGTACAAGGGAATGCAGCATTGTCGGAGAGAGTGTTGCACTGTCAGAGGGTCAACACTGATGGAACTTAGCACTGTCGGAGGGTCAGTCCTGACTGAGTGCAGCACTATCAAAGGATCAGTACTGAGGAAGTGCCGCACTGTTAAAGGGTCAGTACTGAGGGAGTGCCGCACTGTCGGAGGGTCAGTAGTGAGGGATTGCCGCACTATTAGAGGGTCAGTAATGAGGGAGCACTGCATTGTTAGAAGGGAATATTGAGTGACAGCTATGCTGTTAGACGGCGCTGAGGGAGTTCTGCGCTGCTGGAATGTCAGTTCTGAGGGAGTGCAGCACTGTCGGAGGGTCAGTACTGACTGAGTGTAGCACAGTTGGAGGGTAGCACTGAGGGGGAAACTGCACTTTCGGAAGGACAGTGCTGAGGGAAGGCAGCACTGTCGGAGGGTCAATACTGAGGGAGTGCCGCACTGTCAGGGGGTCAGTACTGAGGGACTGCGCATTGTCAGAGGGTCACTACTGAGGGAGCGCTACACTATCAAGGGGTCAGTGCTGAGGGAGTGCTGCACTGTCAGAGGGTCAGTGCTGAGGGAGTGCTGCACTGTCAGAGGGTCAGTGCTGAGGGAGTGCTGCACTGTCAGAGGGTCACTACTGAGGGAGCGCTACACTATCAGGCGGTCAAATGCTGAGGGAGAGCTACAGTGTCAGAGGGTCAGTACTGAGGGAGTGCTGCACTGTCGGAGGAGCAATATTGAGGGAGTTCTGCACTGTCGGAAGGTCAGTACTGAGGGAGTGCTGCATTGTTTGAGGAGCAGTACTGAGTGTCAGAAATGCCATCTTTTGGCTGAGATGTTAAATCAAGTCCCATCTACCCTCTCAGGTGCGTGTGGAAGACCCTATGGCCGCCATTTGAACAGCAGGGAGAGTTCGGCTGGGCCAATATTTATCCCTCAACTTGCACCACCAAAACAAATAGGGAATCTGCCCATTTTTCACCCCGTTGGATGGTTTTAAAGACATTTCTATGTCACTCAGGCTGAGGCTGTTTGGTTGGGTTCGAGAACTGTGGGATCACTCAGGTGTCCTGACTGAACTGCCAGGGGGTTGGCCCATTAAATGGCTGTGTTTGGATTTACTGATGTAATGCCTGCGATCTTCTCTCAGGAGACGTGTGGACAGGAATGCGGGGTTGGGGATCGAGAGAGGCAACGAGAGAGACTCCTGGAATCCTGGGATGTGCAGCTGCCCTGTTGAAGGGCAGTTCATTGGCTGCTCTGGGCATGTGGGCAAAATCTGTTTTTGTAATGGAATCAAAATGATTAAAGAAAACAGATTAGTGCGGAGAATGTAAGTCATCAGGAGAGATTCGGAGGAAAGATTGGGCATTAACGCGGTGTGGGGAACTGAATTTGCCGTTTTAATAAAAATTAACCCTTAGTTACTGTCTCCATTGCCACTCTTCTTGTGATGATTGTGGATGAAGGAAGAACTGAAGACTTGCATTTCTGTCACACCTTTCATAACCACCGGACATCCCAAAGCGCTTTACAGCCAATCAATCCCTTTTTTGAAGTGTAGTCACTGTCGCAACGTAGGAAAAGCAGCAATTAATTTGTGCACAGCAAGCGCCCACAAATAGCAATACGAGACAGGTTGGATAATCTGTTTAACTTCTGTCTGTTGAGGGTTAAGCATTGGCTCACAGCAGCGGGGAGAAACTGTATGAAATAATGGCATCCTGTACATCCCTCTGAGAGGGTAGACTAGGTTTAACATCTCATCTGAAAGGTAGAACCTCCTTCAGTGCTGCATGGGAGTGTGAGCCTGGATTATAGGTCCAAGCCACCATGTGGCACTCGAAGCCATAATCTTCTGCCTCAGAGACTAAAACTTACCTACTCGTTATCAAGTTGTTTGTGGGAGCTTCCTGTGTGCAAATTGGCTGCCGCGTTTCCTACTTTACAACAGTGATGATGCTTCAAAAGGCTCTTTATTGGTTATATTTTGGGAGCATTCTGAGGTCACAAAAAGTGCTATCGGAAATGCATTGATCTCTTTCAAGGAGCAGTTTAAAAGTAAATGGGTTGAAGGGTTAGGAGCCTCTTCTCAGGTGCGATAAGGTTTTTTTTTTCTCTCTCTTAAGTTACCTGAGGTTGTCCTAACTTTCTCTGTCTGCCCCGCCAGGTACCACGATAGCCAGGACGTCACCAGTAACTTTCTGGGGGCGATGTGGCTCATCTCAATCACCTTTCTGTCCATTGGATATGGCGACATGGTGCCCAACACTTACTGCGGGAAGGGGGTGTGCTTGCTGACTGGGATCATGGTAAGTGAGGCTCGGCACTAATTAATCCGGAGGGTTCAGGATGCAGCCTGGGGACTGCACCACAGGAGAGTTCAGTGCATTCAGGCTGGGGGGAGAGGAACGGAGGGACAAGAGGAGGTCATTCATGGCCCATCTGGATTTCAACTCCATTTACCTGCCTTGATTCAGTAATCTTTAATATCATGGCCTAACAAAAATCCGTTCACCTCAGTTTTGACATTTTCAGTTGAGGTTGGGAGGGGGTGTCAATAGCTTTTTGGGGAGACAGTTCTAGGTTTCCACTATCCTGTGTGTGAAGAAATACTTCCTGACATCACCCTTGAACGGCACAGCTCCAATTTTAAGTTTGTGGCACCATTTGTGAACTTTCCCTACTAGAGGATTCTTATCGAATCCTTTAATCATTTTAAACACCTCAATTAGATTATGTTTTAATCTCCGTCACTCAGAGGGAATACAAGCCTAGTCTATGCAACCTATCCTTGGAAATTAACCCTTTTAACTTCTGTGGGATCATTAATGGCCATTGGAGAGGACAGACAGGGCCTCAGTATTAAACCCTAAATCGACATTATCAGGTCATTATCACAATACTGTTTGTAGGAGCTTACTGCGTACAAATTGACTAGTGCGTTCCCTACATTACAACAGTGGCTACCCTTCAAAAATTGTCTGTGGAGGGTTTTAGGACACAGAAAGACACTGTATAAATGCCAGTTAGTTCTCTCATTCCCTGTGCAACAAGGCGTGGACTATAAATGCCGACAGAACAGGAGTAGGAAAGTAAGGAGAGATGATGGAATTTTACACGGTTGAGGAGTTAGGTTCAAGGAGGTTTTTAAAAGGCATGGGAGAGCGGTCACATAGCGGAAGGGACTCCAGAGATTAGAGCAGAGACAGCTGAAAGGCTCTGCTACCTGATAGTGGAGTGAAAGCAGGGAACATGCACTGGAACCCCTGACAGTGGACAAACCCTTGGATTCTCGCTGATCAATTTTAGAAAGGAGCCCCGCCTCTCCGCTGGAGACTGTGAGGTGTGAGTAAATTTATCTCGGTAACATTAGCCAGTGACTCAGTGCATTCCACCGTCTACCCTGACTCCCGAGGCTATATTTGGAACAAAGCACATCAGCTGGGAGAGATTAGCAACGGAGGGTATTCCCTGCTCCAACCAGTGGCTCATGTTCCAGTCCATCAAGGACACACAGAGGGAGCAAAACAAGAGCAGTATTAAGTGCAGTGTGCTGCTGGGACACACACAAATTGGGAAGTCCGCAGGTTTGTTCCCCAGTCTGTGCTAAGTTGGCTGATCTCAGCTGGGAGCTCGCTACAATTACTTCACAGAAAGAGCTCACTGCGCCCATCATACCTGTGCTGGCTGTTTAAGATCTACTCCAGTTACTCCCTACTACCCCCACCCGTTCTTTTGCCACAACCTTGCAATTTTTTCCTTATCAAGTATTTATCCAGTTCGCTTTTGAACAGTACTATTGTATCTGTTTCCACCGCCCTTTCAGACTGCACACTCCAGATCTTAACAACATGCCATGTCAAAAAGATCACCTTCTGTCTATGTCCTTTGGTGACCCTCCTACCAGTGGGAACAGTCTCTTTCTATCAGAACCCTCCATAATTTTGAATTTGCTTTGACACCATCCCCTGTGACTAAGGGCAAGGGCAGTTGTGTTGTTGGAACATCTCCACCTCTGCACCACTTCCAACTCTCAGCCTATCCCGAATTGGAGGTATATGGCCTGTTGCTTGATTGTCACTGGCTCAAAATTCTGTAACTCCCTACCTAACAGCATTGTGGGATCAGCTTCATCACATGGGAAGTCGCTCAAGAGGAAGGCTGACCACTGCGTCCTCAAGGGGAAATTTGGGATAGGTGACACATGCTGGCCTTGCCAGTGATGACCACCTCCCAGCGTCAAATAAAGATGGACCACTCCTCCGTAAGAAGGGACAGTCAGCTTGGGCTCCTCTTCCTGATCGCCGCCCAGTGACTCCTGACCAGAAACTGCCCTTGCGTCAGGTGATGTCATGATCAATTGCGATGACTCACGTGGTCGAATACCCCCATCGACACTAACTGCGATCAGTCGGATTGAAGTAGTGGTAAGGTACTGGGAAGGCGCAGAGTTATGACAGGGTGACACTGTCCAACCTGGAGGCATTCCCATACCCTTACTGCCGTGCATGATTGCGGAGTGGAGAGAGAGGATGAAATGTACGAGATCCTGAGGGAGTGTGACAGGGTAGATGTTGACAAGGTGTTTCCACTAGTGGGGAAATCTCGAACTAGGGGACACAGTTGCAGAATAAGGGGACACTAATTTAGAATTGAGATTCAAAGGAATTTCTTCTCTCAGAAGGTAGTGAATGTCTGGAATTCTCTACCTCAGAGAGTTGTGGAGGCTGGATCACTGGAAGTATTTAAAGAGGAAGTAGATAGATTTTTGAAATATCGGGGAGTTGAGGGCTATGAGGAGCTGGCCTGAAAGAGGAGCTGAGGCCTGGGGCAGATCAGCCATGATCTTATTGAATGGCGGGGACAGGCTTAAGGGGCTGAATGGCCTACTCCCTCCCCCTGTTTCTTATGTTCTTACGGGGTTATAACTGGCGTCCTCTCAGGCTCGGAATCACCGCTGCACGTTCAGCGTCACCCATCGGGCTTTCAAACTTCCGGTGTCAGGGAAAAAGGTCAGACCAGCAGCTCCCTCCCCACCAACCCCCACCCCCGAAATTCCAGGCAGAAACCATCCACAGCAGCTGTCTGAGAGGCACGTCGGCAGGGAACAGCTGTTCCTGACTATCGGCTCACCACAGAAATCAGCACCATGTGTTCAAACCAATCTGGGGAAAGCTGAACCCCCCTCCCTGGGATACCTTGTGTCAGTGACCCGAGCCCAGCTCTTTTATCAGCTCTGCAATGTGTCCTGGGTCATAGTAAATGTGCTCTATATAAATTATTTTTGTTACTGTGCGGACTGTCTTTGAGCTGGGACTGGCTGCCACTGTTAGGATTTCTTGTAGAATTACCCGGCACAGAGGGAGGCCATTCGGCCCATCATGCCTGTGTCAGCTCTCTGAAAGTCCAATTCTCTTGATCCTTTCCTACACCCGTCCAAATATTCATCCTTCCACTTTTGAAAGTTAGTGTAGTGCTGCCATCCTTTCAGACAATGCATTCGAGATCACAACCATCTTGAGAAATTTCACTTTGTGCAGATTTGTTCGTGGATGTAGCCTCTTCAATACTTAACGACAGACACTGCTTCACATCTCCTGGTAATTACTGCAAAAGCTGAGCCCATAATCCTTCCTACAGGCCCAGTTAAGCACTGAGGGAGTGCCGCACTTTCGGTGGGTCAGTACTGAGTGAGCGCTGCACTGTCAGAGGGTCAGTACTGAGGGAGTGCCACAGTCAGAAGGTCAGTACTAAGGGTGTACCACACTGTTGGAGGGTCATTACTGAGGGAGTGCTGCACTGTAGGAGGGTCATTACTGAGGGAGTGCTGCACTGTTGGAGGGTCATTACTGAGGGAGCTCTGCACTGTCTGAGGGTTGGTACTGAGGGAGCCATGCTGTTGAATGGTTAGTGCAGAGGGAGGGCCACACTGTCTAAGGGTCAGTAATTAGGGATTGCCGCACTGCCGGAGGGTCAATATCGAGGGAAGGCCGCACTGTCGGAGGGTCAGTACTGAATGAGGAGCGCACTGTCAAAGAGTCAGTGTCAGTACTGAGGGTGCGCAGCACTGTCTGAGGGTCAGTACTGAGGGAGCCATGCTGTTGAATAGTTAGTGCAGAGGGAGGGCCACACCATCTAAGGGTCAGTACTGAGGGAGGGCTACACTGTCGGAGGGTCAGTACTGAGGGAGGGCTGCACTGTCGAAGGGTCAGTACTGAGGGAGCGCTGCACTGTCGGAGGGTCAGCACTGAAGGAGAACTGAGCTGTCAGAGCATCAGTACTGAGGGAGCAACAAACAGTCAAAGAGTCAGTGCTGAGGAAGCATCGCACTGTCGGATGAACAGTACTGAAGCAGCACTGTGCTGTCGGCGGGTAAGTACTGAGGGAGCACTACACTGTTGGAGGGTCAGTACCAAGGGAATGCTGAGCTGTCGCAGGGTCAGTACTGAGGGAGCGCCACTCTGACAGGGGGTCAGTACTGAGGGAGCTCTGCACTATTGGAGGGGCAGTACTGAGGGAGTGCCGCACAGTCATAGGGTCAGTGCTGAAGGATCACCGCACTGTGGGAGAGTCATTGCTGAGGGAACGCCGCACTGTTGAAGGTTTAATACCAGGGCTAGGGAGAGAAATCATGGGCCCCGATGCTTCTCCTGTTTCCGGGCCCTTTATTCCTCTTCCCACTAACTCGTCCTCTTCAATCATGCATGATACTTTTCTCCTCTTTCAAGATTCACCAATCAATTCACCAAACAGTCACAGAAAGGTCCTAGTAAAATGATGACACCCATTGTTAACATCTGGTTACAAATATCTGATATATATGCAGCTTGAGTCATTAATATTAAGAACATCAACGATATAATGCAGTCTTAGTCTGTGTGCACCCTTTTGGTGATCCCACCTTGACTATTAAATAAACCAGAGAGTACAAATTTTAGTTTAACAGCATTGTGCAATATTGTTCATTTGACAGGAGAATATCCCATTAGCTATGTATAACACTGTACAGATGTTAACACTGATTTTGGTGATTGCCTCAGCGCTCATTAACATGTTCTGCATATTGCACCATATGGACACCGTGACAGTAAATTCATATTTGGGGGAAGGATTCAATACTTGTGACCCAGATAAACTGCACAAGATCTATTCCATTCTGTCAAAGTAGAAGAAGACTTTCTCCTGCCTGGGCACATGAAATTATTCAATATAATTATTTCATACAAGGGGTGTAATTGGATTTTATTTTATCAGTAATCTCACAGAGTAGAAAGATCAAATGACTCTTGAACAACAGAGTGGAATGATTGAACAACATGGGTCTTCACTGTCAGTGAGAAGCATTGGAGCCCTCAAGTGTCTCTGTGCAACACAATTTTTAAGAGGCAAAGACTGACCGGTTCATAATAGTATCTGTGTTTTTTTGATCAGCAAGTCTGAAGTCTCTGCTGCTTGCTGATTCTCACCACAATTTATTTTCAATATCTACTATGCAACACAACTTTATCACAATATTTCAATACCTCAAAAAACTCATAAATAGCTCCAAGAAAGAATGGGATACTAGGTAGGTAGATAAAGAAATAAGATTTAAGTCAATAGAAAAAATTCTAGAGAGTCATGTGAAGTGTAAAACAGGTTACTGATTCGCTCTGAGCCCATTACACACCCCTGTCCTGGCAATCTCACCCCACAAATCCCACTCACAGTAAACTTTCATTAGCAACAAAATAAACAGAACTCCAGCCATGATTCCACCTTCTATTCGCAAGATAATTATGGATGACAAAAGCCATCTAGCCCAGTTCACCTCACCCATCCCAGACTTGCATACGAACATGCGTATTAGGAGTAGGAGTAGGGGTAGGCCATTTGGCCCCTCGAGCCTGTTCCTCCATTTGATAACATTGTCTACGTTGTGCCAGTGACTACAACTCAAACGTACTTAATTGGATGTAAAGTGATTTGGGACATTGTGGAAGGTACAAATGTAGGTTTTGTCTCTCATTCATTACACCTGCATGGAGTAGACAGAGTGACTGTAGCAATGGTGAAATTGGAGACCCAATGCTGAGTCTTTAAGGATAATTAATCACAGAGCAATCAACTGATGTTAGGAAAGTGGCTGCAAAGAAATCACTACATTTACAAAACAGTTCAACTCTGTAGCTAACCTCTCCTGCAAACCCCCTCTCCAACCTCTCCCCTAATAGCCCCTCCAATCCCCCTCTAACCAGCCCCAAACGCCACTCCAACCTCCCCACAACCCCCACTCCAACCTCCCCCAGCCTCCCCTCTAATCTGCCCTCAGCCTGCACTCAAACCTCCCATCAACTTTCTCTCCAACCTCTGCCCTAACCTCCCCCCAACATCCCCTCCAACCCCCTTCTAACTTCCCCCAACCTCCCCTCAAACCCTCCAACCTCCCCTCAACCAACACTCAAACTAACCCACAACTCCTCGCCAACACCCCCAACCTTAACCCCCAGATACCAATAACCCTTCCAACCTCCCCCCAACACCCCTCCCCAGCTCCCCTCCAACCTTAACCTCAAACCCCTTCCAACCTCCCCCCAACACCCCTCCCCAGCTCCCACCCAACCTCCCCATCTCCCCTCCAACCTCCCCCAATACCCCTCCACAGCTCCCACCCAACCTCCCCCCATCTCGCCTCCAACCTCCACCCCAAACCCCCCTTGAAACACCCCCCAACCACTTTTCCCAATATCCCACCATTAACCTCCCCCCGCTGCTCCTCCAACCACACTCTCGTCCAACCAACCTCCCAGTGCAGAGGAGCACCACGCTGTCGGACAGTCAGTACTGATCATGTGCTGTACTGTTGGAGAGTCACTACTAAGGGAGCACCACGTTGTGGGACGGTCAATGCTGAGGGAGCGCCGTACTGTGGTAGGGTCAGTGTTGGGGGAGTGCCACACTGCTGAGGGTCAGTACTGAGGAAGTGTTGCACTGTCGGAGGCTCAGTGCTAAGGGAGGACTGCGCTGTTGGAGTGTCAGTATTGAGGGTGCGCAGCACAGTCTGAGGGTCAGTACTGAGGGAATGGCACACTGTCAGAGGGTCAGTGCTAAGGAAGCGCCGCACTGTCAGAGGGTCAGTATTGAGGGAGCTCTGCATTGTCGAAGGGTCAGTACTGAGGGAGGGCTGCACTGTCAAAGGGTCAGTGCTGAGGGAACACTGCGCTGTTAAAGTGTCAGAACTGAGGGTGTGCAGCACGGTCTGAGGGCCAGTACTGAGGAAGCCATGCTGTTGCATGGTTAGTGCTGAGGGAGGGCTGCACTGTCTAAGGGTCCGTACTGTTGGAGCGCTGCACTGTTAGACGGTCAGTACTGAGGGAATGCCAGGCTGTTGGAGGGTCAGTGCTAAGGGAGCGCTGAGCTGTCAGGGCATCAGTACTGAGGGAGCATCGCACTGTCAGAGGGTTAGTGATGAGGGAGTGCTGCACTCTTGGAATGTCAGTGGTGAGGGAGCCATGCTGTCAGAGGGTCAGTGGTGAGGGAGCCATGCTGTCAGAGGGTCAGTGCTGAGGGAGTGCTGAGCTGTCGGAGGGTCAGTACTGAGGGAGTGCTGCTCTGTCAGAGGGTCAGTACTGAGGGGGCAGTGCGCTGTTGGAGGGTCAGTATTGAGGGAGTGCTACACTGTTGGAGGGTCAGTACTGACGAAGTGCTGCACTGTCGGGGAGTCTTTACTGAGGGAGCACTACGCTGTCGGAGGGTCAGTGCTGAAGCAGCACTGCGCTGTCGGAAGGTCAGTAATGAGGGAGCGCTGCACTGTTGGAGGGTCAGACTAAGGGAATAAGAAGATAAGAACATAAGAAATAGAAGCCTGCCCTGCCATTTAATAAGATCATGGCTGATCTGCCCCATGCCTGCTTTCATGCCAGCTCCTCAAAAGCCTCAACTCCCCGATATTTCAAAAACCTTTCTACCTCCTCTTTAAATACATCCAGTGATCTAGCCTCCACAACTCTCTGGGGTAGAAAATTCCAGACATTCACTAAGAAATTCCTTTGCATCTCAGTTCTAAATGAGTGTCCCCTTATACTGTAACTATGTCCCCTAGTCCAAGATTCCCCCACTAGTGGAATATCTTCTCGACATCTACCCTTTCAAGCCCCTTCAGAATCTTGTACGTTTCAATAAGATCACCCCTCATTCTTCTAAACTCTAATGAATAAAGGCCTAACCTGTTTAGCTGTTCTTGATAAGTCAACCCCTTCATCCCAGGAATCAGCCCAGTAAATCTCTTTTGAACTGCCTCCAATGCCAATTTGGGAACCAAAACTGTACACAGTGCTCCAGGTGCGGCCTCACTAACACCCTGTACAGTTGTAACAAGACTTCCCTATTTTTAAACTCCAACCTCCTAGCAATACAAAATTCCATTTGCCTTCTTAATTACTTGCTGCACCTGCATGCTAACTTTTTGTGTTTCATGCATAAGAACACCCAGATCCCTCTGTGCTGCACTTTTTTGGAGTCTCTCTCCATTTAAATAAGTCTGCCTTTTGATTCTTCCTACTAAAGTGCATGACCTCACACTTTCCTGCATTAAACACCATCTGCCAAGTTTTTGCCCACTCACTCAACCTTGCAGAATCCTTATGTCCTCATCACAACATGCTCTCCCATCTATATTTGTATTGTCAGCAAATTTGGATACATTACAGTCTGCTCCCTCCTCCAAGTCATTAATATAGATAGTAAATAATTGAGGCCCTTGGACTGATCCTTGTGGCACTCCACTAGTTACGTCTTTCCAACCTGAAAAAGACCCATTAATCCCGATTCTCTGCCTTCAGCATCAATACACCACCCTTAATGTAATAAAATGCTCCACAGCAACTGATGAATTACTTTACTAGGCATAGTCTCTGGCATAAGGTGGACAAACACTGCAGCCAATTTCTGCATAGCAAGATCCCACAAATATCTATAAAGTGCCGACTGGAAAGATGTCCCCTGCTCCTCTTTGAATTATTGTCTTTTATATACATCTCAGCAGGCATTCGGGGTCTCGGTTTAATGTCCCATCTGATAGAAGACACCTCCGACAATGCAGCACTCCCTCAATATTGACCCTCTGAGAGCGTGGCACTCCCCCAGAACTGACCCTTTGACAGCATGGTGCTCCCTCAATTCTGACCCTCTGACAGCTCAGCGCTCCCTAAACACTGACTGTCTGACTTTGCGGCACTCCCTCAGTACGGCCCCCTTCAACAGTGCAGCAATCCCTTAGCACTGACTCGCCAACAGCACGCCTCCCTCAGCACAGAACCTCCAACAATGCAGCACTCCCTCATTACTGAACATGTGACAGTGGTGCAGCACTCCCTCATGCAGCACTCCCTCAGTACTGACCCTCCAACAGTGCAGCTCTCCCTCAGCACTGATTCTCCAACAGTGCAGCTCTCCCTCAGTACTGACCCTCCAACAGTGCAATACTCCCTCAATACTGACCCTCCAACAGCACAGTGCTCCCTCAATACTGATCCTGAGACAGAGTGGCACCCCATCAGCATTAACACTCAGTGCAGTGCACCCTCAGCACTGAGCCTCCAAAAGTGCAGCACTAAGTGCAGGACTAAAGGCAAACAAGTTGCCTGGACCTGATGGCCTGCATCCAAGGGTTTTAAAGGAAGTGGCTGCAGAGATAGTGGAGGCATTGGTCGAAATATTCCAGAACTCAATGGATTCCGGGAGGGTCCCAGTGGATTTGAAAACCGCTAATGTGACGCCCCTGTTAACCAATCTTCAATCCATGCTAATACATTACCCACAATACCTTGAGCTCTTATCATGTGCAATAACCTTTTATGTGGCACCTTATCGAATGCCTTCTGGAAAACCAAATACACTACATCCACCAGTTCCCTTTATCAATTCTGCTTGTTATATCCTCAAAGAACTCTAGCAAATTTGTCAAACATGATTTCCCTTTCACAAAACCATGTTGGCTCTGTTTGATTGTGTGAAGCTTTTCTAAATGTCTGGCCATTTCTTCCTTAACAATGGACTCTAGAACTTTCCCAACGACAGATGTTAGGCTGACTGGCCTATAGTTTCCTGTTTTTTGTCCCCCTCCCTTCTTAAACAGGGGTGTCACATTAGCAGTTTTCCAATCCGCTGGGACCGTCCCGGAATCCAGTGAGTTCTGGAATAGTTTGGCCCATGCCTCCACTATCTCTGCAGCCACTTCCTTTAAAATCCTTGGATGCAGACCATCAGGTCCTGGTGACTTGTCTGCCTTTAGTCCTGCACTTAGTGCTGCACTTTCACAGAGTCAGTGCTGTTGGAGGGTCAGTGCAGAGGGATAACTGCACTGTCTCAGGGTCAGTGCTGAGGGCACACTGCACTGAGTGTCAGTGTTGGGGGGGGTGCCACTCTGTCACAGGATCAGTACTGAGGGGTCACTGTGCTGTTGCAGGGTCAGTATTGAGGGAGTACTGCATTGTTGGAGGGTCATGCTGCGGAAGGGCTGCTCTGTCGGAGACTCAGTAATGAGGAAGTGCTGCATTGTCGAAGGGTTAGTACTGAGGGGGTGCCGCACCACTGTTAGATGGTCAGTAATGAGGGAGTGCTGCATAGTTAGAGGCTTTGTGCTGAGGGAGGCATGCTGTTGGAGGGTCAGTGCTAAGGGATTGCTACACTGTTGAAGGGGCCGTACTGAGAGAGTGCCGCCCTGTCAGGCAGTCAGTGCTTAGGGAGCGCTGAGCTGCTACAGGGTCAGTACTGAGGGAGTGCCGCGTTCTCAGGGTGTCAATATTGAGGGAGTGCTGCATTGTCAGAGATGCCATTAAACCGAGACCCCGAATGCCTGCTGAGATGTGTTTAAAAGACAATAATTCAAAGAGGAGCAGGGGACATCTTTCCAGTCAGCACTTTATAGGTATTTGTGGGATCTTGCTATGCAGAAATTGGCTGTAGTGTTTGTCCACCTTATGCCAGAGACTATGTTTAGAAAAGTAATTCATTGATTGCTGTGGAGCAATTTATTACATTAAGGGTGGTGTATTGATGCTATGTTATGAGCTTTGAGATGTTCTGCGGAGGGAAAGGCAAGTTTTTATTTAAGCTTTAACTCCAATAAATCTCCCAGCCAGAAAGCCAAGCACGGCTCGGAGATTTCCCAATTGCTACAGGCAGTTTGTCCTTCATTCACTGTAATTGTGGGCTGTGCAGACCTTTGAGAAGTCTCCTGTTGACGTATCTGCCTCTCGACTAAATTGAATTCACGAGAAGCTCTGCACAACAGCCCCCCTGGGAGCTGAACACTATGTGTTTCAGTTAAAAATCCATGGTAAGTTACTGGGACGTGGTCTCTGGGAAGTCAGCTTCAATTTGTTTTATTGAGGGTTCCCCGTGGCTGTCGGCGTGAGGTTGCATCGATATATTTCCATTGAGAGACCTCCAGAGGATGAGACTCGGCTTGAATTAAATGTTCTTGCGCAGGTCCATGCAATCTGCGGATCTCTTGTTTTTAAAACCTGCCCTGGACGTCCTTTGTGAGTTCTGAGTTTCAGACTCCTAAGGATGGTTCCTGTGGTGTGGGGGGGTTTCCCAGCTGGTGCCTGCCCCTCTGGGCTACTTTGATTTTATCCATACCATCCGTCCTGTTACCTTCCCAACAGGAGTCACTGGACAGTGATCAGGAGCAGGAACCCTGGCTGATTTCCCCTCTCTCTACCCCAGAGATCACTGGACAGCGATTGGGGTAGGAACCCTGGCTGATTTCCCCTCTCTCTAACCCAGGGGTCAATGGACAGCGATCGGGGCAGGAACCCTGGCTGATTTCCCCTCTCTCTACCCCAGAGATCATTGGACAGCGATCGGGGTAGGAACCCTGGCTGATTTCCCCTCTCTCTAACCCAGGGATCACTAGACAGCGATCGGGGTAGGAACCCTGGCTGATTTCCCCTCTCTCTCTAACCCAGAGATCACTGGACAGTGATCAGGAGTGGGAACACTAGCTGATTTCCCCTCTCTCTCTAACCCAGGGATCACTGGACAGTGATCAGCAGGAACCATGGCTGATTTCCCCTCTCTCTCTAACCCAGGGGTCAATGGACAGCGATCGGGGCAGGAACCCTGGCTGATTTCCCCTCTCTCTACCCCAGAGATCATTGGACAGTGATCGGGGTAGGAACCCTGGCTGATTTCCCCTCTCTCTAACCCAGAGATCACTGGACAGTGATCAGGAGTGGGAACACTGGCTGATTTCCCCTCTCTCTCTAACCCAGACACATTGAGACTAATTGTAACTCTCCTCCACTCAACAATAACACCTTGCATTTATGTAGCATCTTGAACATAGGAAAACATACAGCATATTCAGAGAAAATATGACATTGAACATTAGGCTATTTTAGGACAGATGACCCAAAGCTTGGTTAAAGAGGTTCTAAGGAGCACTTAAAGGAGGAGAGAGATCAGAGGGAAACAGAGAGGTGGAGGGGCTCAGGATAGGAACTCCAGAGCTGAGGGCTGTAGCAGTTGGAGGCTGAATGGTGGAGCGATGGAAACTGGGGATACACAAGAGTCCAGATTCAGAGGAGGTACAGATAACTCAAGAGGGCCATTGGGATGCAGAGGTTAACAGAGATAGGGAGGGAAGGGCGGTTGTGAGGCGATGAAGGGATTTCAACAGGCAATGAACGTTTCAAAACTGGGGCATTGCAGGACTGTGAGCTAATGTAGGTCACAGCAAAGGTGGGTGATGAGTGAATAGGACCTGGTGCAAGTTGGGATATGAGGCAGCAGAATTTTGGATGAGCTCAGGTTTATGGGAGGTGGCGGAGGTAGAGGGGGCGGGGATTGGTGGGCGGGCAGGAGAGCTTTGGAAAAGTCAAGGCGACTGAAATAAGCCTCCATCTTTCCACTTCCCTGTCCCCATCCGCCACTCCGTGTCTCAGCCACTCTCCGTCTTGAAGCAGTTGGGCGGCAGAATTTTACAGCAGCGGGATTTTACGTTCCCGCTGAAGTCAGTGGGGTTGATAACGGCCCCGTCCCCACCGAAACGGGGAGGTAAAATTCTGCCCCAGGTTTCAGGAGAACCGTGAGATTTTGAAAGATATTACGGGACACCTGCGGGATGAGGCAGAGGTCAGATAAACTGCAAGGCGCTTTCATCTCGTATTTACTGCCTCTTTATTATAGCCAGCTGCTGGACCTCCCATTGCCGCCAATCCGATTAGATGCGAAACAGGGTCTGGTGAACAAATTAATATTCCTGGAACTAATGATGTAGGATGGATGGCGACTCTTCCATCCCCTGGTTCATTTCTGTTACCTATTCCCCTTGTGGCTTCCTGTTCTCCGACATCCAAGCCGCCCGCCTCCCGGACAGTCCATCACCCACTTTGTGCTCCACGTTCCTCTGTGCTCCTGCCCCTTCTGCCCCACTCTCTAGCCCGCTCCCCCGTTTCCGGTCACACCTCCCTTGCCTGAGAGAGACTCACATTTGTATAGCGCCTTTCAGAACTTCAGGACGTCCCAAAACTAGTCAGAGTCAATGAAGTACCCTGCAGTCAGGGTTGTAATCTAGTTAACGCCACAGCTCATTTGCACACAGCCAGCTCCCACAGTAAACAATGTGATCAAGGCTATATCTTCTGTTTGTACATCATATAAACTATTGGTTGAGGGGTAAATATTTGCCAGGGTACCAGGGGTAACAACCCAAAGCGCTGATCTCACAAAAATGGGAAATAGTTAAAAAATTGCAACACAGGGAATATTTCAGGAGACCTTGTAGAGGGAGTTTTACTCTGCATCTAACCCTGTGCTGTACCTGTCCTGGGAGTGTTTGATGGGGACAGTGTAGAGGGAGTTTTACTCTGTATCTAACCCCGTGCTGTACCTGTCCTGGGAGTGTTTGATGGGGACAGTGTAGAGGGAGTTTTACTCTGTATCTAACCCCGTGCTGTACCTGTCCTGGGAGTGTTTGATGGGGACAGTGT
The DNA here is from genome assembly GCA_026770705.1 of Isurus oxyrinchus. Lineage (NCBI taxonomy): Eukaryota > Metazoa > Chordata > Chondrichthyes > Lamniformes > Lamnidae > Isurus > Isurus oxyrinchus. Next base: position 16,963,241 of record JANJGN010000036.1, on the reverse strand, counting down.
AGAGGGAGCTTTACTCTGTATCTAACCCCGTGCTGTACCTGTCCTGGGAGTGTTTGATGGGGACAGTGTAGAGGGAGCTTTACTCTGTATCTAACCCCGTGCTGTACCTGTCCTGGGAGTGTTTGATGGAGACAGTGTAGAGGGAGCTTTACTCTGTATTTAACCCCGTGCTGTACGTGTCCTGGGAGTGTTTGATGGGGACAGTGTAGAGGGAGCTTTACTCTGTATCTACTCCCGTGCTGTACCTGTCCTGGGAGTGTTTGATGGGGACAGTGTAGAGGGAGCTTTACTCTGTATCTAACCCCATGCTGTACCTGTCCTGGGAGTGTTTGATGGGGACAGTGTAGAGGGAGCTTTACTCTGTATCTAACCCCGTGCTGTACCTGTCCTGGGAGTGTTTGATGGAGACAGTGTAGAGGGAGCTTTACTCTGTATTTAACCCCGTGCTGTACGTGTCCTGGGAGTGTTTGATGGGGACAGTGGAGAGGGAGCTTTACTCTGTATCTACTCCCGTGCTGTACCTGTCCTGGGAGTCTTTGATGGGGACAGTGTAGAGGGAGCTTTACTCTGTATCTAAACCTATGCTGTAACTGCCCTGGGAATGTTTGATGGGGACAATGAAGGAGGAGCTTTACTCTGAATCTAACCCCGTGCTGTACCTGCACTAGGAGTGCTAATGGAGACCGTGTATGAGGACAATGTAGAGGAAGCCTTATTCTGTATCTAACCCCATGTTGTACCTGCCCTGGGAGTGTTTGATGGGGACAGTGTAGATCGAGCTTTACTCTGTATCTAACCTCTGTGCTGTACATGCCCTGGGAGCATTCGATGGGGACGGCGTAGTGAAGATTTACTCAGTATCTAACCCCGTGCTGTACCTTCCCTGGGAGTGTTGGATGAGGTCAGTGTAGAGGGGGTTTTCCTCTGTATCGAACCTCGTGCTGTACTCTGTATCTAACCCCATGCTGCAACTGCACCAGGAGTGTTTGATTGGGACAGTGTAGGGGGATCTTTACTCTGGATCTATCCCAGTGCTGTACCTGCCCTGGGAGTGTTTGATGGGGACAGTGTAGAGGGAGCTTTACTCTGTATCTAACCCCGTGCTGTACCTGCCCTGGAAGCGTTTGATGGGGACAGTGTAGAGGGAGCTTTACTCTGTATCTAACCCTTGCTGTACCTGCCCTGGGAGTGTTTGATGCGGACACTGTAGAGGGAGCTTTACTCTGTATCTAACTCAATGCTGCAACTGTACTGGGAGTGTTTGATGGGGACAGTGTAGAGGGAGCTTTACTCTGTATCTAACCCCATGCTGTTCCTGCCCTGGGAGTGTTTGATGGGGACAGTGTTGAGAGAGCTTTTTTCTGTATCTAACACATGAAATGAGAATAGTTCCATTTTCCAGTAATAACATCCCTCACTGTGATGAGCATGATAATGCTCCAGAGACTCTCACAATACTGTTTAAGTTTTGTTTTTAGAAAGAAAGAAGATAAAGGCACTAGAGAACAGGGTGATTTTTTGCCTCCTCAGTCTTCACCTGGTTTCAGGGTCATATTTCCCAGAAAGGTCGGCAACAGGCTGTGCTGTATGACTGTTCATTATCTTTTATTAAAAATAAGCCTCGCCGTGTGTCTGAAGCTCCGCTCCGAGACAGCTGGAAATGGGAAACACTCTGGGAAATAAATGGTGATAATAGTAACCTGAAATATTCTTTTTAAATCCCTTCATTCACCCTTCTTGCCTGAAGACACAGACACTCCAGTGACACGGTTTTTTTTTATGATAGGAGACTGCCTGTGCTGACAGGAAATTTGACCATGGGGTGCATACACCGTCCTCATATGGCGTCTGTACACAGCGACGCGTAATCATCTTGCAGCAGTGGTCATGCGCTGGTGCCCCAGCTGATTGACCTTGTGCTCCTACTCAGGCCAAACACCCCAGGTTTGGAGGCACTGAGGCAAATGGTCAGAATCATCTTGCCTCCCCACCTTCTGCTTAACGCAGCTGTCTGGTGTGTGTGTGACACAGTACCGCATGGAGCAAATATTGTTTAAAAAAAGACTTGCGTTTAAATAGCACCACCTCGGGATGCCCTGTATCCGCTGGGGCTTGGAAGAGTAAGAGGCAACTTGATTGAAACATATAAGATTCTGAGGGGATTTGATAGGGTGGCTGTGGAAAGGATGTTTCCTCTTGTGGGAGAATCTACAACTGGGAGTCACCGTTTTATAATAAGTGTTTGCCCATTTAAGACAGATGAGGAAAATTTTTTTCCCTCAGGGGGTTGAGAGAGTTTGGAACTCGCTTCCTCAAAAGGTGGTGGAAGCAGAGCCTTTGAATGTTTTTAAGGCAAAGCTAGATAGGTTCTTGATAAACAAGGGGGTGGAAAGGTTATCGGGGGTAGGTGGGAATGTGGAGTTGAGGTTACAATCAGATCAGCCGTGATCTTATTGAATGGCGTAGCAGGCTCGAGGGGTCGAGTGGCCTACTCCTGCTCCTAGTTTGTATGTATATGCCCCAAAGCACTTCACAGCCAATGAATTACTTTTTGAAGTTTAGTCATTTTAACGCAGGGATAAAAACCCTTTGAAGTTGATGGCGAGTCCCAAATGGTAAAGTTGGTGATTCTCACCCAGGAGTGGCTTGTCTTCCATTGAACAGTGATCTGATCAAACTATTTGCTCTGTTAAGAGGATTGGACATGGTGAATAGAGAGAAATGATTTGCTCTGGTAGGGGCAGTCATGAACAAGGGAACACAACCGTTAAATTTAGTGCTAGGCCATTCAGGGGTGAAGTGAGGAAGCACATTTTAACACACAGGCTCGTGGAAACCTGGAACTCTCTCCCCAACAGGCTGTGGGGGCTGGGTTTCAATTGGAGCTTGCAAGATTGAGATTGACAGATTCTTGTTAAGTAAGGGTATTAAGGGATATGGAGCAAAGGCCAGTTCAGGAGAGTTAAGGTCCATGATCTGACTGAATGACTCGGGCAGGCCCAAAGGCTGAATGGTTTCCTTATGTTCCTAAGCATCAGCAAAACTTGAATTCGATCTCATTGGCAATTTTTACTCACTCTGAAATCCAGGATCCCAGATGCTATCTAGGGCTAAAACTCCAATGGGGCTTTCGCTGACCTTCCCACCAGAAACCTGGAGTATCTAGGGTTGCGCATGGGATCTCCAGGAATTGAAGATCAATCTCCAGGGCTTCTGTGTGCAACCCTGGAGGAAAATCATCCGGACGGTAAAAAATAATTGCATTTTTTTTTTTGGCCATTTTCTTTGAACAGTTCTCTTAACCAGATAGAAAAATGCTGAAAATGGGGAAGACAGGGCTGTTTGGCTGACAGTCAAGCATCATCCACTTGGCTAATGAATCTTTTTTGCTTTCCAAGTGGCGTAGGAAGGCAGTGCGTCACAACAGCGCATGTGTTGGCCGACTAATGGCAAGAGCATGGGGGCAAGTCATGTGATGAAATCTCCAGGAATACATTGAATACAGTTGGCGACCCTAGTCGTACCCTAGTACAGTTTCAGTTTTCCCCTGCCCAACTACAATGCTCCATGTAATGCGTGCATGTAAAGGGGCTGCTGAGGGGAAGTGGAACCGGACAAGGCAGGGGCTAACAGAATTAACAAGCAGGGCTGGAAAAGTCCAGCTGAGTTATCAAGCCTAACCTGGCTCTACAAAATTCCCGTTCCCCACACACACTCACAAAAAGAAAAGAGTCAAATAACAGCAGTGGTACCTTCAAAAAAATACCCCAAGATGCTTCGCAGAATGAGGCAAAGTTTGGCACCAAGTCACATAAGGAGACAGTGGGACGGCAGGTCAAAAGTTTGGTCAAAGAGATAGATGTTCAGGAGCATCTTAAAGGAGGAGAGAGAGAGAGAGAGAGAGGGGCAGAGAAGTTTAGGAAGGGAATTCCAGAGCTGTGGGCCCATGAAGGCATGGCCGCCATACTGGCTGTGAAACTTTACCTCAGGCCCAGTCACTGTGTTCAGGAAAGGGAGAGAAAAGTTTGAGAAATGAATAAAGCTATTGACGTCATTGCCAAGCAGGGGAGCTAAATCCTTAGTTTAATATTTCATGTATTAAAAAATGAATTTGATGCAGAGTAAGAGATCATCTATAATTCTCACAGAACTAAGGATCTTTGTGTGAGGGACATCTGGAGCCTAACCTAGAAATCCTGGAAGGAATTTCATGTATCCTGACCAGATCCGAGTGTGGGTTCAGTTTATGCTGAGCGTTTACTTTTGGCAGTTTTACTCCCTCACTCTTCGAAAAACACTGACCGTCACTGGGGTGCGGATCACTCACATGCACTGACTCTCACTGGAGTACAGTTTCCACACACACTGCCTCTCACTGGGGTACGTGTCCCACACACACTGCCTCTCACTGGGGTACGGGTTCCATACACACTGACTCTCACTGGGGTATGGGTCCCACACACACTGACTCTCACTGGGGTACAGGTTCCACACACACTGACTCTCACTGGGGTATGGGTTCCATACACACTGACTCTCACTGGGGTACGGGTCCCACACACACTGACTCTCACTGGGGTACAGGTCCCACACACACTGACTCTCACTGGGGTATGGGTCCCACACACACTGACTCTCACTGGGGTATGGGTCCCACACACACTGACTCTCACTGGGGTACGGGTCCCACACACACTGACTCTCACTGGGGTACAGGTTCCACAGACACTGACTCTCACTGGGGTACAGGTTCCACAGACACTAACTCTCACTGGGGTACAGGTTCCACAGACACTGATTCCCACTGATTCCAACTGGGGTGTGGGTCCCCCACACACTGACTCTCATTGGATTATGGGTTCCACACGCACTGACTCTCACTGGGGTACGGGTCCCACACACACTAACTCTCACTGGGGTACGGGTTCCACACACACTGACTCTCACTGGAGTACAGGTTCCACACACACTGACTCTCACTGGGGTACGGGTCCCACACTCACTGACTCTCACTGGGGTATGGGATAGGGACCAGGTTGATTTTACCCCTCCCCACCTCATGGATACCAAGTCCAAATCTGGCAGCCCTTCTGTTAACCTTTCTGTGGGGCTTAGTAGCACAATTGAAATGGCTTTTAACCAGAATGCCTTCAATCTGTTCTACTACATGATAAAGCTGCACATTTATGGAATGATTTTGCCAGTCATGTGACCAGAATGATGCCTCAGTGCAATCTGTAACTTGTGTAGAGATATGACTTAATGCAGACAGGTGTCAACAAGGGATTTATCTGAATGATTTAAAACCTGTTATTAAAAATCTCATACAATCTGTCAGTGAATTATCAAGGATTAATATTGTGGTACTCACTGCTTAGCTGACAGTGGCCCCCTCAGGGACTGACAGTGAGACTACACTGACGAATTGTTTGGACACACTAAGCAGTTTATAATCCCGTTCTGAGAACTTAACCTGTCTATATATTTTCAATTTATTTTAGTTCCTTCCTTTCTTTGGTTCTCCCCATCACTTACTAATCACTGGGTGATACAGCAGGCAACATATTCAGAAATGAAAACAAAAAACTGCGGATGCTGGAAATCCAAAACAAAAACAGAATTACCTGGAAAAACTCAGCAGGCAGGTCTGGCAGCGTCGGTGGAAGGGTCATGAAGACTCGAAACGTCAACTCTTTTCTTCTCCACCAACGCTGCCAGACCTGCCTGCTGAGTTTTTCCAGGTAATTCTGTTTTTGTTTAACATATTCAGAGGTGTTTGCTGCACACACCTTTTTCTCTCTCTCTCTCCACCGCACTCTCATTCTCTTGTTTCTGTCTGACTCTTTCCTACCTGCGCACTCCTCCTCTCTTTCTTTCCCTCTTTCTTTTTTCTCCTGTGTTTCTCTTTGCCATTTTCCCATTCTCCTTCATCCCCGTCATCTGTCTGTTTATTCACTGCTCCCTTCTCGTTCGCTCACACTATCTTTCCCCACTTCCTCTGTCTCGATTTTCCTCCTCTGTCTCTATCGCTCTCTTTCTCTTCCTCTGATTTTTCCACTATCTCTCTCACTCCCTCTCCTCTTTCATAAACTTTCTCTTCCTCATGCTCATGCATTTCTTTGTTCTCCGTTTCTCCCTCTGTCTATCCCCCTCGCTTTGTTTCTCTCTCCATCCCTCTGGCTGTCTTTCTGTAGCTACCTCTTTCACTGCTTCACTCCTCTCCATTGTGAAATCACCACATTGCAGCAATGGGTTGGAAGGGTGTGTGCGTGTGTGTGTGTGTGAATTTGGGAACCCATTAGAGGGACAGTGGAGACCTTGTCTTATCCCAAATGCCTCTCCGGTTTTACATCAGTGCTTAGTCTCCAGGAAAAGAGCTTGTTTACTTTTGAGAAGAAACTTGTTCAAAAATAATCTCCGCTTTGTTTCTTCCTTCCTTCCCTTCTCTGGGTCCCCCTCTCTCTTTCCTTGTGTCTGGGTGCTACTTTTTTCTCTTCCTCTGATTCTATCTGTTTACCGCCTTTGAATTTGTCTTCCCATCTCCCTCTATATGTATCACTTTCTCTCTTTCTGTCTGTCTTTTTCCATTTCGCTTTCTCTCCCTGACTCTCTTTTCAACTCTCTCTTCGTCCAATTGACACCCTCTGCCTGCATTCCCTTCTATCGGTGCATGTGGTTCTCCATCTCTGTGTGTTTCTCTCTCTATCTCTCCTCCCAACTCTCTTTCTACCTGTCTCTGACTTTTCCTGCCCTCTCTGTTTGACACCCTCTCTGCCTGTGCTTCCCTTTATTTGCCTATTTTTGTATATGATTCTCTGTATCTTCGTTGCTCTTTATACTTCTCTCTGTCTCTCCCTTTCTCTGTCTGTCTGTTTCTCTTTCTGTATCTGTCTGCCTCTGTCTCTCTCCCTGTCACTCTATCTGTCTGTCTCTCTCTCTCTGTCTGTCTGCCTCTGTCTCTCTCCCTGTCACTCTATCTGTCTGTCTCTCTCTCTCTGTCTGTCTGGCTCTCTCTCTCTCTCTTTCTGTCTCTATCCACTTATCACTCGATCTGTTTGTGTTACCCTCTCTGGCTATGTGTATCCCTTCCTCTGAGTGTACATTGTCTCTTTCTCTCCCTTTATGTTTGCCTGCGTCTCACTCTCTCTCATCCCTTCCCCCCTCCCCAAGGGTGCAGGATGTACAGCTCTGGTGGTGGCTGTCGTTGCTAGGAAACTAGAACTAACCAAAGCTGAGAAGCACGTCCATAACTTCATGATGGATACACAGCTCACCAAGCGGGTAAGCAGGCTTCATTAACCTCTGTGAACGTTTGTTATTCGTCAGCATGTACACAGGTACTGCCCTGAGCCGTTCAGTCCATGGATATTACACCTGTGGACTGGGGCGTCAAATGGACCAGCGAGCAGGAGAATTGATGGCATGGACAAGCATCTTCAGCGAGTGATGTGGGAATGATGGGTGCTATTCATCCAGCCATTCTCTGTGTCTCAGAGCACAGACAAAATGATCTCCAACATCTCTGTGTTGCTATTTTTAAGGGCCTGCCTTTCATATATTTATGATATGGATTTTGTTCACTGTTTTCCCATCCTTGCTAGTCCAAGTGCCCTCTTGGACATCACCCCAAATGACTGTTGTTCCAGCATGGCTCAGTACAGTGGGTATTGGCAAGCTGATCAACCATGGAGGGCATCACAGCCTTTGCCCATGCACTTTCCACAGCAGGAGTCTGGGGTCACGATGAGGAGCAATATCAAGGTGTTCCCACCCCACCCTCACCGGGGGAGCCCCCAGAAGTTGTGTATCTGGGTGATGGTCCCTATCTGGCCCTGGGATGTGGGAAATGTCTGGGAGTCTTGGCCATTTATCAGCTGGGGAAGAGAAGAGGAATCCTTCTCCTGTCCGTGAGCCTGCCTGACTGCTGTCAAAACAGGATGTTTGCAAGCTGCCAGAATGTGGGGGCGTCTGATACAAGGTCACGTTGACATGCTTTGCAGCAGTGCTGGAGTTTTCCATACCTGCCTAAATGTACTGCGCATCATTGCAGAGGTCGGGGGAGAGCCTCACCGTTTCATTCACCAGTTCTTTGGGATTCCTGGGATCAGTGATCAAAGTCAAGCGGCCACAACCTCAGGTGTTAAGTCCTGTCATGTGACACACATTATTCTTTGGCTGAGGAAGCAGGCCTGAGGCCCACTTCTGCTTCCACTGTGCCTGTCCTCCTGTTCAAAAGCCCCAGAGCAAAGAAAGAAACTTTGCATTGATGAGCGGCTTTCAAGACCTCACGACACCCCAAAGCATATCACAGACAATGAAGGACCTTTGAAGGGTCATCGCTGTAGGAATGTAGGAAACGCAGGAGTCAAATTGTGCACAGCAAGCTCCCACAGACAGCAATGTGATAATCACCAAATAATAAGGGTCTGAGGGCAGGTTTTTCAGGCTGCTGATGTTGCACCTCCTACTGGACAGTTTTATGACATCAGCAGAGACCTGGGCTATGTGGCTCCATCCAATCTCTGCAATCGGGATGGGAGGACCCAGGATCAGAAGGGTAGAAAACATTGAAGGTATAGATGGGCCTCACCCTCGATTAGAGATGATAAATTAAACCACTTCAAGACCATGACTGTCAAAGAGACACATTGCAGCATTAAGAAGTGCTCCTCCAGTTTCTGTCATGCTCCAATGGTTCGTCCACCAACAACTTGAGTACCTGATTTATCCCAAAGCTGGGAGCAGAAAGCAACTTAACCAACAGAGCAAATCACTTCAAACCAAACAATGAGGGATTGGACCAGGCTGAGGTTTTCTTTCTGCTTTATTGATGGAAGGGTTCGGAGGGTGAGACACCCTCTTTGAAACAGACCCAATAGACTCCCTCTGTTAAAGGGGTTCTGATGGAGGGAATCACTCTGTTAAGGGGGTCCTGATGGTGAGACTCCCTCTGATAAAGGGGTCTCGATGGTGAGACTCCCTCTGATAAAGGGGTCTCGATGATGAGACTCCCTCTGATAAAGGGGTCCTGATGGTGAGACTCCCTCTGATAAAGGGGTCTCGATGGTGAGACTCCCTCTGATAAAGGGGTCTCGATGGTGAGACTCCCTCTGATAAAGGGGTCTCGATGGTGAGACTCCCTCTGATAAAGGGGTCTCGATGGTGAGACTCCCTCTGATAAAGGGGTCCTGATGGTGAGACTCCCTCTGATAAAGGGGTCTCGATGGTGAGACTCCCTCTGATAAAGGGGTCCTGATGGTGAGACTCCCTCTGGTAAAGGGGTCTCGATGGTGAGACTCCCTCTGTTAAAGGGGTCTCGATGGTGAGACTCCCTCTGATAAAGGAGTCCTGATGGTGAGACTCCCTCTGATAAAGGGGTTTCGATAGTGAGACTCCCTCTGATAAAGGAGTCTCGATAGTAAGACTCCTTCTGTTAAAGGAGTCCTGATGGTGAGACTCCCTCTGATAAAGGAGTTCTGATGGTGAGACTCCCTCTGATAAAGGGGTTTCGATAGTAAGACTCCTTCTGTTAAAGGGGTCTTGATGGTGAGACTCCCTCTGATAAAGGAGTCTCAATAGTGAGACTCCCTCTGATAAAGGAATCTCAATAGTGAGACTCCCTCTGTTAAAGGAGTCCTGATGGTGAGACTCCCTTTGATAAAGGGGTCTCGTTGGTGAGACTCCCTCTGATAAAGGAGTCTCAATAGTCAGATTCCCTCTGTTAAAGGGGTCCTGATGGTGAGACTCCCTCTAATAAAGGGGTCTCAATGGTGAGACTCCCTCTGTTAAAGGGGTCCGGCTGGTGAGACGCTGTCTGATAAAGGGGTCTTGATGGTGAGACTCCCTCTGTTAAAGGAGTCTGGATGGTGAGACGCTGTCTGATAAAGGGGTCTCGATGGTGAGACTCCTGCCGTTAAAGGGGACCAGATGGTGAGACGCTGTCTGATAAAGGGGTCCTGATGGTGAGACTCCTTATTTGAAAATGTCCCAGTAGTGAAGATTTCTTTTTTGTTAACGGGGTCTCATGCTGAGACTCCCTCTTAAAAAAGGTCCCAATGGTGAGTTCTTTGAAAGGAGTCCTGATGGTGAGACACCCCATTGAAAAGGGTCACACAGTGAGACTTACAGTTGCTTGTTCTATTGTACCCTAACCTGTTGCTTCCCTTATCCCCACCAGATAAAAAATGCAGCAGCCAATGTTTTGCGGGAGACCTGGCTGATCTACAAACACACAAAACTGCTCAAAAAGATTGACCATGCCAAAGTGAGGAAACACCAGAGGAAGTTCCTGCAGGCCATCCATCAGTGAGTTCATAGGAAGGGGCTGTGACACGGATGTCCTGCACTCAGAGGACCAATAACAGGACCGTAGTCAATATCCGGGAGTGAGTTACAGGCTGGAATCTAATCGAGGGGTTCAGGGTGGTTTATATATAGAATAACAGATACCCGGGAGTGAGTTACAGAGTGGAATCTAATCGAGGGGTTCGGGGTGGTTTACATATAGAATAACAGATACCCGGGAGTGAGTTACAGACTGGAATCTAATCGAGGGGTTCGGGGTGGTTTACATATAGAATAACAGATACCCAGGAGTGAGTCACAGACTAGAATCTTATCAAGGGGTTCAAGTGGTTTATATATAGAATAACAGATACCCAGGAGTGAGTTACAGACTGGAATCTAATCGAGGGGTTTGGGTGAGTTATATATAGAATAACAGATAACCGGGATAAAAACAGAAAATGCTGGAAAAACTCAGCAGGTCCAACAGCATCTATGGGGAGAGAAACAGGGTTAACGTTTTGAGTCTGTATGACCCTTCTTCAGAGCTAAAGAGAAATAGAAATGTGATAAAATTTATACTGTTTAAGCAGGGTGGAACAGGAGAAGATGTATAGAAGGCCAGCAATAGGTGGGGATAAAGGAGGGAATGACAATGATGTCATGGACAAAAAGACAAAGGGAGTGTTCATGATAGCGTTAAAGGCTAAAGGAGGTGCTGATAGTGGCATAAAGGTAAGAAAGCAGAATATGTTAATAGCAGAACAAGGGTAAGCACTCTGTGAAAGAACAACATGGGGCAAGTAACAGATGGCTCTTTTGGGGGTGGGGTGGAGGGAGGGGGCAGTGGTTGGGGAAAAAGGGATAAAAAGAGGATAAAACAATGAATAAATGAATAAAAATGAAAATAAGTGGATAAAAAATTAAGTTTAAATTTAAAGAAATTGGATTAAAAAGGGGTGAAGAGAGAGGAGAGAATTCATGGTCTGAAATTGTTGAACTCAATGTTAAGTCTGGAAGGCTGTAAAGTGCCTAATCGGAAGATGAGGTGCTGTTCCTCCAGTTTGCGTTGGGCTTCACTGGAACAATGCAGCAGGCCAAGGACGGACATGTGGGCATGAGAGCAGGATGGTGTGCTGAAATGGCAAGCAACAGGGAGGTCTGGGTCATGCTTGTGGACAGACCGAAGGTGTTCTGCAAAGTGGTCACCCAGACTGCATTTGGTCTCCCCAATGTAGAGGAAACCGCATTGGGAGCAGCGAATGCAGTAGACCACATTGAAAGAGGTGCTAGTGAAGCACTGCTTCACCTGAAAGGTGTGTTTGGGCCCTTGGACAGTGAGGAGGGAGGAGGTAAAGGGGCAGGTGTTTCACCTTCTGCAATTGCATGGGAAGGTGCCATTGGAAGGGGATGAGGTGTTGGAAGTGAAGGAGGAGTGGACCAGGGTGTCCCGGAGGGAATGATCCCTATGGAATGCTGACAGGGGGAGTGAAAGGAAGATGTATTTGGTGGTGGCATCATGCTAAGAGTTGGTGAAAATGGTGGAGGATGATCCTTTGAATGTGGAGGCTGGCGGGGTGAAGAGTGAGGACAAGGGGAATCCTATCATGGTTCTGGGAGGGGGAGGAAGGTGTGAGGGCAGAGGTGCAGGAGGTGGGTTGGACATGGTTGAGGGCCCTGTCAACTACAGCTGGCGGGAAACCTCAGTTAAGGAAGAAAGAAGACATTGTCAGATGCTCTATTTTTGAAAGTGGCATCATCGGAACAGACGCAACGGAGGCGAAGGAACTGAGAGAATGGGACGGAGTCCTTACAGGAAGCGGGGTGTGAGGAGCTGTAGTCAAGGTAGCTGTGGGAGTCAGTAGACTTGTAATGAATATTGGTGGACAGTCTATCACCAGAAATTGAGACAGAGAGGTCAAGGAAGGGAAGGGAAGTGTCAGAGATGGATCATTTGAAGGTGACAGGGAGGTGGAAATTGGAAGCAAAACTGATAAAATTTTCCAGGTCCAGATGAGAGCATGAAATGGCACCGAAACAGTCATCGATATACCAAAGAAAGAGTTGTGGGAGGCGACTTGAGTAGGACTGGAACAATGAATGTTCCACATACTCCATAAAGAGACAGGCATAACTGGGGCCCATGCAGGTATCCATGGCCACACCTTTTATTTGGAGGAAGTGAGACAAGTTTAAGGAGAAATTGTTCAGTGAGAGAACAAGTTCAGCCGGATGAAGGAGAGTAGTGGTGGATGGGGATTGTTCAGGCTTCTGTTCAAGGAAGGAGTGGAGACCCCTCAGACCAGCCTGGTGGGGGATAGAGGTGTAGAGGGACTGGACATCCATTGTGAAGATAAGGCGGTTAGGGCCAGTTATGATGTAGGGCATCAGAGGAATCGCGAATGTAGGTGGGAACAGACTCAGCAAGGGGAGAGAGAATGGAGTCAAGATAGGATGAAGTGAGATCCGTGGGGCAGGAACAGGCTGACACGATGGGTCTACTGGGACAGTCCTGTTTGTGCATTTTGGAGAGGAGGTAGGAGCGAGCTGTCCGAGGTTGGGAGACTGAGGTTGGAAGCTGTGGAGTGAAGACCTCCAGAGGAAATGAGGTCAGTGACAGCCCTGGAAACAATGTCTTGATGTTCGGTGGTGGGGTCATGGTCCGGGGGGGGTAGGAGGAAGTGTCTGCGAGTTGTCACTCAGCCTCTGTGAGATAGAAGTTAGTACGCCAGACAACAGCAGCACCACCCTTGTCAGCAGGTTTGATAACAAAGTCAGGGTTGGACCCAAGAGAATGGAATGCAGCAAGTTCAGAAGGAGACAGGTGAGAGTGGGTGAGAGGAGCAGAGAAATTGAGATGGCTGATGTCATGCCGACAGCCCTCAATGAAAAGATCAAGAGCAGGTAAGAGGTCATAAGGAGGGGTCCAGGTGGAGGAAGAATGCTGGAGGCGAGTGAAAGGATCCGTTGAACTGGGGGAGGATTCCTGCCCAAAGAAGTGAGCGGTGGAAGAAGAGTTCAGCATTGTGCCAAGCCTAAATTTCATTGAGGTGAGGGCATAAGGGTATGGAGCTGAGTCCTTTGTTGAGTACTGAACGTTCAGCAACAGAGAGGGGAAGGTCAGAGGGTATGGTGAATACACAGCAAGGGCTTGGATTAGAAGACAGGATGGGGTCAGAGGGATAGGAAGGGGTGGAGGGTCCTGGATGGGCATTGGTATCAATGCGTTGTTGGAGCATGCGATACCCGAGAGTGAGTTACAGACTGGAATCTAATCAAGGGGTTCAGGGTGGTGTATATATAGAATAACAGTACCCAGTTGTGAGTTACAGGCTGGAATCTAATTGAGGGGTTCGGGGGTATATATATATAGAATAACAGATTCCGGGGAGTGAGTTATTGATTGGAATCTAATCAAGATGTTCGGGTGATTTATATCTAGAATAACAGATATCCAGGAGTGAGTTAGAGACTGGAATCTAATCATCGGAATCAATACATTGTTGGAGCTTGCAATACCCGAGAGTGAGTTACAGACTGGAATCTAATCGAGGGGTTCGGGGTGGTTTATATATAGAATAACAGTTACCCAGGAGTGAGTTACAGACTGGAATCTAATCGAGGGGTTCGGGGTGGTTTATATATAGAATAACAGATACCCGGGAGTGAGTTACAGACTGGAATCTAATCGAGGGGTTCGGGGTGGTTGATATATAGAATAACAGATACCCAGGAGTGAGTTACAGACTGGAATCTGATCGAGGAGTTTAGGTGGTTTATATATAGAATGACAGATGCCCGAGAGTGAGTTACAGACTGGAATCTAATTGAGGGGTTTGGGTCTTTATATATAGAATAACAGATACCCAGGAGTGAATTACAGGCTGGAATCTAATTGAGGGGTTCGGGTGGTTTATATATAGAATTACAGATTCCGGGGAGTGAGTTACAGACTGGAATCTAATCAAGAGGTTCGGGTGATTTATATATAGAATAACATATCCAGGAGTGAGTTTGAGACTGGAAACTAATCGAGGAGTTCGGGTGGTTTATTGATTTATATATAGAATAACAGATACCCAGGAGTGAGTTACAGGCTGGAATCAAATTGAGAGGTTTGGGTAGTTTACATATAGAATAACAGATTCTGGGGAGTGAGTTACTGATTGGAATCTAATCAAGAGGTTCGGGTGATTTATATCTAGAATAACAGATATCCAGGAGTGAGTTAGAGACTGGAAACTAATCATCAGAATCAATACGTTGTTGGAGCTTGCGATACCCGAGAGTGAGTTACGGACTGGAATCTAATCGAGGGGTTCAGGGTGGTTTATATATAGAATAACAGATACCCGGGAGTGAGTTACAGACTGGAATCTAATCGAGGGGTTCAGGTGGTTTATATATAGAATAACAGATACCTGGGAGTGAGTTACAGACTGGAATCTAATCGAGGGGTTCGGGGTGGTTTATATATAGAATAACAGATACCCGGGAGTGAGTTACAGACTGGACTCTAATCGAGGGGTACGGGGTGGTTTATATATAGAATAACAGTACCCAGTTGTGAGTTACAGGCTGGAATCTAATGTAGGGGTTCGGGGGTATATATATATATAGAATAACAGATTCCGGGGAGTGAGTTACTGATTGGAATCTAATCAAGATGTTCGGGTGATTTATATCTAGAATAACAGATATCCAGGAGTGAGTTAGAGACTGGAAACTAATCATCGGAATCAATACATTGTTGGAGCTTGCAATACCCGAGAGTGAGTTACGACTGGAATCTAATTAAGGGGTTCGGGGTGGTTGATATATAGAATAACAGATACCCAGGAGTGAGTTACAGACTGGAATCTGATCGAGGAGTTTAGGTGGTTCATATATATAGAATGACAGATGCCCGAGAGTGAGTTACAGACTGGAATCTAATTGAGGGGTTTGGGTCTTTACATATAGAATAACAGATACCCAGGAGTGAATTACAGGCTGGAATCTAATTGAGGGGTTCGGGTGGTTTATATATAGAATAACAAATTCCGGGGAGTGAGTTACAGACTGGAATCTAACCAAGAGGTTCGGGTGATTTATATCTAGAATATAGAATAACATATCCAGGAGTGAGTTTGAGACTGGAAACTAATCGAGGAGTTCGGGTGGTTTATTGATTTATATATAGAATAACAGATACCCAGGACTGAGTTACAGGCTGGAATCTAATTGAGAGGTTTGGGTAGTTTACATATAGAATAACAGATTCTGGGGAGTGAGTTACTGATTGGAATCTAATTAAGAGGTTCGGGTGATTTATATCTAGAATAACAGATATCCAGGAGTGAGTTAGAGACTGGAAACTAATCATCGGAATCAATACGTTGTTGGAGCTTGCGATACCCGAGAGTGAGTTACGGACTGGAATCTAATCGAGGGGTTCAGGGTGGTTTATGTATAGAATAACAGATACCTGGGAGTGAGTTACAGACTGGAATCTAATCGAGGGGTTCAGGTGGATTATATACAGAATAACAGATACCTGGGAGTGAGTTACAGACTAGAATCTAATCGAGGGGTTTGGGGTGGTTTATATATAGAATAACAGATACCTGGGAGTGAGTTACAGACTGGAATCTAATCGAGGGGTTCGGGGTGGATTATATATAGAATAACAGATACCTGGGAGTGAGTTACAGACTAGAATCTAATCGAGGGGTTTGGGGTGGTTTATATATAGAATAACAGATACCTGGGAGTGAGTTACAGACTGGAATCTAATCGAGGGGTTCGGGGTGGTTTGTATATAGGATAACAGATACCCGGGAGTGAGTTACAGACTGGAATCTAATCAAGGGGTTCAGGTGGTTTATATATAGAATAACAGATACCTGGGAGTGAGTTACAGACTGGAATCTAATCAAGAGGTTCGGGTGATTTATATATAGAATAACATATCCAGGAGTGAGTTAGAGACTGGAAACTAATCGAGGCGTTCGGATGGTTTATTGATTTATATATAGAATAGTTACAGGCTAGAATCAAATTGAGAGGTTTGGGTAGTTTACATATAGAATAACAGATTCTGGGGAGTGGGTTACTGATTGGAATCTAATCAAGAGGTTCGGGTGATTTATATCTAGAATAACAAATATCCAGGAGTGAGTTAGAGACTGGAAACTAATCATCGGAATCAATACGTTGTTGGAGCTTGCGATACCTGGGAGTGAGCTACAGACTGGAATCTAATCGAGGGGTGCGGGTGGTTTATATATAGAATAACAGATACCCGGGAGTGAGTTACAGACTGGAATCTAATCGAGGGGTTCGGGGTGGTTTATATATAGAATAACAGATACCCGGGAGTTAATTACAGACTGGAATCTAATCGAGGGGTTCAGGGTGGTTTATATATAGAATAACAGATACCCGGGAGTGAGTTACAGACTGGAATCTAATCGAGGGGTACGGGGTGGTTTATATATAGAATAACAGATACTCGGGAGTGAGTTACACACTGGAATCTAATCAAGGGGTTCGGGGGGTTTATATATAGAATAACAGATACCTGGGAGTGAGTTACAGACTGGAGTCTAATCGAGGGGTTCGGGTGGTTTATATATTGAATAACAGATACCCGGGAGTGAGTTACAGACTGGAATCTAATCGAGGGGTTCGGGGTGGGTTTATATATAGAATAACAGATACCCAGGAGTGAGTTACAGACTGGAATCTAATCGAGGGGTTCAGGGTGGTTTATATATAGAATAACAGATACCCGAGAGTGAGTTACATGCTGGAATCTAATCAAGGGGTTCGGGTGGTTTATATATAGAATAACAGATACCCGGGAGTGAGTTCCAGACTGGAATCTAATCGAGGGGTTCGGGGTGGGTTTATATATAGAATAACAGATACCCAGGAGTGAGTTACAGACTGGAATCTAATCGAGGGGTTCAGGGTGGTTTATATATAGAATAACAGATACCCGAGAGTGAGTTACATGTTGGAATCTAATCAAGGGGTTCGGGTGGTTTATATATAGAATAACAGATACCCGGGAGTGAGTTACATGCTGGAATCTAATTGAGGAATTTGGGTAATTTAAATATAGAATAACAGATACACGAGAGTGAATTACAGACTGGAATCTAATCGAGGGGTTTGGGGTGGTTTAAATATAGAATAACAGATACACGGGAGTGAGTTACATGCTGGAATCTAACTGAGAGGTTCAGCCAATATATATACAAAATAATATATACTTGGGATTGAATTACAATTCCTGCTTCTGGTTGCTAGCCAGTGACTGTTGCTAGCAAGTGTGTATATGTGTTGGATGAGGACAGGATCTGACTTAGCTGTGATGTTACCTATGTAAAACATTCAATGTCTTGACTCAGCAGGAGTCTGTGTCTTGGAGAGGCAGAGATAAACGATAGAGAGTCGCTGTTCAGGCACTGGGGATAAAAGGCTTGTTGTGATTGGCTGAAATGTAGGTTGGCACACTGCAAAATTGAGTGGTAGGTGCCATATTGACACCCAGCAAGTTACCTATCTCAGTCACCATGCTGTAGGGGAGGGGACTGCTTGCTGGGCAGGCAGCACAGCTAGAATCCTATGCAATACTGTTGAACTTTGAGAAAGATGTGTAGGTGCAGTGCAGGTTCACCAGAATGAAACTGGGGCTAAAAGTATGGCTTGCATTGAACACAGAAGATTAAGGGGTAATTTTATTGAGGTGTTAAAAATAATTAAGGGGTTCCATAGTGTAGATACAGAGAAACTATTTCCTCTTGTGGGAGAATCAAGAACAAAGGGGCATCATCTTAAAATTAGGTTTGGTGGTGATGTCAGGAAGCCTGTTTCTTACAAAGGGTAATGGAAATCTGGAACTCACTCCCCAAGATAGAGGTCAATAGAATTTTGTTGGGTAAAGTATAAAGGGGTATGGAGCAAAGGTGGGCAAATGGACTTGAGGGACAGATCCACCACTATCTGACTGAATGGCGGAACAGACTCGAGGGGCTGAATGGCCTCCTCCCATTCACATTCATTCACAGTTGACCTCTTTGCCGCTCTTCAGGGATTCTGATATCCAGGGGTCAGGCCATCTTGCCTTGACCAAAGAGGATCGTTCGGAGATGACATATGCGGGGCGAGGGGGTCACTGAGAGTGTTCAGATTTGTTGCATTCAGTAGTTGTGAGGGTCTGTACTTTTCTGATTATCCCACAGGCTTCGCAATGTGAAGATGGAGCAGAGGAAACTCAACGACCAGGCAAACACCCTGGTCGATCTCTCAAAGGTAATATTCATCAGAATAAACAAAAATTCTTCTGGGGGAGGGTAGGACAGCTCACATTCGCTCAGGCGCCTTTGATTCCATGCTATTACAGTTTTGCCTTGCTCCCTTGATGCCTCAATTGGTAATTAAAGGGACTGAGTCACTCAGAGAAGTAAGATGCCAGATTCTATCCCTGGTATAGTTTGAGACAGCTGACCTCAGACGATGGCCCAATTCACTTCAGTGCCCCAAAGAAGAGCACAGGGGAAAGAAAATCACTTTCCTTAGTGGTGATATCTCCCCTGCCGCTCTCCAAACCAGACGTCGGTAGAGACTGTGGTGCTGCTCTCGATTGATTGCTAATGGTCAATGGCTGTTCTGCCTCTCAAGTGAAGGAGGGTCACAGATCAGCTACTGGGACTGGGGGGGGGGAGTGGGGATTCTGGTCGAACCCCACCAGTGAGGGTTGGCACCTTTGGGAAGAGGACAACACTAGTGATTGCAGGTGGAGAAGTGCAGTTGGGGCAAGAAACAGCAGCAACTTAACGCCGTCAAGAGATTCAGATACAGGCGTAATGAGGGGATTATTCCGAAGCTGCACAGTAGCATTATACGGGAGTTAAGAGCATGCTTTAAATTATTAGAGGATTATATCTGTGTGGCAGGAATCTCTGTGCTTGTGCCTGGTTAATCCCACCAGCTGTTCCATCTCATTTCATTTACCTGCCTGTCGTTTTCTTTCACCTCTGCTCCCCTGATTGTGGCTATAGTAACAAGCAGCTTTTTTAATCCAATTGCAGATCTTTATTTAATTCAATCAGAAATCCTTCAGCACCAAGAGCGGCCAGCTCAGGGACCGTCTCCAAAAGGCACCGCGCTACTCAAAACGTATCGCATGCTGTTTTGAATTAAATGATTGCAGGGGTAAAGCAATTGTCATCAGTAAAACTCATTTTAGTGCTCCTTTTAGTGTTTAACTCAGGGCAGGAACGACAGATACAGCTAGAGTCTTTTTGTTTTTTGCCCTCGTCCTTTTTAGAAGGAGCAGTTTTACTTTGTAACTAGCCCATGTTGTATTCAGCCACAGTGGGCAGCAATCTTGCCTCTGCGTCAGAATGGTTGTGGTTTCAAATCCCGCTCAAGAGCCTTGAGCCTAAAACAGGCCGACACTCCCAGTGCAGTACTGAAGGACCACGGCACTGGCAGAGGCACTGTCTTTTGGATAAGACGTTAAACCCAAGTGCCCAGTCTGCCCTCCCAGTTGGGCGCAGATCAGGGGACCTCTGCCTGGTGTACTGGCCAATAATTACCCCTCAATCAACATCACTAAAATAGTGTGTTTACAACATTGCTGTGAGATCTTGCTGTGCATTAATTAGAAATGTACTTCACTGACTGTAAAGCAATTTGGGATATACTGATGTTGTGAGGATATAGTCAGATACACTGGGGTGGTGGCAGAATCAGATATACAGGGGTGGAGGCAAGGTCCAGGATAGGGATGGTGGCAGAGTCCATTACACAGGATTGGAGGCATGTCCAACATACAGGGGGCGCCAGCGGAGTCCGTTACACAGGGGTGGGAGTGGGGACATGGAGTCTGAAATATGGGGCCAGTGGCAGAGTGAGATACACAGGCACAGAGGTATATACAGTGTCAATTGCAGAGTGAAATATAGAGGGGCAGTGGCAGAATGAGGTCTACAGGGACACTGGCAAAGTGAGATACACATGGGCAGTGACAGAGTGAAATATATGGGGCAGTGGCAGAATGGGATAAACAGGGCCAGTGGCAGAGTGAGAAATACAGGGGCAGTGGCAGAGTGGGATATACAGGGACAGTGGCCGAGTGAGATATCCTGGGGCAGTGACAGAGTGAGATATACATGTGCAGTGACAGAGTGGGATACACAGGAGCAGTGACAGAGTGGGATACACAGGGGCAGTGACAGAGTGGGATACACAGGAGCAGTGACAGAGTGGGATACACAGGGGCAGTGACAGAGTGGGATACACAGGAGCAGTGACAGAGTGGGATACACAGGAGCAGTGACAGAGTGGGATACACCGGGGCAGTGACAGAGTGGGATGCACAGGAGCAGTGACAGTGGGATACACAGGGGCAGTGACAGAGTGGGATACACCGGGGCAGTGACAGAGTGGGATACACAGGAGCAGTGACAGAGTGAGATATAGAGGTCAGGGACAGAGTGAGATACACAGGGGCAGTGGCAGAGTGAGATATACAGGGGCAGGGACAGAGTGGGATACACAGGGGCAGTGACAGAGTGGGATACATAGGAGCAGTGACAGAGTGGGATACACAGGGGCAGTGACAGAGTGGGATACACAGGAGCAGTGACAGAGTGGGATACACAGGAGCAGTGACAGAGTGGGATACACAGGGGCAGTGACAGAGTGAGATACACAGGGGCAGTGACAGAGTGGGATACAGCGGGGCAGTGACAGAGTGGGATACACCAGGGCAGTGACAGAGTGGGATACACCGGGGCAGTGACAGAGTGGGATACACAGGAGCAGTGACAGAGTGAGATATAGAGGTCAGGGACAGAGTGAGATACACAGGGGCAGTGGCAGAGTGAGATACACAGGGGCAGTGGCAGAGTGAGATATACAGGGGCAGGGACAGAGTGAGATATACAGGAGCAGTGACAGAGTGGGATACACAGGAGCAGTGACAGAGTGGGATACACAGGGGCAGTGACAGAGTGAGATATACAGTGGCAGTGACAGAGTGGGATACATAGGAGCAGTGACAGAGTGGGATACTCAGGGGCAGTGACAGAGTGGGATACACAGGAGCAGTGACAGAGTGGGATACACAGGAGCAGTGACAGAGTGGGATACACAGGAGCAGTGACAGAGTGGGATACACAGGGGCAGTGACAGAGTGGGATACACAGGGGCAGTGACAGAGTGGGATACACAGGGGCAGTGACAGAGTGGGATACACAGGGGCAGTGACAGAGTGAGATATACAGGGGCAGTGACAGAGTGGGATACACAGGGGCAGTGACAGAGTGGGATACATAGGAGCAGTGACAGAGTGGGATACACAGGGGCAGTGACAGAGTGAGATATACAGGGGCAGTGACAGAGTGGGATACACAGGGGCAGTGACAGAGTGGGATACACAGGGGCAGTGACAGAGTGGGATATACAGGGGCAGTGACAGAGTGAGATATACAGGGGCAGTGACAGAGTGGGATACACAGGGGCAGTGACAGAGTGGGATACACAGGGGCAGTGACAGAGTGGGATACACAGGGACAGTGACAGAGTGGGATACACAGGAGCAGTGACAGAGTGGGATACACAGAGGCAGTGACAGAGTGGGATACACAGGGGCAGTGACAGAGTGGGATACACAGGGGCAGTGACAGAGTGGGATATACAGGGGCAGTGACAGAGTGAGATATACAGGGGCAGTGACAGAGTGGGATACATAGGAGCAGTGACAGAGTGGGATATACAGGGGCAGTGACAGAGTGGGATACACAGGGACAGTGACAGAGTGGGATACACAGGAGCAGTGACAGAGTGGGATACACAGAGGCAGTGACAGAGTGGGATATACAGGGGCAGTGACAGAGTGGGATACACAGGGACAGTGACAGAGTGGGATACACAGAGGCAGTGACAGAGTGAGATATACAGTGGCAGTGACAGAGTGGGATACACAGGAGCAGTGACAGAGTGGGATACACAGGGGCAGTGACAGAGTGGGATACACAGGGGCAGTGACAGAGTGGGATACACAGGGGCAGTGACAGAGTGGGATACACTGGGGCAGTGACAGAGTGGGATACACAGGGGCAGTGACAGAGTGGGATACACTGGGGCAGTGACAGAGTGGGATACACAGGGGCAGTGACAGAGTGGGATACACAGGAGCAGTGACAGAGTGGGATACACAGGGGCAGTGACAGAGTGGGATACACAGGGGCAGTGACAGAGTGGGATACACAGGGGCAGTGACAGAGTGGGATACACTGGGGCAGTGACAGAGTGGGATACACAGGGGCAGTGACAGAGTGGGATACACTGGGGCAGTGACAGAGTGGGATACACAGGGGCAGTGACAGAGTGGGATACACAGGGGCAGTGACAGAGTGGGATACACTGGGGCAGTGACAGAGTGGGATACACAGGGGCAGTGACAGAGTGGGATACACAGGGTCAGAGGTAGAGTGGGATATACAGGGGCAGTGGCTGACATTGTGCCAGTTGTCCCTTTTTGCTGGTGATGACTCAGATAAATGGTAGCATGTTGTGAAATGTTCAGATTCTGTGCTCGGGTTTGAGAGGAGGAGCCTGTAATTTATTTGATGAGTGCAGGGCGCCACCATGCGGTGTTCCATAGAAAATTACAAGCGGGCAATCGCAGTTTAAACAAGGAATCTCATTTAAAGTGATAATTGGTGAATTTTTGCTTTGTCCCAGTTCGAGGTTATTGGTGTTGGGAGTGGGAGAATGTTCCTACATTTGTGATGCAGCGTCAGTGTCAAGAATTCCTCACTCAGAGACAGCAGAGGTTAGATATGGAGTAAAGATCCCTGATTCTGTTTACTTCATTTCATGCAGGAAAAAAAAAACAATAAATATACTACAGATGCTACAAATCTGAAAGAAAAACAGCAAATGCTGACAACACCTTTCAGCTTCAGGCTTTAGCTGGAACCAGAGAGGAGATGGGATTTTTTTTTTTTACACAAGTTGTTATGGTCTGGAATGCACTACCTGAAAAGTGGTAGAAACAGATTCAGTGGTAACTTTTACCAACAACAACTTGTATTTACATAGCACCTTTAATGTGGTAAAAGTGTCCCATGGTACTTCGCAGGGATGTTATTAGACAAAATTTGACCCTGAGTCACATAAGGAGATATGAGGAACAGGTGACCAGAAGCATGGTCAAAGAGGTCAGTTTTAAGGAAGTGTCTTAAAGGAGGAGAGAGAGAGAGAGAGGCTGAGAGGTTTGGAGAGGCAATTCCAGAGCTTAGGGCCCAGGCAGCTGAAGGCACGGCCGTCAATGGTGCAGCAAGGAGAGTGGGGATGCGCAAGGGGTCAGAATCGGAGAAACACAGAGAGTTGTGGAGCTGGAGGAGATTATAGAGATAGGGGAGAAGGGGTGAGGCCACTGGAGTGATTTGAACAGGAGGTCGAGAATTTTAAATTTGAGGCATTGCTGGAGGAGGCCGGCGAGCACGTGAGGTGATGGGAGGAACGGGACTTGGTACAGGTTAGCATAGGGGCAGCAGAGTTTTGGAGGAGCTGTAGCTGACAGAAGGTGGGTAGGCTGATCGGAGGAGCATTTGAATAGTGAAGAGTCTGGAGGTAGGAAAGCATGCATGAGGGTTTCTGTAGCAGATTGGCGCAGGGTGGAGGCAGAGACAGGCGATGTTAAGGAGTTGGAAATATGTAAAACAGAAACAGAATGACCTGGAAAAACTCAGCAGGTCTGGCAGCATCGGCGGAGGAGAAAAGAGTTGACGTTTCGAGTCCTCATGACCCTTCGACAGAAGGGTCATGAGGACTCGAAACGTCAACTCTTTTCTTCTCCGCCGACCCTGCCAGACCTGCTGAGTTTTTCCAGGTCATTCTGTTTCTGTTTTGGATTTCCAGCATCCGCAGTTTTTTTTTTGTTTTTATCTCTGGAAATATGTAAATCCTGGTGAGGGGAAAGGAGAGCGGAGACGGGGATGTGAGGAAATGCCGCTCCGATACTGAAAACCTTCGCTGCTTTCTTGCACCTCTGTCCCAGATGCAGACAATCATGTACGACCTGATCACAGAGCTGAACGACCGTGGCGAGGACCTGGAGAAGCAGATCGTGAGTCTGGAAAACAAGCTGGAAGGACTGACGAGCAGTTTCCATGCCTTGCCCAGGCTGATCGCCGACACCCTGCAGCAGCAGCAGCAGCAGCTCCTCAGCGCCATCGCCGAGGCGGCCAGTGCCCCCGGCGACTCCCAGCGCTCGGACAGCCAGCTGGGGCTCAGCTCGCCTTCCTTCCCGACCCCTTGCACCAGCTCCAGCAGCTGTTAGGGCCCTGAACCTCGGACCAGGCGTGATCTTTCCGTTCCCCCACCCCCCCCCCCACCCCCCAACCCCCCAACCTCTCTCACCACCCTTCTTGCCTGCTGGCTCTGCGAACGGAAAGTAATGAGGATACGGGCACATAGGATCAGAGCTCTCATCTAACTCAGCACTGTACCTGTCCCCCTTTCTCCCCACTGGTTCAAGGGGTGCTGACACTCCCTCTCTATTGCATCCCCCCCTCCCCTCCCTCCCTATTGCATCCCCCCCTCCCCTCCCTCCCTATTGCATCCCCCCCTCCCCTCCCTCCCTATTGCATCCCCCCCTCCCCTCCCGCCCTCCCTATTGCATCCCCCCTCCCTCCCTCCCTATTGCATCCCCCCTCCCTATTGCATCTCCCCCCTCCCCTCCCTCCCTATTGCATCCCCCCTCCCCTCCCTCCCTATTGCATCCCCCCTCCCCTCCCTCCCTATTGCATCCCCCCCTCCCTCCTTCCCTATTGCATCCCCCCTCACTATTGCATCCCCCCTCCCCTCCTTCCCTCCCTATTGCATCCCCCCTCCCCTCCCTCCCTCTTGCATCCCCCCTCCCCTCCCTCCCTCCCTCTTGCATCCCCCCTCCCCTCCCTCCCTCCCTCCCTATTGCATCCCCCCTCCCCCCCTCCCTCTTGCATCCCCCCCTCCCCTCCCTCCTCCCTATTGCATCCCCCCTCCCCTCCCTCCCTCCTCCTCCAACTCCCTTCAAGTTGCTGCTGGGTGGTCAAAAAAAAACAAAGGAGCATCTTCAGTTCTGAAGCAAGAAGAGACGGTGTGCTGGGTGAGGGGCTGGTCTCACTGGTTAGGAGTGGAAAAAATGAAGGATGGCCTTCCCCCCATAGGAGCGGAGACACGGGTGTTTTCAAACAAAAACTGTGACCATCACTAGGAGGAGGAGCTGACCGAGAGCCTTCCTGTCGCTGCTTATTGCCAAAACAATTTTTTTTAAAGAAACACTTATATAAACAAAAAAAAATATATATATATATATAAAACAGAATAAGCACAACACGAGCCTCTTGAGTGGTGGGTGCGGCTGTCAGCGTTTCCCTGCCTGCACCAGCTCGGCACCAACTTGTCTAGGTTAATCACACACACACACACACACACGAGCCTGCGACTTCCAGTCCCGTTCCAGGATTTGAGCCCACGATCAAAGCCGACGAACGCCCCCCAGGTAGCAGTGGAGGTGAATGTTACAAATCCCATGGCCGAGATCCTTTGTTAGTTGGCGAGTTCTCCCTGGTGTCCGGGTTTGGTGGGGTGGGGGGGGAAATAAACGAAATAAAGTGGATTAACTGGTCGTTCATCCAAATTCAGCCTCAGAAGATGACAGGGGCGATTCCCATGAGGAAATCACTCAACTCGCAGGAGCAAAAGGGGGAGGGGGGGGGGGAAAGAAAAAAAAACTGGGCTTTTCTGAGGGACTTTCGATTGAGCTCATTCGGCTTCTTTTTATACAAGGAAAAGCCAGCGGCAATGATCCTTCTGTTCCCGTGGCGATGCAATGACAACAGAAAATTTGATTTTATGCAAAATTTTTGTCTGCCAACTCTGGGGATGGCGTGGACGAGTTGAACAAGGAGAGGGGTCCCTGCGCTGTTCCGTTCCGTGTGCGTGGGACAGAGAGAGAGAGAGAGACACGGTTGTCAGACGCTTTTTTTTAAAAAAAAGGAGAGACTACTATTTAGAAATTACATAGAATTTACAGCACAGAAACAGGCCACTCGTGGGCACAACAAAAAAATATTAGTCGCACCTTGCCTCTGCGATGCCTCGT
Organism: Isurus oxyrinchus; assembly: GCA_026770705.1. Taxonomy (NCBI): domain Eukaryota; kingdom Metazoa; phylum Chordata; class Chondrichthyes; order Lamniformes; family Lamnidae; genus Isurus; species Isurus oxyrinchus. The sequence continues at coordinate 16,936,804 of JANJGN010000036.1, read as the reverse complement.
TCTTTTATTAAAAAGATCAAATGAAAGGTTAACCTAGGAGAAGAATGTTGAAAACCCAAAGGGACTGCTTATCAGTATTTGTATTCACTGTGTCGGTATAATGGTGATGGATGTGCTTCAGTATGTTACAACTGTTAAACTGTCCTGGGCTGGCATTGAGACTCACCATACTGAGTGTGAAAAATTAGCTTCAACCAGAGTGGGTGACAATGTGGTTAAATATTTTTTTTTAAAAGATTCCTCCCCCCCTCCCCCCCTCCACCGCCCCATTTCCTCCCCTGACTCTCTCACTGGGGGTGGGGTGAAGGGCTGAGGATACAGGATCCAAGGGCATTGAGTCGTTTCCACACCTCCCACCCACCGCCTCACTCACAGCAGTTCTTCATTCTCCAAGTGGCAAGAGACCATTTGCCCCTGGAAGACACTGCAGCCGAATCTGTCCTTTGGCTCCAATGTCCGTGTGCATGTGTGTGTATCTCACCTTCTGGGCTGATTAACTGACCAGACAGTGAGGAAGAATGGAAAGGCTACCTGGTTTAACCCTTCCTCCACAAACTCCTTCTCCGAGGCCAAAGACAGATATTAATTTTAAAGCAGATTTCCCATCATTTTCCCAATGCTTATCAATTTCTCACCCCTTCCCCCTTAGTTACTTTTCTTAGCCTGATCAGTGTTCCCTTTCCTTCAGCTGGGTTGCTAATGGGAGATGGAAGTGATGTGACACCAATTGATTTTTCAAGGATCTAGCACAGGCACGATGGGGTGAATGGACTCCTTTCCTGCGTTATTCCATGATTTTGTGGAAGCTTTTTTAAAAATTCATTCATGGGGTGTGGGTGTTGCCAGCTAGGCCAGCATTTATTGCCCTTGTTCGGGGGGCATTTATGAGTCAACTGCATTGCTGTGGGTCTGGAGTCACATGTAGGCCAGACCAGGTAAGGACAGCAGATTTCCCTTCCTAAAGGACATTAGTGAACCAAATGGGTTTTTACAACAATTGGCAATGGTTTCATGGTCATCATCAGACTTTTAATTCCAGATTTTTACTGAATTCAAATGTCACCATTTGAACCCAGGTCCCCAGAGCTTTACCCTGGTCTCTGGATTACTAGTCAGTGACAATACCACTACGTCACCACCTCCCCCTGTTTAGATTGATAGGGGAAAGCTGGTGTCATCTCCCGCAATGCTCTCTTGTCCATCTTGCTAAGAGCCCGTGAGACTAATTTTTCACAGATGGAGATGCTAGTGGCAGCCCTGGATTGATGGTCTGGTGTTTGGGTACTTGACCCAATTACTGTATGCTTTTCCTTGGGCCCCGGTCTCAATCATGTCCTTCTTACTTCACGCCTCTGGCCTCAGGCTGGGAGGGATGGGTTTAAGCACAGGGCATTGGGGCAGCCACACATAGAATAAGGCTCACAGTGCAAGGACCCCAACAAGATTGAAAACTATAGCAGAGGAGTAGCTTTTTGGATGCCAAGCTTGATTTTCAGCGACAGGGCTGAGGGAAGGGAAGGAAATCTCACACATTTGAGGTCCTGTGGAGGAATGAATTAGATTTGGAGACAGTGCACTTGAGTCTGGATTTCAACAAGGTGTGGGGAGAAGGAAAGCTCTGCAGTTTGGGAGCCTTGGAGGGTGTGTTCAGATAAGCATTGATCTCATTAGGGTTGATAAATAGAGAGAAGAGCTGTTGTGACAGAATGTGGGTGTGATTTTAACTCACTGAAAACCCATTCACTTATATTGAGTTAAAATCAGGCCCATTTATGTAAAAGACTAGAGGAGGGAGAGGGCAGCCTTGTCTGGCATCCATCCTGTTCTGACCAGGAGAGAGACATGTCAAGGTGGGCGATCGGGCAGAAGTCACAAAAAGACATTAGGCTCAAAGAACTGATAGAAAGGGAGGCCGTGAGCAGTGAGGGGGGACGGAAGTGATGAAAATAGATAGAAACATTAATTAAAAATGAAGTGGGGAGGATGGACATAGGCAGCAATGTGATTCAAGGTCTTTGGGAAAGGATGAATTATAGGAGATGGTGTGGCGAGACTGGATTCCATCTCAGTGTGGATGTGTAGGATGGAGGTATGGGGTCGGGAATTTGAGTATATAGGAGGGACAATGAGGACAGGTCAGGGGTCACCTGTTATACACTCCTCCCGATATTCAGTATAGTACCAGTGACTGCAAGAGAATTGGCTGTCAAGTGTGTGGTATGATGGATGGAAAGTACGACCCCTCCTGTATGACCTCCCTGCCTGTGTTCCGTTTCATCCCGAGTGAATGAGGGAGGCCATTGACACAGCACAGGGACAAGGGTCGAAGCTTGGAAGGTGGGGTGAGGATAATGGCAGTGACAAACCATGACTAACAGCACAGAGGAAATCAGGTAAAGTCTATAGCGGACTATATAACGATGACTTGTTTAGATTTGCACGGCTTAAAAGCTAGAATTATCCTTCTATTAACTGCCTGGATAACTGTTTGCAATATCCAAATACCCTAACCTTGGTCAGACTCTTAGAGATTTTTTTTTATTTTTTTATTGTACGGCAAATTTAAAAGTATTTTAAAAAGTGGTTCAGCCAAAGTTCGAAATCATCCCTTCTAAGTAAGATTGATTTAAAAACGGAATAAAAATACCATTCTGAAGAAGAGTCATCTTCGACTTGAAATGTTAACTGTTTCTCTCTCCACAGATACTGCCAGACCTGCTGAATTTTTCCAGCACTTTGTTTTTATTTCATATTTCCAGCACCTGCAGTATTTTGCTTTTATACATATATAAAAAAAATTCTTCTATTATCTGGAGATGATTTAATTTGAATTACTTCCTGCAGATTATAAAGTGTGTCTGTATAAGTTTCTTCCTGGTATTCTGACTGGCAACGATATATATTATATATATGTCACTCATTTATATTAGGAGAAAACCGAGGTACAGAGCTGTCCTGATACCTGAATGCAAACACCCCAGTGCAATACTGAGCCAAACAGAGCAGATCCCAGATTCCATCCCTGTCTGTTATGAGTTAGCTTACTTTAGGTGGAGCACTGGCAAAAGTGTTATAATTGTCCTCAGGACCCCTAGGCTGAGGAGGGGCTTAAACAACCAGGTTTCCACTCCCACCTCCCCCGCCCACTCCACCTGCCTTAGATCACTACCCAGTGACAGAGGCAGGTGGATATTTGTGGACACCAAGTGATTGGGTTCAGTTGGTGAGACCCTCAAGGTTGAACACCCTGTCTCCATTCACTGCCTAGGCTCATGTGTGCAGAACAGCTACTTGAGTGAGGGAGCAGAGGTTGGGCACCAATCCAAAGCAATGTACTCCTCGGAGTGTCAGCAAAATGGGAAGAAAGTGGAAGAAAATCAGAGCTAATATTCCTGAATCCAATGACTGGATTACAATTTGGGATAATAAAAGTCAGAGCCCCCATTATTTACTGAACCTTTCCAAATCCTTCATAGTCGGCTGATTGCTTAATCCCACAAAGCACCCACATTAGCCTGCCTTAAATAGACTCTCAGTTTCATTGACCTTGTGTGTGATCAGTGCACTCCTGATTTATAATCTAGTTACTCCTAAGTGCCTGGGAGTGGATGTGTTCCCTTATATAAATGGATTAGGTTTTTATCTTAAGGTTCATCATCCTAAAGGGCATGCTCTTTTAGTATCCAAGGTAAATTCTCCAAAATACTTTGTTTGCATCATGGAGATGGACAGTTTCCCACTGATATTTTCCCCTGAAGATGCTAATTCTTGCTCTAGAATCATTTCATGGATTCCGGCCTAACCATGGGGAACATTGTGGCTGAGTCCATGATGAGTCTTCATCCAAAGTGTATGCTTTCCAAAAGTGAGGGGGGTGGTGGTCACTGGATAGTGCTCAGTAGTGGGAACCCTGCTTTTCTTTATCTCTTCTGCCGGAGATACCAAGGTTGTGCCCTATTGCCGCACCCGGCTCAGGTCAACTAACTCATTATGGATTAAGAATTGAAATTGGATCCTTCCTGCTCTAGATCTTTCAGTAGCACATTGGGCTGTAAATTAGGGTCAATGGAATCAAAGGATGTACACTACAAATGGCTACCAATCTGGGAAAATGGAGATCAATTCATGTACACTACAAATGGCTACCAGTTTGGGGTAACAGCACCCGAGTGTTGTACACTAAAAATGGCTATCAGTCTGCAACAATAGGTCACACAAATGGGCTGGAAGGTGGATGCAGAGATGTTGCTGGGCTGAAAATATTTTATTCCACAGTCCCTCCAATCTCTTGGCCTTTTAGTCCCACCACCAAACAAGCAGTGAGTGCACGGGCACAAGGTGAGACCTGTTGACAATGATTGCAAACATCTAATATGTTGCTTGGTCACCCACTCTCCATCCCCATCTGGTTCCTGGCTGTTTTGGTCATCTGTGCAGTGTGATTGTAGCCAAAATCAGACACGGTCTAACCAATGGTTTAAACCTGTTCACTGTACAAAGTGCCTTGGACTTCAAGCTAAGGGGTCATCATATCGAAGGATATTCATTAAAGGCTTTAGAACCTAACCAACTGAGTCTCTGGCTGTTTATTCTCTCCTCAAACTTTAAGCTGTTAGAACTCAGGGGGACTGGAATATAGGGAGGAGCAAGTTGAGCTTCGGTCGTACAGAACATCGGTCGGGCGCCATCTGGAATATTGTGTTCAATTTTACACATTGCAACTCAGGAATAGATACGTTAACTTGGGAAAGGAAGCTGAATGAAACTCGAGCATGAAGGGTTAAATCATCAAGCCAGGTCACATGTGGTTGCCTTTTATTTCCTAGAGTACAGAACATGAGATGTTTAAAGTGACAAAAGGATTTGATGGGTTAGAATTTTAAAAAAATCTTCTGCTGGGGGAATCCAGAACAGGGGCGTTGGGGGGGGGGCGCAGTGTGGCATAATCTTAAAAATTAGTGCTAAGCCATTCAGCAGTGAAAACAAATCCTTCAGAATTTGAATGGCTCTAGCAGGCTTCCTCTTAACTTTCTAATGGAAAGAGTCCCAGTTTCTGGAATCTCTCCTCACAACATTAGCTCTGCCTGCACCTTGCCTGCAGGTAGGATGTGCAAGAGATGGGCCGGACAATGTTGAGGGCCCTGTCAACCATCATGGGTGGAAAACCTCGGTTAAGGAAGAAGGAAGACATGTCAGAGGAACTGTTTTTGAAAGTGGCATCATCAGAACAGGTGTGATGGAGGTGAAGGAACTGAGAGAATGGGATGGAGTCTGACTCCGCTGTCACGTAGGAGCTTTCTAGCAGGATTCACTAGAGCCCAGGCTCACCAGCCCAGGAATACCGACTCAGCTGGAGAACCCAGCTTGGATCAGCTAGCTAGAAGTGAGTTTGAACCTGGGTGGATGGTGAAGTCTGAAATCTGGACGCTTTTATTTCAATCTTTGTGGGTGCACAATAAAAGTTGATCCCATCACTGTCAGGTTGACTGTGGCTAGCCTTTCATATTCCACCCTCCATAAACTTAAACTAGTCCAAAACCCTGCTGCCTGCATCCTAATTCGCATCAGATCCTGATCACCCATCACTCATCTGCTTGCTGGCATTTGCTCCCTGTTTGGCAACAGCTCAATTCTAAGATCCTCACCCTTGTTTTCAAATGCCTCTACGGTCACACCCGTCCCTATCTCTAAACCTTCCTTGAGTTCTACAGTAGGAAGACAGTGGTGTAGTGGTATTGTCCTGGACCTAGTGATTCAGAGGCCCAGGCTAATGTTCCAGGGATGTGGGTTCAAATCCTATCCTAGCAGATGGTGTAATTTAAATTCAATTAAATCTGGAGTGTAAAGCTAGTCTCAGTAATAATGAAATCATCACTGATCAGGAGAATCTACTGTCCTTAACTGGTCTGGCTTACATGTGACTCAAGATCCACAGCAATGTGGTTCACTCTTAACCCCCCTCTGAAATGGGTTAACAAGCTACTCAGTTCAAGGACAATTAGTGATACCCACAAAACACCAATGGGATCTCTATGCTCCTCCAGTTGTGGTCTCTTGAGCATCCCTGATTTTTGTTGTTCCACCATTGGTGGCCTTGTCTTCAGCTGCCTTGGCTGTAGCCCTCTTTCCACCTTTAAGTCGCTCCATATAACCAACCTATCCTAAAATCTTGTTCCTTTCCGCAGTTGCTGCCAGACCTGCTGAGTTTTTCCAGGAATTTTTGTTTTTGTTTTGGATTTCCAGCATCTGCAGTTTTTTGCTTTTGTCCTAAAATCTTCTTTTGAGGCTCAGAGTCAAATTTTGTTTGACTCCTGTGAAGGGCCTTTACTATGTAAAGGTGCTATATAAATGCAAGCTGTTGTTAGTTCACTTGCAGAGTCTGATGAATAGACACTGACTGTACAGCAGGGGGAGGCAGAGGGCCTAAACTGTCATTTGTAAGGGCACCCTTTACTCATCAGAGAATCACAGTTTGCTTCGTGATGGTCCTCTAGTGGCGGGTAGCAGTAGGGCAAAATGAAAGCAGGCCCAGGATCATCTTAAACATCCTTCCTTCTAACTTCTAAACTCAAGGGAATAGTTTCTGGAACCTCCCCTCATAATTGAACCCTTTAAGCACTGATGTATCTATGTTGCATTCTCTCCCAGGCCAATAAATCCTTCTTGAGGATTCTAAGAAAATGAGGTCATGACGTGAAGGCCATTACTTGGCAATAATTATCCTGATTACGATCCAAGGTTTTGGCTTGAGCATTCAGGTCTGGTCTCTTGATCCCTGTTTATTGTTTGGTCATTGGCTTGATGGCGATGTTCATGTGTACAGAACTGTGATCGCTAGGTCTTTGACCCCATCATGTCTCTGTAATATTTCCTTTCCCAGATCACCTTCTGTTAGCCTGGTATTTAAAAAGTTAAAATGATTTGGCCATGTAAATATGGGGAAACTGTTTCCTTGGGTATGAATATCAATAACAAGGAGATATACTATTAAAATTAGAGCTAAGCTGTCCAGCAGTGAAATCAGGAACTGCTTTTTCATATAAGGGTAGTGGTGGAAATCTGGACCTCTGCCCCCCAACACCCAAAATAAGCTGTTTTTAAACTTCATTTACCCACCTTTGTCTTATATCCCTTGATGCCCTTAGCTAACAAAATTTAACACAGTGAATGTGAGTTTAAATTCCACCATGGCAGCTTGAGACTTTGAATTCAACTTTGTTTTAAACTTGGGTAACAAAAACCCCGAATCAATAAGAGTGGCCATGAAACTGTCGGATTATCACGAACAACCAAATTGGTTGACAAATGTCTCCTAGGAATGGAAACCTGCCGTCCTTACCAGGTCTGGGTCCATATGTGACTCCAGTGTCCGCACCAACATGGTTGACCATCACATCGAGGTAAAAAGGATGTTCCACACAGAAACAAACCATTCGGCCCAAGTGGTCTATGTCGGTGTTTATGCTCTACCCAAGCCTTCTCCCACTTTACTTCATCTCACCCTATCTAACTGCCCTCTGGTGTGGCCAAGCAAGCCACATCCTGTTCAATCAATTAAAATAAAAGGGGTGTGGGCCTCTGGAATAGCTTCATCGTGCAGATTCGGGCAGTTTAATTGATTGCCACCTTGCCACGAGACTTAATATCCTTCTCCAACACCAGTGCACTGTGGTTGCCATGTGTAATATCTAAAGGATGCAATTCAGCAATAACTAAGCTTACTTAGACTGCACAAACAGAAATGTTGTGGGAACACCATCACCTCCAAACCACACACCATCGTGATTCAGATGTACATTGGTCATTGCTTCATTAGCAATCCTGGAACACCCTTCCTAACTGCATTTTAGGAGAGGCATCACCTGCAGTAGCTTGAAGAGGAAGCCCTCCACCACCTTCTCCATGGACAACTAGGGATGGGCAGTAAATGCGACCTTGCCCAATACCTGCGAACAAATAGACACACACAGGATGGAAAATGTGGTTGCCTAGGTTTAGAACCTGGCGAATGCTCATGTGCTTATTGGGAATGGGTATGTGGCACTGTTGGATTGCTTCCCAGCAGTGGTGGGTAGTGCAGGGATTTACAGTTTGATAGATAATTCCAGAATGATGCTGGGTCTCTTTTTAGTATAGAGAGATTTGTTAGTGGCATTCTCCCGTAAGCAGAATGTTCTCAAACCAATTCTATCTGGTATAAACTGGCATCATCCTCATTGTCTATCTAAATAGATGTCAACAGGGAGCTTGCACCAAGTATATAATTGGACGTGAGCCACCATTTTAAAAAGGTTGAAATATCAGTTTAAGGAGGGGGCGAAGGTGACTAATTTCGTACATCACAGCAAAGACTACATTTCAAGAGTACTTGATTATCTGCTTTGGGATATCCTGAGACAAAGAACAGGAGAAGAAGGGAAAAAACCTGAGGAGTGGGATTAATTGGATTACTCAAGCACATGAACAATGGGCCAAATGGCCTCCTTCAGTGCTGGATCATTCTCTGATTTTTGCTGCCAGTGTTTCTTGTCTTTGTGGCATTGGGGGTATATCTCGATACCATTCTATTGGCTGATTGCAATAGACAAAGTGTTAAATTGCAGTGTAATAATGACCTGAGAACTTAGTTTGGGAAGCTTTTAAACAATTACTCAATGTCAGGTAGCTGTTTGGCCTTTTGAGTTTTAATCTGATCTAAAAATGTCATCAACTTGTTACTTAAATATAGAATGTAAATAGACCATGTAGTAGAAAGTTTGTTTCTTCAGAGGTGAAAGGTAGTCTAGACATTACCTCAATTTTAACTGGCTGTTTACCGTAGTTGGTTCGTCAAAATTTGTATTTGTTTTGGACTGCTGAAGATTTGGGGAGTGGGTTCTGGAAGTGATAAATTGGTTGATAGTGAAGATTTGTGCTTTTCATTTGGTGGGAGGCTGTTTCTATTTGTTGTCCTGTAAGGTCCCTCTATGTAACTGGTGCAGTAGAAATGTAGATTGTTGGTGATGGAGGCTTTAGTGATGAAGTAAAGTGGAGCTGGAAATAACTAGGCCCTTATTACCACTAGACTTAACTATTCTAATGCTCTCCTAGCCAACCTTCCATTTTTTTTCATCCTTCCTATGTAAACTTGAATTTCTCAAACATTTCTTAAGATTTGATGGGAGTTAGGATATCCTATTTTCCCATCAATCTTGTTGTTTCTGACCTATACTGTCTTCTAGCCTGACAATACCTCAATTTTAACATTCTCAACTGTGTTTAGCATAGGGTAAGGTCTTGTCTCTCTTAAGTACTTCCAGCCCTTCAAATCTAAGATTTCAATTTTGACTATAAGAGCAAGTTAATGATAAAAGCAAAATACTGTGGATGCTGGAGATATGAAATGCTGGAAAAAGTGTCTCCATAGATGTTGCCAGATGACCTGACTTTTTTTCTAGTGAGAACTAGAGGCTATTTATCCCCTTGAACCTATTATGATAATGTGATCATGGATGATCTGCATATGCCTGCCTTTGCCCCTTAGATTCCTTAACCAAAGAGGTATTAAGGGATATGGATTTCAGATTTAAAATTAACACTTGAGCATCAACTGTTAGTGGAAGAGAGTCCCAAACTTTGCCTACCCTTGTGTGCAGAAGTGTTTCTTAACTTCATTTCTGAAAGGTCTGGCTCTCTTTTTCAGACTATTCCCCTAGTCTTAAACTTCACAATCAGTGGATGTAGGAAAGATCATTTCTTTGTTCCTGTTAATATCTTAAACTTTGATCTAACTGCCCGCTGCCCATCTAAATTCCAGGGAATACAACCCCAGTTTGTCATCCCTCCTTGTAAATTAGTACTTGGAATACAGATATCATTCTAGTAAATGTACACTGCACTCCTGCCAAGTATTCTTTATAAAGCGTAGTGCCCAGAACTGCTCTAGGTGTGCCCTAACCACAGGGCTTTGTATAAATGAAGCATGATATCTACTCTTACATTCTCTAGTCCACTAGGTTAAAAAGCCAGCTTTTTAATTTTCTGGACCCATTCACGAAATTTTTAATTTGTGTACATAGACTCCCAAATCTCTTTAGACTTTGTTTCTAACTTTTCCATTTCTAACTTTTCCCTGTTTCTAACTTCTCACTGTTTAGAGTATTTGATTTGATTTTTATTTGGTCTAATTTGCCTACATTGGGCAGAACTAGGTAAATGAATTTCAATGACTTGGCCTATTAATTTTATGCTTCCATTTACACTTTACAATGCTGCCTATCTTTGTCACAAACAAATTTAGACATGTGGCATTCTATCACATTTAAATTAATATTAATAACATTTGCATTAAAGAATTAAATTTAATATTGATCCACCATTGGTGGTTATGCTTTCAGTTCTGTAGGCCCTAAATTCTCGAGCCTCCCTCAAGGTGCTCCTTCTAAAAGATACCTTGACTGAGTTGTTGATTACTGTTATGTTTTTGTAGCTTGATGTCAGCTTTTGTTTGCTCTTATGCAGTACTTAGAATGATTTTTTAACTCTGTAAAGGCAAGTTTTTGACTTGATGAAAAAAAACTAGTTTGAATTTCAGCATTAGATCAAATGAGGTTTGAGTATATGCTGAGCTCTTTCAAAAATATCCCATAATGTCACCTGTGGCTCAATAATAGCACTCACACCTCTTGGGTGAAAAGGTTGTGGTTTCAAGTCTTCACCCCCAGAGATTTAAGTGCTAACTTAGGCTGACAATTTAGTGATGCACTGTCTTTTGGGTGAAGTTTTTAGCAGAAGTCTTCTAATGGCTATAAAAGATCCCGATGTACTATTTTGAAGATTATCGGGGAAGTTCTCCTGGGCCAATATTTACCCCTCAATTAACATTGTTAAACAGATTACTGGTTGTTATCACATTGCTAGCTGTGGGATCTTGCTGTGTGCAAACTGGCTGCTGTTTCCCATATTAAAACACTTAACCAATTAATTTTTAAATATTTGCTTTGGGATTTCCTGAGGTCATGAAAGGTACTAGAAATGCACATATCCTGAAATGCAATTCCTATAGCTTCAATATATCCTTGGGCTATCCCAAAGTGCTTCAAAGGCAGTGTATTTGTGTGGTTGTGTTCTGTAGGTGACAGACCAAGAAGGGGGCTGGTCTCCAGGCTTGTGGGTTAGGGTGTAGGGAAAATCAGCCAAGCTTCCTGTTCCTGCTTTGTGTCGAAGATCCCTGCTGGACTGAGACGTCAGTGGTTGATGAGATTTAGACTCAGCTGGTCAGGCTGAATGCTTGTGATGCAGGAGAGGGCAGCTGTAACTGGAACCTTCTGAGTGCCTTCAAGGGTCAAAGGTGACAAGACTGTTAGGATTCTGTTCTCCAAGAGATGTGCATTAATATAGCATCTTTAGGAGTGCAAATGGGTTAATACAATAGAAATTCTAACGAATGATGTAGGCTATGATGCATCTGTGACTTCAGTCATGTGCGAATACAGCAGACAGGCAGGACTTGGGAGATGTCCCTACTTGTAACCCACCTGGTATATATTGTACATTGTTACTGCAAACTGGTTTATTTACACTACCTGAGTCAGGCTACAGCCCTTCTTAAGATGCATTTTTCACATCCACAAAACATGGTAGCAGTGTTTGTGACACCAATCTTGGCAAGAGTTGGTGCCATTGACATAATGCCCACAACAGGAATGAACTATGGCTGGACTGACAATCCACAAGTGTCCATAAACAGGCTGTCACAGCTGGCAATGGCAGCACTTGACAAGCAGTCACTACCCCTACCCTGAATGTCTTGAGGGCCTGCGCAGAGGCTGATGTTCAAAGATGTGGCGTGATAACTTTGAGGTACCAAGCAGCCTCTGGTCTGCTTACCAAGGAGCAGCAACTTCAGGCCAGTTCATTCCCTTTACTCTGTAGGGTCTGTTGTTGACCATATCCTTCACAGTCAGGGCATTGACAAGACCTCTGCAGACTTTACTGTTTTCAAAGCCTTTATTGTGTTTATTTTAACTTCGAACTCAAGATATTGCTGCTGGATGGGCATGCTTTAACTACAGGTCCCACAAACCAAGGGACTTGATTGACTTGCTTTTTACCACTTGGTGCACGGTAGCTAGTTTTCATGAACAGGTTTCTGACTGATGCTCATGTTCTTGTTTGACCATTTCATGGCACTAGTCAGGCTGGCTCAACTCCACCAATTCACCCTATTGCCCTGTGATACAGGGTGAAGTCCACTCACTATATTTAAGACCAAACATGGTAGCCCCACCCACAAGCTGCCAAACTGGCCCCAAAGGTGGGAAATCATGCTGCTGTTATCTTGAAGTATTTGTTGTGGTACAAAGACAACAGATGGCAAGACTATGCAGTAGGGAGCAGTGTTTCTGATGTGGGAGGGCAGGTGAGACTACACCTGGAGTATTGTGTGTAGTTTTGGTCTCCTTGCTAAGAAACGATATACTTGCCCTAGAGGGAGTGCAGTGAAGGCTCACCAGACTGATTCCTGGGATGGTGGGATTGTTGTATGTGGAGAGGTTTGGCCAATGAGACCTGTATTCACTGGAGTTTAGAAGGATGGGGGGATCTCATTGAAATGTATAAAATTCTGCCAGAGCTGGATGCAGGGATGATGTTTGGGGTCACAGTCTCAGGATAGGCTATCTTGGACTGAGATGAGGTGTAGCTTCATTACTTGGAGGATGGTGAACCTGTGGCATTCTCTACCACCGGGCTGTGGAGGCCAAGTCACTGAATTAATATATTAAAATAGATTTTTAGGCTCAAGGTGCTGAGGGGAATGGCAAGAGCATGGGAGTTTGGTATTGAGAGAATCAGCTGTGATATTGAATGGCATAGCAGGCTTAAAGGGCTGAATGACCTACTCCTGCTTCTAGTCTAAGTTTCTATGACAGGGCACTGCCAGAGGTTCGATTCATTTAAAACCTCTAAGCAAAGCAAACAGAATAACTGCAGCTCAGGTCACCTAGAATATAGACCACAAACAAATACCCTCAGACTTCCCAGGACAAGTAAAGACCATCGCCAATGCTTCTGGTCTGTCACTTCAAAAGTCTGGTTTAAAGCTCACTTTAAGCTCTGGAAACTGGGGTACCATAATGGCTGATCATTTAGCATAGCTCAACACTATTCCTGTCTAGCTATCAAATATTTAACTCCCAAGTGAACTTTTTTTTACTGGTTAAAAGACACCACAGCCCCTCTATGCCACATGGGGGACAGATCAACAGCCCCTCTATATTCTTTAGCTATTTACTCAGCAGGAATGTGTATACAACTTCTCCTCTACTTTTTGTTGGATGCAGTCCTTCCAGACAACAGGACTGAATTTTGCCAGGAATTCCCACAACTCTTCATGGGGCTAGGTAAGCTTTAAAAGAAAAAAAACAAATTGCATTTTGCTGCTCTCAGACATATCTGGGTTTGTCCCCTCCTACCCAGGAGAGTACCACATGCTTGATTACTGAAGGTCAGAGGAGCTTGACCACATGCTGCAGGGGTGTCATTTCACTGGTCACAAAACCAGCCAGGTATTCTGGGCTAGTGACCAAACATTCAACTCTGGCTGTGTGGCCCTTGCACAATTAAACAAAGCAATCCAGAGGAAGTCCACACAACAGTGTTTGTGCACAGTGGCCTCCTCTTCACCAAACTTGATACTAATAGTGGTGGCAAATACCTCAACCAGGATTCCAGGCTGCTGACAATCTTTTATCATGCTTTGTTTAAACTGCTTTCCTTTTGACATCTCAGCCCCAAAGATATTCCAGTGCACCATGTCCACAATCTTAGAAGGCAAATGAGCAGTATCTGCTACTTGGATGATGTCCTTATTGTGGCTTCACAAAAGAGCAGCATAACCACAGGGTTCAAGAAGTTTGAGGCCCTCCAGGAAGCAGGTCTTACATTGAACATTTAGGCCATGTCATCCAAAGATGGGATCACGATGGAACCTCAAAACAAAAATGCCATTACTAACTTTTCCTCCCCACACCGCCTCCCCACCCCACACACCAACAAAGTGATCACAGCTGTCCAGCAATTCCTAGGGATGGTAAACCAGGTAGGCAAGTTTACCCCAAACCATTGCCATCATCACAGAATCTATGGGATCTCCTACAGAGGCCAGCAATACCTTCCAATGGATCAAAGACATGCTAGTCTAAGATCCAACATTGCCCACCATAGTGGCTGCTGACTATCCCCACTGGCCTTGGCATTCTTATACAATGTCAGAAGAATGGTGACAGGAAGCCAGTATACTTTGCATCGAGATGATTGACAGAATAATGTTGTTTCTCCATTGAGAAGGAAGCCTGGACTGTTCTCTGAACCTGATACACTTGCCCCTCCACATAGCGACACCACAAACCCCTCATTACCCTAATGAATTCCACAGATTGTTAAAGTGCCCCTATGCATTCAACAGTTTTGCCTTTGCTTGGGCAAAGCAGGCTCAAGGGGCCAAATGGCCCACTCTTAATTCATAAGTATTATCAATCCATGGCTGTCTACATACTAGGAAAGTATCAATCCACAGCTGATGCTCTCCAGAGCTACAAGGTATTGCCTTGGATTTCGCACTCTTCTCAGAAGTGGAAGCATTCTCTTCATCTTGACCATGAAACTCCCCAAGTTGTCAGCGCAATGTGGCATGTGAAGTACAGAATTTTTCTGCAAGATTGGTCTAATCTTGTCCTGCAGACCAGCTCCTCTGTATAGCATGAGTGACACAGACACTAACCAGAATGGATAACCTTTTAAGTTCATGCAAGCAGAGGTCCTCTACAGCCTCCTTGGAGTCACCTAGGGATTACAAAATGCAGAGCAGATGCACTGCCAGGCATCATACAGGCTGTCCAAGATTGTCCTACTGTCACACCTACTGAATTAACAGCCAGGCACCCACTGAACTCCAGGTGTCATTCAGTTTTCCCATACGGTTCTTGGCAGAACTTAGGTTTAGTCTCATTGATCATCAAGGCAAAACATACCTCTTGCTGTAGATTACTTCCAGCCATCTAGTAGTCAGACTCCATGTCACTAAGATCAGTTGGTGATCACAGCACTGCATCTTCCATACTCATGGCTTCCCTGATGAAATCATTTTAGATCAGTCCCCAATTTTCCAATGACCACCCCAGAAAATTCACTTGTCTGCGTGAGCAGTCAGGACCAGCAAGACCCTGATGTCCAAGAATCCTGACCGGCATTCAGCCTTGTTGCATTATCAAGCTGCACCCAATGAATTCTCCCCAGCTAAACTGCTCATGGGCTAATTGTCTAAAGATGCTCATTCCTTTTAATGCCAAGGAATATCCAACCTAATGTTACTCCTACTGACCACATAAGGGTTTGAAAAAGGGATATGAACCTTTTGAGAAATTCTAGCCATATGGCCAAGACCCTACCACCTTTAACTCTGAGCCAGAGTTTGGATCCCTGATTGCAGATGGTAGATCGTGCTTATCAGAACGGAGCACCCATGATCATACCTGTTTTACTATCTAGCACTTTCCAGCACAAGAGATCTGATTTCACTGGTACCCATGAGACTTCAGGTCTTCAATTACCACATGATGTGGGATGAAGACCCCCCAAGAATATTTTGAGCAGCTTGTAAGATGCTAATCTACACCAGGACCCATTCCAGACCACTGGCCCTGTGTGGCAGTGACAACAGTGGGCAGGTTTGGCCTCTAACAAGAGGACGAGAGGGGAGAGAAGAAAGAGTAGGAGGAGGTGGCAGAGCTGATGTGATGGAAATAGCTTAGACATAGTATTTTTTGTAAAAGTTTATTAAATATTAAAATAGACTTGGGAGAAGGTGTAGTGTAATAGGTTAAAAGAACAGTCTACATCGGTCATGTGCCTGTACAGCAGCCAGGTAGTACTCAGGAGTGATGTGCCTACTCAGTAACCCACCTACTGTAAATAAACCAGTTAGCAGTAAAGTTAAAACAAAAACAGAATTACCTGGAAAAACTCAGCAGGTCTGGCAGCATCGGCGGAGAAGAAGAGTTGACGTTTCGAGTCCTCATGACCCTTCGACAGAACTTGAGTTCTGTCAAGTTCTGTCGAAGGGTCATGAGGACTCGAAACGTCAACTCTTCTTCTCCGCCGATGCTGCCAGACCTGCTGAGTTTTTCCAGGTAATTCTGTTTTTGTTTTACATTTCCAGCATCCGCAGTTCTCTTTGTTTTTATAGCAGTAAAGTTAGCCTATCGACCTCTTTCATAAGATGCATATCCACGCAATACCTTTCACCACTCTGACGCAGCCAATAATATGAACTACTCAAACAAAAATAGAAAATGCTGGAAAAACTCAGCAGGTCTAACAGCATCTGTGGAGAGAGAAAAAAATGTTTATGTTTCAAGTCCATATGGCTCTTCAACTCTGAAGAAGAGTCATATGGACCTGAAACATTAACAGATGTAATGGCATCTGGGTGGAGTAAAACGTTAGCGTTTCAAGTCCATATAACTCTGCTTCAAAGCTGAAGTAATGTGGACTTGAAATGTAAACATTTTTTCTTCTCTCCCCAGATGCTGTTTACACCTGCTGCGTTTATCCAGCATTTTCTGTTTTTGTTCCAGATTTCCAGCATCTCTAGTATTTTACTTTTATAATATGAACTACTCACTCTTAATGGAAGAAAACCAGGACCCAATTTGTGTACAGCAAGATCCCAAATCAGTGGCAGGACCAAGTCATCAGTTTGGAGCAGGTGAGAGCTGGCCTTGAGGCTGTGCAGTGCAGCACACCACACCACCACCTTTCTCTTTTCCCCTCCTCCTCTTTTTGCTCAGGCCTTTACATCTAACAGGGGCAGAAGAACCTATTGATGCAATCGTGCAAAACCCCACGTCAGTCCTGGTGAGGGGTTTCTCAGTCACTTCATAAGACGCCATCAGAATGCAAGCCTGTCTTTTCAATATGATTACAGCCCCCACCCCGGAACATTTTGTTTTGATTGCATGGCCAAACCTACCGTCTTGAAACTTTTAAGTTTCAAACCTCCAAGCATGAGGCACGGCCGTGCTTTTGGGAGTTCCTGATCTCCGTCTCGCCTTGAACAAAGATGGCCGATCTCATTGCCCCCGCCCACCCCAAAAAGGCTTCAGGGCGGGTGTGCGCAGGCGCGAGTGCCCCGTTCTTCTTATTTTCCCGCCTCCTGCCAAGAGACGCAAGTTCCGGCTACGCCTCCGCCGGGAAAACAGAGAGAGAGAGAGAGAGGGGGGGGAGGAGCGAGTTGGGGGTGGGCGGGAGGGAGGGGGGGGGTGGGGGAGGGGTTGTTGTCATTTGAAGCCGGAATACAATAGGATCGGGTGTGTGTTTTTATTTTGGGGGGGGGGGGGAGGGAAGGAGGGGTTTTTTTTTTATTGGGGGGGGGGGGTGAGGTGTGTGTATTTATTATATATAAAAAAAGAAGCGGGAGCGAATCAGAGCGCGGGAGCAGCAAAAAACGGGGCCCTCCCCACACACCCGGCGATGCGGAGCGTAGGTAAGAACCTAAGGAGGAAAGGGGAGGAGAAAGCACCGGCGCTCGGGCCTAGCCCGGTAAATATCGGGAGAAGTCACCCTCCCGCTTGGATGTAAATATTAAACCCCCCCCCCCACCCCCGGCCCGGTTGAGGAGGCGAGAGTAAGAAAGAATTTTTTGGGTTTTTTTTTATATATATATATATAAATAGGATAAGGTTTAAAATCATCGCCTTACCTGAGGAGAGGTTCGAGCCGCTGCCCGCGAGGGCCGGCGCGCGGACCAACCGTCATTGGAACGCGGTGTCGGCGAGCACGCGGGGAGAGAGAGAGAGAGAGAGGGGGCGGGGAGGGAGGGGGGAGGAGGAGGAGTAGGGGGGGGACGACAACAACAATGGATGGCCAGAGGGGGGGTCGGGGTAATGGATGGTCAGAAGTGGTGGGGGGGAAATGATATGGTGGGGGTGGGGGTGGGGTGAGAGCATTGGGCGCCCTGTGGGGTGAGGAGTGAGGAGGGAGAGGGGGCGGGACAGCACCTGGCGCGCACGCGCCGTCGGCCCCATCCCCGGACCGGCCGGCCGGCTCGCTCGGGCACCACAGGGTAGGCCGCGTGTTCAAAGCACCACTTTTAATGCCTTTAAGATCCTAATAATGTGCATGTATGTGAAAGTATCGCAGGACTGTGACCTTAGCAGTTTATTTCTGCGCCTTTTGCCGCATTTACGGTATCGCAAAGTCTGCATTCGTTTTTTTTTATTTTCTGTGGAAAAAACGTCCTTTCAGGGGAGGGAACGGGGCAAAACTTTTAGCGGATTTTCTTTTTCGCAGTGCTTCTGTTTTTATTTTGCTTTTTTTTTGCAAGCAGGATTGCAGCAGGCTGGCGTTTAACCATCTTTATTTGCAGGATGTTCCCCCACACCACCAACCCTCAACCCCCCCCCCCCCCCACCCCTCCCCCACTCTGGAGTTGTTGGTAGCAAATCAAACAGCAATGGTGTAGTTTGGTAGCAGGTTGGAGCCCTGTGCATTATTCTGCTGCTAAACTCAAGGTGTTTTGGAGAGATATTATTCTGCTGCCAAAGTGGAGCTGTCCTGGGACGGTATTATTCTGCCAAGCTGGAGCCATCTTGGGACGGTATTATTCTGCCAAGCTGGAGCCATCTTGGGACGGTATTATTCTGCCAAGCTGGAGCCATCTTGGGACGGTATTATTCTGCTGCCAAGCTGGAGCCGTCCTGGGACGGTATTATTCTGCTGCCAAGCTGGAGCCATCTTGGGACGGTATTATTCTGCTGCCAAGCTGGAGCCGTCCTGGGACGGTATT
Organism: Isurus oxyrinchus; assembly: GCA_026770705.1. Lineage (NCBI taxonomy): Eukaryota > Metazoa > Chordata > Chondrichthyes > Lamniformes > Lamnidae > Isurus > Isurus oxyrinchus. Next base: position 16,917,978 of record JANJGN010000036.1, on the reverse strand, counting down.
ATTCTGCTGCCAAGCTGGAGCCGTCCTGGGACGGTATTATTCTGCTGCCAAGCTAGAGCCGTCCTGGGACGGTATTATTCTGCTGCCAAGCTGGAGCCGTCTTGGGAAGGTAGTATTCTGCTGCCAAGCTGGAGCCATCTTGGGACGGTATTATTCTGCTGCCAAGCTGGAGCTATCTTGGGACGGTAGTATTCTGCTGCCAAGCTGGAGCCGTCTTGGGACGGTATTATTCTGCTAGGGTGGAGCTGTCGTGGGGTGGTATTATTCTGCTGCTAGGATGGAGTTTTCTTGGGGTGGTATTATTCTGCTGCTAGGGTGAAGCTGTATTGTGCTGTGACATACTCTGCTGCACGTGGAGCTGTTAGGTGGAGCAGTGATGTGGCACAGGGTGTTCTTGTACTACAAAAGTGGAGCTGTTGCAGCCTGTGTATTATTCTGCTGCTAATACGGTGGAACTGCTGTTGCACTATTATTCTGCTGCTGTTGTAGCACGGTATTCTCTTGTGAAGCAGGAGATGTTCAGGTGTCCTTCAACATCTAATTTCAGAGCGTAACTTGCATTGTATGAAAGTTTTGCAGATGGGTGACTGCTTGTTAATTCCTTTGTTGCGTGGAACCGTATTAACTGCTTGGCTTTCTGGCTCCCCTGATACTTTGGTTATGTTGAAGTGTGACATGTACACAGTGTTTACTAGACTTCTGCCCAAAGAGAACATAGTTTGTAATTCTGGATCTTGCAGGAAGTATGCTGTTAGTTTTACTAAACGGTGTGAAATTCTTAGTTATTTTGAATTTATTAAATTCTTTTACATAAGAAATTGCAGACTGTTCCCTCGTACCTTTTATTTCATTTTATAATTAATGTTAATATATGCAACTGCAGGTGCATACTTGTGCTGTGAATATATTCTAATAGTGTAAAATTCAAATTTAAAATCTGTACCTCCCAGAACTTAAGCTTGTGTATAGTTGCTTGGCTTAATTAATTTTCATCATATTTGCGTAGCTTTTTGTGACTGTTTGCAGTTCTGGATGTCACATCACCAGCAGCAAATTGTTTTTATATATTTAAAATTTTGAGCTAATTTTGAATGTTTTCATTTATGGATCACAGGCATTGCAGTACCTCACCTGTGCGTATTTTGTCTTTGCAGGTTTTATAAACCACATGCATTAATATTTGTAGTCCTGGTCAGAAATCTTGTGCACTACTATTTAATAAATAAGTGTTAAATTGTTCATTTATTTTAGAGGCTTACTATTTTGGATTCAAAATAGTTTGTGGTGGGTTTTTATTTTGATTATTATTGTATTTTTGGACTATGGGTGACACTGGCAAAGAGTATTAATTGTCCATCCATATTTTCTCAGAGTGCATTTAAAAGTCACACTGATTGTGGGCCGGCCCAAGTGGACATGGCAGAGTCCCTTACCTGAATGACATTACTAGATTGGGTTTTGATGATCCAGTGGTTAGATTAGTTCTGTATTTTAATGTAGTGGCTGGCTGTTATATAATTGGCTAGAAATCTGTGGTGCAGGATAGCTGTTCATGTTGTTACTGTACAGAATACTTGCTGACTGGTACCTTTGAGAATGATTCAAGGACATGTGATATCTGCATGAAGGGGACTGAGCTGGAGCAACAGCCAGAGTGGCTATCGGTGACCTCTCTCCTCTGCATTCCTAGGGAAGGAGAATTATCCAGGACTCCTGTTCCTGGTCACTATCTAGTGATGAGCTGGTAAGTGCATGTGTGCAGGGACGTTGAATACAGGAAGGGTTTGGGTCCAGTGTGACAATGCGCCCAACATTTCTCCACACCATCAACGCTAATGTGATTACTTGGCTTTGTTACTAAAGTATGCCCTGTGTCTGTAGAATTTGACCTAGCCAACATCACGAGACAAAAGGGAGGAATGCAAAAAGCTGTAAAGTTAGACATAAAAGTTTGCAATTCTCTAGTTCCTCATCATCTTTACCCCGCCCTCCCAAAGCACTTTAGTACTATGAATTTAAATGTGTAACTTCTGTTTTATTGACAAAACGCAGCCATTTGTAGGACAGCAAGGTCCCAGAAACAAGTGAGAGAAAGCTATTGTTTGGGAAATACTTTCTTTTATCTGTTTTCCATAACTAACCTAAACTTGGATGATGTAACAAGCAAAATACTGCACATGTTGGAAATACTCAACAAGTCTGGCAGTATCTGTGGAGAGAGAAACCGCATTAATGATTTAGGTCAAGGACCTTTTTGACTCTGTATGTAACCCTGTACTGTACCTGTCCTGGGAGTGTTTGATGGGGATGGTGTAGAGGGAGATTTACTCTGTATCTAACCCCGTGCTGTACCTGGCCTGGGAGTGTTTGATGGGACAGTGTAGAGGGAGCTTTACTCGGTATCTAACCCCGTGCTGTACCTGCCCTGGGAGTGTTTGGGACAGTGCAGTGTAAAGAGAGCATTACACCACATTATAGACAAATAGACGTAGTTAAGTGATCACACAACTAACGGATCAGATCAAAGTTCTGCAGTCTTGCCACATTGTCATGGATGATTAAACAACTAACCAGAGGAGGTGGCTCCGCTAATATCCCATCCTTAATGGTGGGGGGAACCCAGCACATCAGTATAATAGGCAACGTTGCAGCATTTGCAATCATCTTCAGCCAGAAATGCCATCCCGGCATCCACCAGAGTACGACAGCCAATTGGATTCACTCCATGTGATATCAAGAAACAGCTGTATGCACTGAATAACCCGGACAACATTCCAGCAGTTGTACTGAAGATGGGTGCTCTAGAACTAGCCGTGCCCCTAGCCAAGCTGTTCTAGTACAGCCAAGGTATGTCCTGTCTATATTAAAAAAAGGACACATTTAACCTGGCCAACTTACCATAAGTCTACTCTTGATCGTCAGCAAAGTGAAGGAAGGTGTTGTTGACAGTGCTATCAATCTGCACTATTGTAGCAATAACCTCCTCACTGACGCTCAGTTTGGGATCTGCCAGGGCCATTCAGCTCCTGATCTCATTACAACCTTGATCCATTATGGACAAAAGAGCCGAACTCAAGGTGAGCAGGGAGTGATTAATCTTGACGTCAGGGGAGCTTTTGACTGAGCAAGAAGACCTAACAAAACTGAAGTCAATGGGAATCAATTGGGAGGAGGGGAATCTGTCCACTAATTAGTGTCATACTTAACACACAGGAAGATGGTTGTGGTTGTTGAAGTCCAATCATCGCAGTCCCAGGACATCACTGCAGGAGTTTCTTAGGGTAGTGTCCTAGACCCAAACCTCTTCAATTGTTTTGTCAATGACCTTCCCTCCATCATAAGGTCAGAAGTGGGAATGTTTGCTGATGATTGCACGGTGTTCAGTTCCATTTGCAATGCCTCAGTGAAACAGTCCGTTTAGAGGGAACTTTACTCTGTATCTAATCCATGCAATGCCTGCCTGGGAGTACCTAATGTTAGCATTGACTACCTGACTGGAAAAGCTGCAGTTTTAGCTCAGACTGAAATGTATGGTTTGAATGTACAGTGAGTAGACACTGCAGTCTTTGACCTTGCTATTGTAATATTGACATCAAGCGTCAGAATTGCCTGAGGTGTCTGTCTATTACTGTTCAGGCAGTGCAGTGAGTTTAGCTAGGACTTGCTGCAGAATGGTGGGACATGCTTTCCAATTTACGGTATTCATACGGGATCCAAGGTAGGCATTGACTATCTTGTACTTGTCAAAAGACAGAAGGTTTCTCGCTGTCCTTAACGTTCCTCTTTCAAGCAACACTGCCAAGAAACTGATACACTCAATTTCATGTGTACAAGGCGTATGTCCATAAATCACTGTTTCAAAAACAGTTTGTTGAATGTTTGATGTCGTCAGAACCTTCTGCATTAATGTTGTATAAATGTAGTTCTTTCAGGAGCATGAGTTTTCTCAGAGAGAGTGTCAGTCTCATACATAGAAAGCCCCCCCCCCCCAAATCAACCATCCCGGCATTGGCAAAGACCTGAGAAGATTGCTTGCTGCATGCTTCATGGTGGCAATGGGAGGAGGGCCAAGGAGAAAGATACCTATAATTGTAGAAAAATATTTTAATAATTACCAGCAAGCATTGAAGTCTCTAGGAGGTCCTCCTGAATGCTCAAGTTTAAAACATCCTCTAATCTAGAACTGAACTGTACAGACACAAGTGCCCCAAGTTACATCATCGTCGCTGAGTTATGTAATCTCAACAGAGGGCAGCTGGGACCTTACAATTAGTGTTAAGACCTAGAAAGGGTAATTTGTAATGCAAGTCCCTGCTCCCAATTTAGTGCTCCACTTGGTAAAGTACATCTGTCTGGATTTATGATGAACGGGATTTGTGTTGTCCATGATTTTCTCTCTCCTCTCAGCCACACTCCTCCCCAGGTGGACCTCCTGGAAAAGTACATGTGTGCAGATAACTGGTGAGGGCCAGGTTGGGCTCAGCTGTCATGCTCCACAGTCAAGTAGTCTGACGTTCGCTGTCTAGATTCCTACATGATGTGGGGAATTAGAGGGGTGATGATGACTAAATCTGTACACTATTGTTATGTATTTTTAAGAAAAGGAGGAATGAAAATTAGACAGGTGATGGAGGAGAGAGCAAATTAATTGTTCATGGGTTTCACAAATGTTGGGTTAAACCTTCCTCGTGCCCACCAGGTGCAATTGGTCAATATGAATAGATATGGTCAGAACAACAGTTCGGCCTCAGTCACTTTATTGGGCAGTCTGGCTGTGAGGGGACAGCACAGACCCCTTCCCAAGTATATCACTTTCAAAAATGGCAGTTGAGCAAAAGAATTTGCTTTTCTTAATTTCTGCTGGTTCACTTACACGTTTATGAAGTTCTTCACAACTCAACACATAAAGTTATCCCATTGCCATTTTATTTTAGAAAAAGCTAACAGGAAAACTGTGTGCTGTTGGAATACGTCTGACATTGTCTTAATACAAAATAAATAGCAGTAACAGATAGGATTGATTGACTTTGCAAACTGCAATTTCAGTGCATTGATTTTATGATGTCCTCTAATGAAACAGACTTATTTGCCATGAAGCAATATCAGTAAACCAGCAAGCAGTGTTAGTGATACACAAATACTGACACATAAAAGTATAATTTGGATACAGTAAAACCTGTTATATTGGGTGAGTCAGACTGGTTGCTGCCCTGCTTCCATTTAAAGCAAGTGTGCAGAGATGCTTGTCACTTCTCCCTGAGGAGTTTGTTTTTCTGTAACTATAAAAACTTTTAGTCTTGTTGTTGGGCAGCTGAGAAAGTAGTGCTCAGTGTGGGGATTTGGGGGTGATTGGAATGCCAGTAGGATGGTGGTGCTTGTTGTTTGCTGCATCCAGTCTTGTCATTTTGGGGAGAGTTCAATTCCTTACATTCTGTGATGCCCTGTATGCCTCACTCTAATGATGCCATGAGATTTTAAAGTGCCTTTAATGCATTTGGGTACCATTCCCAGTATTGGGTCAGGTACCTGATTTGTTTGCTCAAATGATACCCAGAGGCTATCTGTAGGTTGATGTGAACTATCACACATACATGTAGTTTTCGCAGCCTGACATCTTATCATTTAATAATTTAAGTGGGGCTCACAAAGGGACCTTTCTGTTACAAAGCTTTAACTGAGGGCCCCAAACAATATATGAACAAGGAGTAGGAGTAGGCCATTCAGCCCCTCGAGCCTGCTCCGCCATTCAATAAGATCATGGCTGATCTGATAGGAACCTCAAATCTGCATCCTGCCTATCCCCGACAAACTATCCCCCCCCCCCCACCCCCTTGCTTACCAAGAATTTACCCACCTCTGCCTTAAAAATATTCAAAGATTCTGTTTCTACCGCCTTTTCAGGAAAAGAGTTCCAAAGACTCACGACCCTCAGAAAAAATTTTGCCTCATCTCTGTTTTAAATGGACAACCCCTTATTTTTAAACAGTGACCCCTAGTTCCAGATTCTCCCACAAGAGGAAACATCCTCTCCACATCCACCCTGTCAAGACCCCTCAAGATCTTGTATGTTTCAATCTTGTTACCTCTTACTCTTCTAAACTCCAGCAGATACAAGGTTAGCCTGTCCAACTTTTCTTCATACAGCAACGTGCCCATTTCAGGTATTAGCCTGGTGAACATTCTCTGAACTGCTTCCAACACATTTACATCCCTCCTTAAATAAGGTGACCAATACCGTACACAGTGCTCTAAATGTGGTCTCACTAGTGCTCTGTATAACTGAAGTATAACCTCCATACTTTTGTATTCAACTCCCCTCGCAATAAATGATCACATGCTATTAGCTTTCCTAATTACCTGCTGTACCTGCATACTAGCCTTTTGCGATTCATGCACAAAGATACCCAGATCCCTCTGCATTTCAGAGTTCTGCAATCTCTCACCATTTAGATAATGCTTCTCTTTTATTCTTCCTGCCAAAATGGGCAGTTTCACAATTTCCCACGTTATACTCTCTTTGCCACATCTATGGCCTTTCATTTAACCTATCTATATCTTTTTGTAGCTTCCTTATGTCCTCTTCACAACTTGCTTTCCTACCTATCTTTGTGTCATCAGCAAATTTGGCAACCATCCCATCCATCCCTTCAACCAATTCATTTATATAAATTGTAAATAGTTGAGGCCCCAGCACCGATCCCTGTGGCACACCACTCGTTTTATTTTTATTCATTCACGGGATATGGGCTTTGCTGGCTAGGCCGGTGTTATTGCTCATCCCAAGTTGCCCTTGAGAAGGTGGCGGTGAGCCGTCTTCTTGAATCGCTGCAGTCCATGTGGGTGTAGATACACCCACAGTGCTGATAGGAAGGGAGTTCCAGGATTTTGACCCAGTGACAGTGAAGGAATGGCGATATATTTCCAAGTCAGGATGATGAGTGACTTGGAGGGGAACTGCCAAGTGGTTGTGTTCCCATCTGCTGCCCCTTGTCCTTTTATAGATGGTAGTGGTCATTGGTTTGGAAGGTGCTTCTAAGGAGCCTTGGTGAATTCCTTACATCTTGCCAACCTGAAAAAGACCCATTTATGCCTACTCTCTGCTTTCTGTTAGCCAGCCAATCTTTTATTCATGCCAGTATATTACCGCCTATACCATGACCTTTTATTTTATGCAATGACCTTTGTTGTGGCACTTTGTCAAGTGGCTTCTGGAAATCAAAGCGCATTACATCCTCCAGTTCCCCTTTTTCCACAGCACATGTTACTTCCTCAAAGAGCTCCAATAAGTTGATTAAACATGATTTCCCTTTCACAAAACCATATTGACTCTGCCTGATTACCTTGAACTTATCCAAGTGCCCTGCTATACCTTCTTTAATAATAGCTCCTAACATTTTTCCTATGACAGATGTTAAGCTAAGTGGCCTGTAGTTTCCTGCTTTCTGTCTCCCTCCATTTCTGAATGATGGAGTTACATTTGCTATCTTCCAATCTATTGGGACCTTCCCCGCATCTAGGGAGTTTCAAAAAATTAAAGCAGCCACTTTTTTTAAGACCCTAGGATGAAGTCCATCAGGACCCAGGAACTTGTCAGCCCGCAGCTGCAACAATTTACTCAGTACCACTTCCCTGGTGATTGTAATTTTCCTGAGTTCCTCCCTTCCATTTCCTGATTTACAGATGCTTCTGGGCTGTTATTTGTATCTTCTATACTGAAGACAGATGTAAAATATCTGTTCAATTCATCTGCCATTTCCTTGTTTTCCTTTATCAATTCTCCAGAGTCACTATCTATAGGCCCAAAACTCAATTTGTTAACTTGTTTCTTTTTAAAATGTTTATAGAAACTCTTACCATCTATTTTTATATTTCTGGCCAGCTTTGTCTCCTACTCGAATTTTTCCATCCTTATTAATCTTTTAGTCATCCTTTGCTGTTCCTGATATTCTGTCCTTCCACCTATCTTTTCACAATTATATGCTTTTTCTTTAAGTTTGATACTATCTTTAACCTTTCTAGTTAACCACGGATGGTGTGTCTGTCCCTTGGATTTTTTCTTACTTGTTGGAAAGTATCTATTGTGTATTCTGAAATATCCCCTTAAATGTTTGCCACTGCATCTCTATTGACCTATCCCTTAACCTAATTTGCCAATTCATTTCAGCCAGCTCTGCTTTCATGCATTCCTAATTGCCCTTATTTAAGCTTAAAAACATAGTCATGGACCCAATCCTCTCTTCCTCAAACTAGATGTAAAACTCAATCATATTATGGGCGCTGCTACCTAGGGGTGCCTTCACTATGAGATCATTCATTAATCCCACCTCATTGCATAATATCAGGTCTAGTTTAACTTGCTCTCTGGTTGGCTCCAGAACGTGATGTTCTAAGAAACTATCCTGGAAACATTCTATGAACATCTCTTCCAGGCTACCTTTGCCCATCTGACTGCCAGTCCATATGTAGATTAAAATCTCCCATGATTATTGCTGCGCCTTTCTGACAAGCTCCCATTATTTCTTCTTTTATGCTCCATCCTACCATGCGTTTACTGTTAAGGGGCCTGTACACAACTCCCACAAGTGACTTCTTGCCTTTACCATCTCTCATCTCTACCCAAACCGTTTCCACATCCTGGTTTCCTGAACTTCAGCCATCCCTCTCTATTGTGCTCATACCATCATTAACTAACAAAGCCTTCCCTCTACTTTTTCCTCCCCTTCCTAAATACCCTGTATCCTTTAACATTCAGGTCCCAATCTATGTCCTGCAGCCATGTCTCCGTAATGGCTGTCAAATCGTACTTATTTATTTCTATGCGTACTCTCAGTTCATCTGTTTTGTTTCAAATGTTTTGAGCATTCAGATACAGAGCTTTTAGTTTTATCCTTTTATTCTTTTTATAACCTCTAGTCTTATCTGTTGATTTACTGTTAGATTTGTGTACTCTATCCCTTCCTGTCACAGTCTGCTTTTCATTTCCTGTAATAATACCTTTCTCTTTGCCTTGTCTCTATTCTTTGATTTACCACATCTTCCCAAATTTGATCCCTTGCCCCCAACACTTAGTTTAAAACCCTCTCCATTTCCCTGGTTATACAGCTCACAAAAACACCGGTCCCAGCACTCTGAGTGTAGACCCAATGGTAGAGATCCCACTTCAAGTACTGGTGCCAGTGACCCACGCGCCAGAACTCACTTCTCCCGCACCAGTCTTTGAACCACGGATTCACCTCCCTAATCTGATTTGTCCTATGCCAATTTGCATGTGGCTCAGGTACTAATGCAGCAATTATGACCTTTTGAGGTTCTGCTTAATTTGGTGCCAGGGTCCTCATACCGACTAAGCAGAATCTCCTTCTTTGTCCTGTCAATGCCGTTGTACCCAAGATAGACCACAACAACTGGGACCTCCCCCTCCCAGCGCAAGTTTCTCTCCAGCCCCGAGCAGATGTCCCGAACCCTGGCAACAGGCAGGCAACACAGTTGCCTTGACTTGTGCTCTTTGCTGCAGAGAATGGTGTTAATCCCTCTGGCTATACTGTCCCCTACTACCGCTACATTCCTTGTAACTCCTCCCACTTGAATGGTATCTGTATTGCGGTGCCATGGCTAGTCAGCTCATCCACCCTGCAGTCCCCACTCTCATCTAAACAAGCTGAAAGAAACAAACCTGTTGACTAATTGTAAGTTTGCAGTCTCCTGCACTCCTGCCCTCTGGGTCCCTTTACCTGCCTCATTTGTAATCACATCCTCGTGTCCCTGGACCCTGACCAAATCCTATGGGGTGTGACCACATCCTGGAATAAAGTGTCCATGTAATTTTCCCCTTTCCTGATGTGCTGCAGTGTCTACAGTTCTGCCTCTCAGCTGAAGTTCTTGCAGCCACAAACACTTACTTCAGACGTCGAAGGGTCATGAGGACTCGAAACGTCAACTCTTTTCTTCTCCGCCGATGCTGCCAGACCTGCTGAGTTTTTCCAGGTATTTCTGTTTTTGTTTTGGATTTCCAGCATCCGCAGTTTTTTTGTTTTTATCTACTTCAGACGTGTTTGTCCTGCATTGCACTGGTATCCAAAAGCTCTCATATCCTGCAATCGCAGCACATCACCTGCCCTGCCATCTCCAATATGTGCTAGTTAATTATAATCAATAAAGCCTACACCTCCCAATAGGTTTCAGCACGATGAGTAAACTTTACTGATAAAACAATACAGTAGTTACAATACTGATAAAACTAATGATACCAGTTGTTGGTTTACCTGTTCTTTCCACTACACCAAAGTGGAAATCAAATACTGGAAGCTTGTGGGGGGGAGGAGAAGAAAAAAGCATCTTATCCCCTTCCTTCATTGAACACCCCCATTCAGCACACTTTACTTCCTGCAATGAACCTTACCTAAAGCATCTCTTTTCTGCGCACACACACACACACCCCCCACCCCCGGGCCAATGCACCGAATTCCCAATATACTTGCTCGGTGTCTTGTCTCACTTAGGTCAAAGTCTCCCTTTACTGTGCACCTCTTACCAACTGTGTGCTTTAAAAGATGTGCACCTATTCAAGCAAGGGCTTTCAGATGATTGACAGCTGACTGCCACTAAGGCAGCTGACTGTTTAACTAGGCTATTTAACTTGCTTAAAGGCTGTTAGTTCTAGGTTGTTATTTCTAGGTCAGAATCTGACTCTTAAAGTTGAACTTGAAAAAAGATCAACGAGTTGAATTCTCACTTTGAACCAAATTCCCAACTATACTCACTCGGCCTCTGTCTCACTCAGGCCGCAGTCTCCACTCACTGGTTGTGTGCCTCTTGTGAGCAACAAATTATCCAGGTGATCTAGAAAGGTTAAGCGTCAAGTAGAGTTGTTGTGGGTTAAGTTGATCTGCTACAGTAATGTTTGCTCAGAGTTTTTTTGTTAAGTGATTGCTGTTCCGGATGGCAGAGGCTGTTGAGGTTGCTGTCCAGCAGCATCATGCTTAAGGGATGGATTATCTGGTGTGGATTTCCTGTAGTGTCACTGAAAGAAGAGGAGCTGTTGGAGATTGATTGACAAAGGAAAGTGTAGGTGTTGTACATTTTATCCATTTCAGTCCATCGCCTCTGATCAAAAAGTTAACAATCCTTTGTGGGCTTTTTTCAAATGTCAAATCTACCTGATTGGAAACTTGCCAGATCTTTGCACAGGGAGAAGCTCTGTGATACACATGAGACAAATATCACTGGGTGCCTCCGAGTGCGGACATGCCTTCTATCTGAAATGCGCTAGACCAGTTGCATTACCGACCCACTGCAAGTCAATTCCAGTTTCGCTTCTACAACACAGCATAGGAGGCTCATTAATTGCAATATGGACTGGAACTGAAAACTGCCCTTATGCAGTGGAACCAGACCCTGAGATGCAGTACTGCCACTGGATACTCTATATTCAGGTATTTTCTTTGACTCTTTCAGGTACAGTCAGCCCTTCAAATACATTTGTACTTGGTTGAGTTCTTTCAACAGGAAATGTTGACTCAGTTTCAAATACTGGTGGAATCACTTCTGGATATTTGGATTTTCCACTTTGTATGTAATCCACACGTCTCTTTACTATTCAACCTTTGATTTTCCCATGGTAAGAAAGAGGTCCCATTACAGCACTTATTTCACTGAACAGCCCCATGCTGGTCCTTCTCTAAAATTTTTCACAAAACCTTCTCTCCTACGTTAAATGTTCTGTCCCGACTGTGACAATCATGACCCCTTTTCTAAATATTCTGCCTTCTTTCTACCTCCGTGCGCACCCCCCCCAACCCAAGTTTGGCATAATTAGGCTCAGTCTCGATCGGAGATGGCGCTTCATCAGCAATTCAGGTGTGACACCTGTTGTCAAGTGAGTGGCGGTGTTCGATAATGGAAGAGAAATCGTGCTAATTTAGTTGCTAACAAATCTCTAGACAATTCCTTTATACAGATTTGAACATCTGAACTGTTCTCTTGGCGAGTCCATTTGAAGAAGGGTGGTATGGAGATGTTTTAATTTGAATAATACCTTTGAGGTTTGTAAATCGGTTAAATTCAGCACTTGTGAATACTGTCCCATCGTCTGATAGTAGCACTTCAGGTGATCCAGTTATAGCAAAGCTTTGTTGTAGCTTGTCTATTGTCGCTGAGGATGTGGGTGACCTTACTACGTCTATATCCATCTATTTTGAATGAGAGTTTGTGAAAAGGAGAAACATTGTTCCCATGATAAGTCCCACGCAGTCGATGTATACTCATACCTATGGTATTCCTGACCATTCCCAGGGGTGTAACAGGCTGTTGCAGGTAATTTTTGTACTTGTTGACACTGCATACAACTTCTTGCTAGGTTTTCTACTTCTCCATCCATTCCCAGCCTATGTGCTATGGCCTTCATTTTGGAAATTCTGGGATGTACACTAAGTGCAGGTAACAATGGCTTTCGTCCTCTTAGAGGAACAATCATACGAGCTCCCCACAATAAAATACCTTCTTGGCTGGTTATTTCATATCTTCACTGGAAATATGATTTCATTTCATCAGATTCTTGTGTTTGTGACCAACCATAAAGAGCTTGATTTCTCACTTTGGATAAGACTGGATCTCGGTGTAACACATATCAGTGATAAGTCCAGGCAGTTCAATAACAAGACATATTCCTGAGAAATTGGAACATCCTCATCTTTTACTTGCAAGGGTAAATGAATGAGTGCGTTTGCAATTTGACTTCCAGATCTATGAATAAAAGTATACTCACGCTGCCAAGATCAACGCCCATCTTTGAACTCTTGCTGAGGCTACAGTGGGTATAACCTTGTCTTCACCGAATAGTCCTAATAATGGCTCGTGGTCCATTATGGTAATAAAATGACAACCCTGCACATACTTGCAGTGTTAAAAAGTTTCATCAATGATCGCCAGGCCTTATTTTTCAATTTGTGAGTACTTTTTCTCTGCAGTACTAAGTGTTCACGACACAACCTATAGGTCGTTCTGATCCATCATCCATTCGTTGGGAAAGCACTGCTCTCACTCCATAAATTGATGCATCACACATTAATATCAATTTTCTTTGGATCAAAATGTACTAGAAGTGTAGATAACTGTAACAACTTTTACACTTTTGTGAAAGCTTGTTGTGGTGTTTGCCGTGACCATCTCTGGTTTTTGTTGAGCAAGTAATACAATGGTGCCAATTCTGTCGATTAAGTTAGGCAAGAAGCGTCCATAGTAACTGATCCCCAAGAATGATTTCAGTTCGGATGTATTCTTTGGTTCTGGGACTTCTTTAATGGCTTTCCACTTTTTCTTAAATTGGATGCAGGCCTTGTGAATCTACCTTGTGACCTAGGTAAGTTACCTCGTGCCTGAATTGTGCACTTTTCTCAATCTCATTCCAACCTGTGGGAAATGATTCAAAACATCTTCCAAGTTCATCAAATGTTTCTTTCAGTGAGTCAGTCATGACAACGTCATCCAAATAGACTACAATTTGGGGCAATCCCTGTTGTAAACTTTCCATGGTTCTTTGGAATATGGCGCAAGCAGAAGACACGCCAAATGGTAAATGGGTGTATTGATACAATCCCTCGTGTATTTATGGTGACAAACTTCCGGATGCCTTCTCTAATTGTTGGTAGGCATGACTCAAATCTAACTTTGTGTAAGCCTTTCCACCTGCCAGTTTAGTATATAAATCTTCAATTTTAGGTAGGGGGTGTCTATCCAATTTTGCCACTTTGTTAACTGTTAATTTACAGTCCCCACATATTCTAATGCTTCAGTCAGGTTTGAGGACAGGTAGAATTGGAGTTGCCCACTCTGAAAATTGTACTGGTTGTATCACTCCCAGCTTTTCTAATGTGTCCAGTTCAGCATCTACCTTATCCTACATTGCCTAAGGTACTATTCTTGCCTTAATGAATCTCGTTATTGCCTCTGGATCTACATGAATCTTTGCTTGCCCTTCAATTTTTCCAAGTTAAAAACAGAGGCGTATTTTTGTAGTAGTTGTGAAAGCCCATTAGCTTTTAGTTGGAAGATTTCATTCCGTTCTAATTTAATTTCTTTCAGTCAGTTTTGTCTGAGGAGACTAGATCCTTTGCCTGCTACTACCATCAAGGGTAATCTCACTGTTTAACCTTCATAGTTTACTGTGACTTTACATAAGCCCTTGACTTGTATGTCTTCTCGGTGTAACTCTTTAATTTTTCGTCAGTTTCTTCTAAATTCAGCTTATGTTCTCCATGATCTAGTTATTTAAAAGTATGCTCACCAATTACTGTAGTGGCTGCACCAGTATCCGCCTCCAATCTGATTGGCTTCTCTTTCACTCTCATGGTAACATAGGCTCCATTCTTCCTACCTTTAAATTATATAGTGAATAGATATTAGCATCTATTACTTGAGGCTTTTCAATGCTGTTTATCTCATTGGATTTTTGCCTTTGCCTGACAGTCTGCCTGATTCTGTCTTTACAGTATCTTATGAGGTGTCCATATCGATGGAACAAGAAGCATTCAATCTTTTTAAATTGTTTCATTACAGGGCTGCCTACTTCCATCTCTGTTACTATTATGCCATGCTTTTGCTGGTAAGTTTTCCTTTTTAATTTGCTAGCAGTGGCTGCTTCCCGCTTCAGAACAAAGCTCTGCACTGTTGCGTTCTTGTTGGTTGAGGCTCCCCACCCAACATGGAGGATGGTGTTTTGCGTTCCTCTAATGGCTCCTGAGTCTCGCACTGCACCTTCCATTGCAAGAGCGATTTCCAACGCATTCTGAAAATCTAGATTTGTTTCAGCTAACAATCGCATTTTCATCTGTACTGCACACCAACTGATCTCTAAGCGTATCATTAATAGATGTACCAAACTCGCAATATTAAGTTAATTGCTTCAAACTTGCCACATAACATGCAACTGTTGTCCCCCGCAGCTCTAATTCTTGAGTCAAATTTAAACCGATGCATCGTCACTGACGGCTTAGGCTGGTAATGATTCTTTGCACGGTCCGCGAAGTCTTCAAAACGTTTGGAGTCTGGGGCATTGGGCACCAACAGATTCTGAATTAGTCCGTATGTCTTACTTCCACACGTGGACGGAAGGAGCGCGCGCCTCTTCTGCCCTGCTGTGTCGTTCGCCTGGAAGAAGAACGCAAGGCGTTCAACATAGTGAGACTAGTCATCCGAGGTTGGATCGAATGACTCCATTCTTCCAAATTGCAGCATGCTCTGACGGGACCACTTCAATACTCAGAAGGAAATTTTCTTTTGCTTACAACTACAGTGCCTGGTACGGCCCGATTTCGGTTTTTTTCAGTGCTTTTTCGTGCCTTTACTCTTGTTGCCAGTTTGTTGGATCCAGTGCCCTTGGTCTGTTGGGGCTGAAGGATCCGGGTTGCGCATTTAATTTGGGGTGGCCGAGTTGGTACAGAGAACATCAGGAAATCATTGTTAGAATAAACACGTGTTTATTTACAAACTAATGTGTGCTCACAACATAAAACTCTGTCTTCGCTCATCAGTGACAAACTCAAGACTCTCTCACATAGAGGTAGCCCATGCTACTCTGCTATTGGATGTTAAGATCATGTGACCTTACATTACAATACTTGTCTTAAAGGTATATTACACATCAGATTACTATACCTCTCATTATTTTTAGTTTGTATTCAATTTTATATCTTGTGTGGCGCACTTTTGTAACTTCAATAATTAACCATAATCCACAAAGGGCCATGGGCATCTATATCCTTTGGAGAGAGACAATTGGTTATATATAGCTTGTAGGGCAAGATGAGGAGGCAGGCCTCCAAGGACTACCACAGCTGGCACGGGGATTGAACCTGCACTGTTGATGTTATTCTGCATCACACTCTAGCCACCTGAGGTAACCACCCCCTACTTATGCACATATAGAATCCTGGAATTGTTACAGCACAATATAAGACCATTCAGCCTGTCTTCTCTATTCTGGCTCTCTGCAGCAGCAATTCAGCTAGTCCCACTTTTTCTTTATAGTCCTGAAATTTTTTCTCTTCGGGTGTTGCTTCAATTTCCCTTTGAAAACCACAAGTGAATCTGCTTCCCCTACACTCTTAATGCATTCCAGATCCTAACCACTTGCAGTATAATAAAAGTTTTTTTCCTCATGTCGTCATTGGTTCTCTTGCCATTCACCTTATGCCAGTGTCCTCTGGTTCTCCATACTCATGCCAGTGGGAACAGTTTCTCTCTCGCTCGCGCCTGTTTAGACCCCTCATAACTTTGACCATGCCTGTCAACTTTCCTCTCAACCTTCTCCAAGGAGTGCAACCGTGGCTTATTCAATCCGTCATCCCTGGAACCATTCTTGTGAATCTTCGCTAAATCCTTTCCAGAGCCTACACATTCTTCCTAAAATGCTGTGCTCAGCTTTGGACACAATACTCCAGTTGAGGCTGAACCAGTGTTTCTTAAAGGCTTGTGTGTGCTCTATGCCGCCATCTTTTGAGCCGGGGAAACCGTCTGCCTTTCAACCAACTTTCTCAATTTGCTCTGCTACTTTCGATAATTTGTGCACAGTGGGGAGACACCTCCAGACCTCTGTTCCTGCACCCTTTTCAGAATTTCATCCACTTTATTTTGATTGTTCCATTTAATGTACCTCCTTAATTATTTCAATGATATTGCTTCTTGCCCTTTTCTATTTTTAACCATTTATCAGTATTCTCCGTAACTTTCATCCACTTATTTTAGTTTCATCCAGCCAGCTGTATTTTTTAATGGAAGGGTTATCCATCTCCACAACACTAACATCTCTTTTGTCTTCGCAGATGCTGGCGGACATGCTTTGTATTTCCTATATTTTCTCTTCCATTCAGATTTCAAGCGTTTGTGGGTTTTGTTTTTTTGGTTTGTGTAGCTCTTCATTCTGATTTTCATTCTCTAGGATCTCTGTGCTCATCCAGTTCTGGCATCTTGCACATACATGATTTACTTTGCCTAGCCTAGCTACCAATACTGAGTTCTGAAATACCTTGCCTATGTGTTAATGATGGCTCAGTGGGACCCTCTGTCCCCTCTTATTCAGAAAGTTGTGGGCTCAAATCCCACTCCAGGACCTGAACACAATAATTTAGACTGACACTCCAGTGCAGTATTGAGGGAGTACTCCACTACTGGAACTGCCATCTTTTGGATGAGATGTGAAACCAAGGCTTTGTCTGTTCTCTTGGGTCAATGTAAAAATAATCCCACGGCTACTATTTTGAAGAAGAGCAGGGGAATTTTCACTTGTTTCTTGATTTTGTTGTGTATTGTATTTTTTCAAAATTCAGTGTCACTTGTGTGCTCACAGGGGTGGGTTGGGGTGTGAGCAGTCTTTGTCCCTGTGCTAGGCAGTGGGGAACAATCAGGCCAGGTCTTGGTGAAACAGCATTTGGAATGGTGCAGGAGATTGGTTAGTTTTGTTGAGAATGGATTTGGGCGGGAGGTTATGGAGAGAGTTGTCCTGTGGATGACTGGAATCAATTGTGATGAGGTGTAGAGGCATTGAAATTGAGTGAAAGGTTGGACAATCATGGAGGTTAGGTGTCAGGAGCAAGGTCTGATTAGATTCATTGACAGAGAGGATGGAACCCAGCTAGGTCAAGATTAAATTATTCAGTGGGTGATTGATCACGGTGCCCTGTACCTTGGTTTGAAATTGTGCCTGTTTTAGGTAGTACTGTTGATCTATTTCTTGCATTTGAAAGTCAGAAGCTAAGGCCAATTAAATGCAAGAAACTTAATTTGACCACGAACCAATCAACATCTGAGGTTGAAGTATGTTGGGTAGGAAATATAGTGTGATGGACTGTTATTAGTGAGTGTTGCGTATATGTACTTGGGGAAGTTGACCTAATATTGCCATTGACCCTCCTTACTCTTTGGGCACAGACTGTCAACAGTTGATTCGGTTGCCGTCAAAGTGTCTTCATTGTGTTTTGCTATCTTCTTGGTCCCCAGGTCTGCAGTTGATTGAATCCAGATGAAACTACTTTGTCTCAGTTATTATTACTATAATTGAGCTTGTACATTATACTAAAAAATTGGAACAATACAGAGAAGATTAGCATGGCCCCTGCGCAAGGATGACACGCAAATTCGTGAAGCGTTCCATATAAAAAAAAAAAAAAAATTTTTTAAATATCTGTCCTTGTCCCAACCTGAGTTGCAGAATCTGGTCTGCGCTTTGAGCTGGTTTTTGCATTATCAGGTGGCTGAGTTTAAGGGGCAAGTGACCGTGCTCTGACCACGAGAACTTGATGAGGATGTGACGCATTTCCAAATCAGTCTGCTGAATTGGTCGGGGGTGATATTGAATCTATCTACACAGCACCCATAATGAACTTGTAGTTTGATATTATCCAGCAGTACTCTGGTTCAGCGAGTCAGTTTGATTTGAATTTCTGACCTTAGATAATTGGATAAGTTCTTTGGCAGTAAATGAACAGTGACCTTCATTAATACATGGAATGATGGTATCTGCGAGCACAAATTATAACAGCCATCTGGGAACTTGTTACTGGTAGAGATAATCCAGTAAATCAGGCATCCTATATGTGGAGTTGTGTTAGTGATGTCCTCTATTCCTGTTTTTTAGTTGTGTTTATTTAACTTTGCTATGTGAGGAATTCCAGTTCTAACTTCCAAAAGACCATGTTAAGAAATACAAAGAAAAATAACACTCATTGCAGAAAGTATATATTTTATAAATAATACCCAGAAACAGAAATACTGCTGGCAGAAAAAAAAATACTCTCAACAATCTAGAAATGAGAGACAGGTACCTGTTTAAAACACTGCTTGATTCAGTTTTCCAATGCTTGCAGGGTATTTTTCAAAGGTCTATAAGGGAATAAGATGGGTGATATAAATCACCTGCTGTGAAATACTAAAGAGTGTGCTTGAAACATTTTTCCTAGAAGATAGCATCCTCTAGGATTTCAGGTTTTGGAAGCGCAGGACACTTGATGGTTGAAGCTGTGCAAATGTTGCAGGTTACTGATAGGCACATGATCTCTCAGTAATACATATTCCAGTGACCAAAGCAACAGTGAAATGAAGGGTCACAGACCTGAAACGTTAACACTGTTTCTCTCTCCACAAATGCTGCTTTACCTGCTGAGTATTTCCAGCACTTTCTGCTTTTATTTTTTATTAGTGAAATGGAAGCTGCTTTCTTAGCTATGAGGCAGGGTGTTAAAATTCCAATCACCAAACTCTTCCTTTAGTTGAGACATTTGAATAGACCACCCATACAATCATCGTTCACACTTTTAGCTGTTTGATATTTAACATAATTGGCAGAATTACACGCATAACTTCACAAAACTCTCTTTGTAAGTGGCTTGCTACCTCCAAGGCCAAACATGGCAGGTTTATTTTTTTATTTATTTCACAGGATGTGGACATTCACAGGCTAGGCCAGCATTTATTCCTCATCCCTAATTTCCCTTGAGAAGGTGATGGTGAGCCACTGCCTTGAACTGCTGCATCCATTGCATCCATAAGGTGTAGTTACAACCACAGTGCCATTAGGAAGGGAGTTCCAGGATTTTGATTCAGTGACAGTGAAGGAATGGCGATATATTTCCAAGTGAGGATGGTGTGTGACTTGGAAGGGAACTTGCAGGTAGTGGTGTTCTCGTTCATCTGGTGTCCTTGTCCTTCAAGGTGGTAGAGCGTGCAGGTTTGGAAGGTGCTGTCTAAGGAGCCTTGGTGAATTGCTGTAGTGCATCTTGTAGATGGTGTACTCTGCTGCCACTGTGTGTTAGTGGTGGAGGGAGTGAATGTTTAAGGTGGTGGACGGGGTGCAAATCAAGCAGGCTGCTTTGTCCTGGATGGTGTCCAGCTTCTTGAGTGTTGTTGGAGCTGCACTCATCCATGCAGGTGGTGAGTATTCCATCACACTCCTGACTTGTGCCTTGTGAATGGTGGACAGGCTTTGGGGAGACAGGAGGTGAGTTATTTGCAGAATTCCTAGCCTCTGACTTGCTCTTGTAACCACAGTATTTATATGGCTAGTCCAGTTCAGTTTCTGGTCAATGGTAACTCCCAGCATGTTGATAGTGGGGTATTCAGTGATGGTAATCCCATTGAATGTCAAAGGGAGATGGTTAGATTCTGTCTTTTTGGATGTGGTCATTGCCCAGCACTTGTGTGGCATGAATGTTATCTGCCACTTATCAGCCCAACCCTTGATCTGGTCCAGGACTTTCTGTATCAGTTGAGATAACTGCATTGAGACTATAACACAAGCCATTTGGCCCATGTAGTCCATGCTAGAGTTTATATTCCACTCCTCTTCCTCCACTCCTCTTCCTCTAACTGTGGCAGCATTTTTTTTGTACAATTTCCTCCCCATGACCCTCGATTTGTGATGGGGAGTGGCTCCACATCATTTTGTGTGAGCTTGGAGAATAAGCTTTGGCATGCCACCCTTAGGAGGGGAGCATGGCTGTGCTCTCTACCAGTGGGTTGAGGGCTTGTTTGTGTGTATACATCAGGGTCACAGGATAGCGATCAACAGCTATAACATGGTCTTTTTTTATTTTGTGATTTTTCTCTTTCTCTCTAGTCGGCAATGCTCAGGATAATCAAAGTATCCCCATTGCAGCCTTTGCAGAAATTAGCAAATTCACCACCGACTCAGAAAGCCAGCCTGGCCCTCATGGTTGCTCGGACTCAGACACATGTTTCCTTCACCAGCTAAGTGGTCAAGACTTAATTTAGTCTGGAAACATCACTGAAAAGGTTGAAAAACTGGAACTGTTCTCTGGTTTTCTAAATTACTTACATTCCTTTGTGTGTGCCTCAACAAAATAAACCTAATTCCATACTGTTGCAGTTTCACCCCCTACTCTCCCTTTTAAGTTTGCTTTCTGTCTGGAGTCCTTTTATCATCTCTGAGCATTCTTGTTTGAAATCCACTCCAGGAGTGACAACTTTGCTCTGTTGTTTTTGAGCTGCACAGCTAAACATGTTGGAAAAGTTGAAGAGACCGCTGCTGAAAATACACAACAGTTCTTTGACTTAATGGTTTAAAGATATTTTGCTGGTAAAGTTTTCACCAAGAAACTGCTTCCATTCTGGTTAAAGGCTGGAGTGCGTATTGGAGCGTTTTTTTTTAAAGACAAAATTGAAACGCTTGCAGCTGCAAAGCTTCTTGAAACATTGTAAAAAGCACAGGGTGTTTCAACAGTAACTCTTGTGATATGGTGATCATGATGTAGAAAATTTGTTAACTGGGGTGTAGTTAACACACAGTCTGAGAAATAAAGCCCTATTTGGTCCTTCAAGCTCGGTTCTTAGTCTGGTTGTTGTGGGGTTCCTCAAACCTATAACATCCTGCTCTTAACAGATGTAGAAGCAATTCCTGTTCACAAGTTAATTGATCCTGGAGCACCTACCTTTTAAACCCCAATCCATGCGTTCAGCATCATATGCATAAGAGATGAAGTTATGTGATATAATTAAAGAAATTAGCATAGAAAGGGAGGAGGTTCTAAGTGGTCTGGCAGGCTTAAAAGTAGATAAATCTCCAGACCTGTATGAAATGTATCCCAGGCTGTTGAGTGAAGCAAGGGAGGAGATAGCAGGGGCGCTGGCAATAATTTTCAATACCTCTCTGGCCACAGGAGAGGTGCCAGAGGACTGGAGGACAGCCAATGTGGTACCATTATTCAAGAAGGGAGGAAGGGATACCAGGGAACTACAGGCCAGTCAGCCTAACCTCAGTGGTGGGGAAACTATTGGAAGCAACTCTGAGGGACAGAATTCATCTATACTTGGAGAGGCAGGGATTAATCAAGGACAGTCAGCATGGTTTTGTTAAAGGGAGGTCATGTCTGACCAATTTGATTGAATTTTTCAAAGAGGTGACCAGGTGTGTAGATGAGACCAATGCATTTGACGTAGTCTACTTGGACTTCAGCAAGGCTTTTGATAAGGTCCCACATGGGAGACTGATAACGAAGGTAAGAGCTCATGGGATCCAAGGCAATTTGGCAAACTGGATCCAGAATTGGCTGAGTGACAGGAAGCAGAGGGTGATGGTCGAGGGCTGTTTTTTGTGATTGGATGCCTGTGTCCAGTGGGGTTCCACAGGGATCGGTGTTGGGTCCCTTGCTGTTTGTGGTACATATAAACGATTTAGACTTGAATGTAGGAAGGTTGATCAGTGAGTTCACGGATGACACGAAAATTGGTGGGGTGGTAAATAGTGAGGAGGATGGCCTTAGATTACGCGAGGATATAGATGGGCTGGTCAGGTGGGCTGATTTGAGGCAAATGGAATTTAATCCGGATGTGTGAGGTGATGCACTGGGGCAGGACAAACAAGGCACGGGAATACATGATGAATGGTAGGACCCTGGGAAGTACCAAGGACCTTGGTGTGCATGTCCACCGGTCCCTTAAGGTAGCAGGACAGGTAGATAAGGTGGTTAAGATGGCATATGGGATACTTGCCATTATTAGCCGAGGCATAGAGTATAAGAGCAAGGAGGTTATGCTGGAACTGTGTAAAACACTGGTTAGGCCACAGCTAGAATATTGCATGCAGTTCTGGAATCCACATTATAGGAAGGATGTGATTGCACTAGAGAGAGAGTGCAGAGGAGATTTACCAGGATGTTGCCTGGGCTGGAGAGTTTTAGTTATGAGGAGAGATTGGACGGACTGGGGTTATTTTCCCTGGAGCAGAGGAGATTGAGAGAGGGACATGATTGGGGTGTATAAAATTGAGGGGCATAGATAGGGTAGACAGGAAGGAACTTTTCCCCTTGGTGGAGGAATCAATAACCAGGAGGCATAGATTTAAAGTAAGGGTTAAGAGGTTTAGAGGGAATGTGAGGAAGAATTTTTTTACCCAGAGGGCGATGGGAATCTGGAACTCACTGCCTGAAAGGATGGTAGAGGCAGAAACCCTCATAACATTTAAAAAGTATTTGGATGTGCACTTGCGATGCCATGGCATACAAGGCTATGGGCCTAGTGCTGGAAAATGGGATTAGAATAGTTTGGTACTTGTTTGACTGGCGCAGACTCAATGGGCCAAAGGACCTTTTTCTGTGCTGTAGACCTCTATGACTCTGAGGTTCTAATCTCTTCGGTAACAGTTTTTTTTAAATAACTATATTACTGAGCTGTACTTGAACTTGCATATTGAACTTGGTCACCGTACTTTCAAGTGCACACTGCTTTGTAAGTTGATAGGTACTTGGAGGTGCCTACACTTAGGATCCTGATACAGTTCTTCGCCCTGGGAATGAGGCGATAATATTGATCAGGGTCATTCCTTGGCAAGCCACAATGTTCTCAGGAGAGCAATTGTGTTGGCAGTCTTGGGTGGGTGATAGTAATTGGATAGGATTGTACCCTCTGGGAGGCTTGGGGAAGAATGCAGGGGATCTTGTTGGCAACAGGCCCTTGCTTGTGTTCTTTGTTCCAGTGAGTTGGTACATCAGTGTGGTCTGGCAAAGAGTGAAAATGAAACGTGAAATGGCTTAATGGGTTCTAAACTAAACAGCCACCTGTTTTGCACATGTAAACTGCAGTAAGTTTGAGAAGTTATGTGGCGTTTTAATTTAGGAAACTAGGATGATTAAAAGTATCTTCTGAATCCAAATGGAAAATGGCCCGCAACTTGTGCTCATTGCTCAGTCGCACCGGCTGTTATTTCATCGCATCTCAATCATCTTTCACACACCAACAGTTGCTTGGAAAAGGAACCATTTATGTGCAGCAGGGCTTTTATTTTGATTATATTCTCAGTCAAGTGTAAAGACACTTGTTTGAGTGAGTGATATGTTTAGCAGGGTGTGCATATATTTGCAGGGTATTGAGTTGGTTTGT
The DNA here is from genome assembly GCA_026770705.1 of Isurus oxyrinchus. Taxonomy (NCBI): domain Eukaryota; kingdom Metazoa; phylum Chordata; class Chondrichthyes; order Lamniformes; family Lamnidae; genus Isurus; species Isurus oxyrinchus. The sequence goes on along the minus strand of JANJGN010000036.1, from coordinate 16,894,095 downwards.
TTGCTCTGCCTTGGTTTAAGAAGGACTGTATGTAGAGGGAAAATCCAGGATCTTAATATAGCTCAGCCCTGGAAGATGGAAATTGAAACTGCAAAATAAAAATGCTGAACTAAGGAAACCTCTTTTCTATCGAGAACCAAACTAAACTATTTTTCAGAGGTTTTTTTCTGAATTCTAAAACAGAGACCTGGTGTAACTTTCAACAGATTGACTTCAAACAGTTGCTTGGCAGAATGGAACTTGAATATTGCTGAAAAGAGGCATGTTGCTGAAGCTTTTTGTCTTGCACTCATCAGGACAAATGCAACAATGTCAAATTTCAAATAATCACAGCAATTTATACTACAGGAGAAAAATGAACTGATTGGTTGGCAAGATCTCTTTGATTGGACAAGACGTTGTCATGGAGAAAGTAATGGGGAACTATGGGCTCCCAAAGCTCCTGGGTAGTTTGAAAAGACACAAGGCTTGAACGTATTCCTTTTGTTTGCAGAGAACGGGGATCCCGACATATGAGTGTATGTCACTTCTAGCAAACAGGGACCCATTGTCCATGGCCACGTTGATTAGCTGAGGTGTTACAATAGAGAAAGCAGGGTCAACTTGCCAACCAATCGGCTCCTTTTTTCTCCTGTAGTGTAAATGGTTGTGATTGTTGAAATTTGGCATTCTGATGTCCTGATGAGTAAAAGACAAAAAGTTTCGGCAACATGCCTCTCTTTATAGCAATATTTCAGATTGACTTCAGGTGTCTTTCATTTGATAATGAGATTTACATAGAAAAATTTCAATCGTGTTGCTTTATTGTAAAAGCACTGCTCACATGTAGGGTTTGATGTAGAATCATTGATTTTATTCTCTCTTTGTTCCACGCCCCAAGGCCACTGTGTCCTACACAGCAGCACAGTTTTAAATTTGATTCTCTAATTTCTGCTGAGTTGGCTGATGTCAGTGTTGAAGGCACATTGCATTGCTCTGAGTTAGGGAGTGGGGGGAATATCTTTATATAACTTAACCTGCATGCCAAAGGTGGCCCCTTTGGGTGCGTAGCAGCAGTGCTCATTGCTGATAATTTTCACCGAAGCTTTAACTTACAATTTAATATGCAAAATCATTTGAGAAAATGATGAACATATATATCTATCCCACTGTCCCTGGCTGAGTGGGTATTGGTGCCAGTGCACTGAACACAGGTGGTAACAGTAGTGGTTTCCTTGTGGGAAGACAAATAGGTCATTTCACAGATGTCCCCAAGCCACACACAATTCCTCAGCCAAGAGAGTGGATAGGCTGCTTCTTCCTACTCGGCACCCCACGCATGTGAGAGGTACAAACCTGTGGATTTAAAACCTGCATTGTACCCCATCCATGCTACCTTGGCTAGCTTTGTTCAGAGTAATGTTACTACTATAGCAAAACACAGCAGAACAAAGTTGATGCTCTTAATTCATCCTGTCAAATTGCTTTCATGCCACCAGTGACAGACCTGTAACCACCACACTTACTCACCCTATTATAGAACACAAATCATACTCGCCAAGCACCGACCACTCTTGTTTAGAAGCCTCGAGTCTAATTGTACTGCTGAGTATTTTTCAAGCTCAAGTGGACATTGTGCAAGTATCACACACCCATCATACTGGCTGTAACACCACAAAATGTGGAGGATAAGGGAACCCTGCAGTTGATCTGAGTTTGGCCCACAAGATTAGAGTCTACCTGTCCACACTTGCCTGTCCACTTATCGTATATTCGATCACTATGCATATAAAAATCACTGAAATTTAACCTGTAGTTGATGACCAATGTTGTTAATGTATAGTATCCAGCCTCCAGTTTCTAGATTTAATTTTTGTGTTTGTTGTTATCCATAAATATTTAAAGGTGGAGCTTTTAAGCCCAAACGGGGAGTGCCAAGGGGCCTCCACCACTAACTAGTTATTGAGGCAACCTTTTCTGGGTGCCCAGGACTATTCCCATCTTGGAGAAAAATCAACATGTGCTATAACACAGCTTCTTTGTCAGTTTCCAACACTTTCCTCCCTAAAACGTAGAGCTTGCAACACAGGTACTTGGCCTGTGCTGGCTTATGCTCCACACCTGTCTCCTTTATATCATTTATTTCATCATCAAATGAACATATCCTTCTATTCTTTTCTCCTCCATGTACTTACCGAGCTTTTCCTTAAATTGGAGTGTTTTAAAATAAATTCAGTAATGGATTCAGAATTATCCAAAATCTGAACTTGTCAACCTCTGTGCCCTTTTGTTCAATGTTCCACTTTTTCGTGCCTTTCCCAGCACATGTCTCATCCAGCTCTACTTAATAGAGTCTAGAACGTCTCTGCAATACTGCATCCTCCACAAAAGAAACCTGTAATCCAGTTGTTCTTCAAAAGAAAAGTTCCAATTAACTTGCTTTGGTAGCAAAGGTTAACAAATCTTTGTGCAAGAGTTGCCCCAAATCTTTGTGCTTAGATTTGATTGTCTTATTTTCCATAAAATGTTGAAATAACCCCACAGAAAATAAGAACTGTTGTCCATTTTTGTGTTGATCAATTCAGCAGCTTGACACAAAGACTTGTCATCTTTTTGGGCCTCCAAACCAAGCTGCTGGGATGCTCACTGGTAGAGTTTCTCTTTGTCTATAATGTGAACTGCACTCTCCCTCCCCAGAGGAACACAGTATATTGTCATTGGACACTGTACAGAAGGCAAGACGTGCCTTTCTTCGTGCATTCACGGGATGTGTGCTTCGCTGGCTGGGCCAGCATTTATTACCCATCCCTAATTGCCCTTGGGAAGGTGGTGGTGAGCTGCCGCCTTGAACCGCTGCAGTCCCTGTGGTGTAGGTACACCCACCATGCTGTTAGGAAGGGAGTTCCAGGATTTTGACCCAGTAACAGTGAAAGAACGGTGATATATTTCCAAGTCAGGATGGTGAGTGGCTTGGAGGGAAACTTCTAGGCTTCTAGGTGGTGATATTCCCATCTGTCTTTGCCCTTCTTCTAGGTGGTAGTGGTGATGGGTTTGGAAGGTGCTGTCTAAGGAGCCTTAGTGAATTCCTGCAGTGCATCTTGTAGATGATATACACTGCTGCGACTGTGCGTCGGTGGTGGAAGGAGTGGATGTGATGCCAATCAAGCGGGCTGCTTTGTCCTGGATGGTGTTGAGCTTCTTGAGTGTTATGGGAGCTGCACTCCTCCAGGCAAGTGGGGAGTATTCCATCACATTCCTGACTTGTGCCTTGTACATTGTTTCATAGTTTTGCCATTGTGAGATTTGAACTCTTGATACTCTTTCGAGCACAAACCCATTTCCATCTGTTTCAGATGAAGTTACATTGTTTCATAGTTTGCCATTGTGAGATTTGAACTCTCGATCTTGGGGTTACAAACCCAGTACCATAACCACTTGGCTATTTAGGCCAAGCCTGTGGCTTGTACATGGTGAACAGGCTTTGGGGAGTCAGGAGGTGAGTTACTCACCACAGGATCCCTAGCCTCTGACCTGCTCTTGTAGCCACAGTATTTGTATGTCTAGACCAGTTCTATTTTTGGCCCATGGTTGCCCCCAGGATGTTGATTTCCATACGGTGCCATTCACGACTTCGGTAAGTTCCAAAACGTTTTACCGCCGTTGATCCATTGTCAGTGGGAATATTGGGAACCTGGGAGCCATTGGGTTTTAAGGTGTTGCTCGTGCCTTTACGTCTCCAGATTTTTTTTTTCAATCCTGTTCCGTAGGAGCGATCAATGTAGCTCATTGCCCTTTCAGGTTTGGCATTGGTTGCTAGTCTCTAGCGCTTTGCTATACTGTGCGGAGAGGCAATGCTAGCCAAGTTGCTTCAAAGGATCCAGTGGCTCTAACTTGGCGACAATTTGCAGAACCTTTTATCTTGATGTTCTCAGAACAGTGCGGCCGATCGGAAAAAGCTTGCATGTGCATTGCACACCGGGAGTCGGATTTCTGTCCACTGCCAGCGATAGGTCTCTAGCTGTGGTATTCTGCCGCTAAAACTGTTCTATCAAGTTTGGAGAGAGAAGAAAATTCTGTGCCTGGGTGTTTTCAAGGAAACCCAGAACATTTTGAGCAGCCACCATTACACTTCACTCCCACCCCAGGGACGGGCGTAAGATAGATGTGCAAGTTGCGTGGAAGCGACTAACTTCTAAAAGTACTAATGTTGCAGAGCGGTAGTTTTTTTTTTGACGAAACGAAAGTGAAACTTTCACTGTTCCCTATTTAGTGGTTTTGCCAGCAGGAGAGGTGGAGCCTCTTAAATCACATAACCAGTGTATGATCAGGCCCTGTAAAACTCCCCTCGGTTTAGGGATGGGCAAGTCACTCCCCATTACCAGACAGTCCCGAGCGGAATCAAAACTGAAACTGGGGCCTTGTTGAAGGGACTGTTGAAGGCAGTATATGCAGCTAACTCTGCTTGAAATCAAGTAGCATTCTTGTGGCTAAAACTGTGCTATTTAGTCTTTGTGACTGATCAATATAAAGAAAAGTAACTGTCAATAAGAGATCTGCCTGTATGTGACTTGTTTTTATGTAGAGTGAACTGTGGGATTCCAGAAGTGAATGCCCTTTCCTAGGGATCAAGTTAGTTTGAAATCTTGGTGTCCTGTGCCAAAACAATTGGCTAAATTTTAGACTCCCAAAGCCAATTCACACGTGCCCCAAAGTTTCAGATAGCGATTCATCTGACTTTCATTGACTAGGAAGCTTCAAGCCAGTTCATTTCCAGCAACGCCGTGACGGGGAGACTTGAGGCTGAAACTGCTGCTCCAAACTACAGACCCTGTCAGGGCTTCCCCCTCTGCGTAAAGGTGGTGCTGTTCCAGGAGTGTGTTTAACCACAGGTACTTTATGGTGAAGCTTGTTCATTTGTGCTGTGACTTAAAATTAATTCTAAGCATTTCATTCAGCTGGTTCCCTTCTGCGGAGCAGTTTATCCCAGCTTTGTTTTGCTAAATATCTGATGATGTAATTATCTGCGCTTGCTCACTGGTGTGTGTTGTTGGTACCAATACACAAGTGGTTATGGTACTGGGCTTGTAACCCCGCAAACTATGAAACAATGTAACGTCATCTGAAACAGATGGAAATGGGTTTGTACTCAAAAGAGTATCAAGAGTTCAAATCTCACAATGGCAAACTATGAAACAATGTAACTTCATCTGAAACAGATGGAAACGGGTTTGTACTCGAAAGAGTTACTGGGCTTGCAACCCCAAGATCAAGAGTTCAAATCTCCAATGGCAAATTATGAAACAATGTAACTGCATCTGAATAGGAACAGATGGAAACGTGTTTGTACTCGAAAGAGTTACACAAGCTGTTTTTATACCGTTGTGTTGGTGTTGGCTCATGGCATGCAGTCTTTGCGCAGCCAGTGATAGTAAAGTAAATATGCCAGGAACAGGAAGCTGGAAGGTCTATTTTTTACCAGGTCTTCTGTCTGTTGGCCTTAGAGGATTGCATAAAATATACAATGCAACAGACTATTTGGCCCAACTGATCTATGCTGGTGTTAATACTCCACAAGAGCCTGCTTTCACCCCATTTTATCTCATTCAATCTACATCTTTCTATTCCTTTCTCCCTCATGTGCTTCCTCTTAAATACATCTCTACTGTTACCTCAGCTGTGAATTTCACATTAGGGATGGGCAATAAATGCTGGCTTAGGCAGCGACCCTCTGTAAATGAATTTTAAAAATTCTCCCCACTCTCTGGGGAAAGGAATTTCTTCTGAATTCCTTATTGGATCTATTAGTGACTGTCTTATATGTAAAGCCCTCAGCTTTGGCCTCACCTCACCACCTTGCTTTTCCTCCCAACCACCCCCTCCCCCTCCAGGTAGTGTCCAGTGACTGTGCTAGCTGACTGTGTACGAGGCTCACACAGATGGCATCAGTATGACATTGCAGCAATATACAAGTAGGTTCAGCGTGGATCCAGATCCACAGCAATGTGAGTGATTCTTAACTGCCCTCTGAAAAGGCTGAGCAAGCCATTCACCACCACTTTTCAAGGGCAATTAATGATGGGCAGTAAATGCTGGACGTGCCTTTGCCTGCATCCTTGGATGAATTTTTCTTTTAAATGTGTGATGGAATAACAAACAGCCTGTGGAGTGGCTGGTTTGACCCAGGGAATATTGGAGAGGAGTTAACAAAATTATTTTTGTATTTAAAAATAAAATTTAATTACAGAATAAGTTTCCTTTCCAAGTTCTTAATGCCTTGCAGTCTCCCCTTGATTTCTGTAAGCCAAGTCCGATTCCATCAGAATCAGTGTTTGTAATGTGATGGAACTGAGGTGCATGTTCTTGTCCAGCTGAAACTTGACCCCATTTCTTACCCCATCACCACTTCCAGATTACCTGACCTGAAGGAATGTGGATCTTGGCAGTGTCGAGATTGTGTTGTCTTCATTGCTTTCCATAGTGCAGTTTCTAGAATTTTAATTGTTTTGTTCTCTGGAGGGATATGGAGATCAGTAATTGAAGCAGTAGGTTTCAATACATTTTCTTAATTAAAATATAATTGTTCAGCAGACAACTTGCAGGAATCCTTATTCTCCACAATCTCCCAGCCCTAAGTTACTCTCCTTTTCCTGCCTCTTCCCTAACAGTGCTTAGAATGTAATGCTCACTACCATGTTGATTGGTTGATGGCTCAGCACAGGTGCACTTCGGGAGAACCTGAATACCTGCACGGGGGCGAAAGTAATAGGAGGATATGTTGATGGAGTGAGATGCAGGAGGAGATTGATGTGGAATGTAAACCCTTAGCATAGGCCTCTTGGGCAGAATGGCTGTAAAATTGTGTGCGTAATATGGTTGTGAGCATACTTAAAAAAAAAACTAGCAGTTTTCACTGGCAATTTCATACATAGAATTATATAGAAAGTAAGCTACCTGGTCCAACCAGTTGTTTATTCCCCTCATGGAATATTTGTACAATGTGCTGTGAATGGCTAAGTCCAGTACTGCTGATACTGCCAAATTAAGACAACAAGCCCTGGGGTTCAGTAGCACCCTGGGCCTGAATTGCATTGAGAGCTATGGATGGATGCAGCACAAAACATAGACACACCCTCTCGCTGCAAAAATGTCTGATTGTACTTGTACTTAGCCCAAATGGCTGTTCTGCCTGACTATCCCAGCCGGTGAATGTTGACAGGTATCATAACCTATCCTGTCATCACTCCAAAGCCCTCACGCTCATTTTCCAGCAAGAGTCACTGGGTGGCCTTCAGGACAGGGAACCCTAGCTTATTTTATGCTGTAAATCTATTCTGTGTCCATAATGTTGATTTTCTTTTTTTTTTAAGGTGTATTCAAGTGATTCGATCAATTGAACCAAGATTCTGGTTCCATCTGCATGCCCTTTTGTGTGTTGACAAAGGCAAACCCCACTGCTCTTATTAAAGAGCTATGAGCAGAGGTGGTGGCGGTGATAAAAGAGCACGTAGAGGGAAAGGAAAAAGTAATCTTCAGTATTACCAGCCCCACGATCAGTATAGCTACACTTATCCGGCTTTGAATCCCTTCAATCAAGGAACGGGAGCTGATCATTTTCGAAGCCAGCAGATCCGGTTTCTCATCGGGCAGACCGCTCAGGCACCTGCCTTTGTGCTTCAGCCGCTAAACAGGAACCAGGCATCATACCAGCAGAGGCAACGAGATTTCTGTCCAGTGGCCAAGAACTGGTATAGCAACTTCTGCCAGCAGCCAGTTAGATCTCCCCGACCCCCGGCTACCCCTGCCCAGAAAGGGAACAAGAACCCCAAGGTTAACAAGGAGTTAGATCAGCTGTTCTCAAACTTTCAGAATATCTCACTAGGTAAAAACCATCGACAGGAAATTGTGTCCATTTTGGGAAAGCTTAGACCAGGGGAAAGGCTACCGGCGCGTAAAATAGCCAAGCAGCTCTGTGTTGAGAAAAAAATAGTCAACCACACGTTATATGGTCTGCTGCAAGAAAACCAGGTGAGAAAGGAAGGCACTTCACCTCCCCTGTGGCGCCTTGCAGACCAAACCAAAGCCAGAGAGGAAGTTGCAAACCCTGAAAGCCAACGATCATCGCCTGAGGGCACAGCTTTACCTCTCCCATCCAAGGTAGAGGAGCAGGAGTCCGAAGACGAAGACAGCTCTGAAGGTAGCATGGCCGATCAATCCAACGTTGGAGATGGTGAAAGCCAAAAAAGCAAAATCTTTTCCTTCCTTTTGGAAAAGGAGAAGGCCACTGCTCTTGAGATTGCCAAAAATATTGGGCTGAAGTCAGCCCGGCAAATCAACCCCACCCTTCACTTATTTGAAAATCAAGGTGATCTCTACAAAGAATCCGCGTTTCCACCTATTTGGACCCTTTCAGACCGAAAGAAGGAAGTGCTACTGAGAAAGAGGAAGGTACATGAATTGGGTGAGCCCAGAATTGGAACTGTGGAGGCAATGCCAATGGCAGTTCCAGGTGAAAGTGATGTTTCTCAAGAAGGTGTTGAAGGGATCACAGTCAGGGAAGAGGGGAGCATTGGAAATGGCCAGGCAGTTGCCCTTCAAGGGGAAACAAATGATTTGCAGCCCCTGTCCACTTCTGCTCTATTGCTACTTGATGTTAAGGGGGAGAGCAATAGAGCCAATCATGCTGAAGCAAACTACTACGACAGCACCACAGGAAATGGCCAGTGGGCATCTGATGATATCCCTGATGACCTGAACATCATTAATCGTGTGAGCGAGGCTGGGGAGACTGTTGGTTTGCCACAGGGCGTGTTAGCCGGCAAGCCCGGTTCCGATCAGCACCCGGCACTTTCACCGACAGACCGTCTTCGTGCCTGCTTAACGAAGAACCCAGTCAGCGGCCTCATGGAATATTCACAGGGCTCGGCATTGCAATGTGAATTCATTCTCCTCGCCCAGACAGGGCCATCCCACGACCCTCGGTAAGAGAACTCTCTTTTTTACACGCCTGGCGTGCTGACTCAGTTACTGATGTGTCTTTCTTGCCTGAGTTAGCTGAACCATATGTGCAGAGGAATTCCTGGCCTGTACTGGCGCTGATCACTGTTGAGGCAGCAAACAGGGCCCAGATGTCCCAGGTTAAAGTAAGACAACAAGCTGCCGAGTGATTCTCTTGGTACGTGTGCACGCATTTCCCATCACAAGTTCACACTTGACTGATCTTGCCTCTGATAAGGTCACATTTTATAGCTAAACCTCTGCTAAGAAATTTGATTGTAGTGGAGGAAGGCGGTGTGCTGCTATCCCACTCTCTCAGCTGCTTTTGCACGATCCCAGAGGTGAAGAGATCCAAACCATCTGGGTAGCTTGACAGCTGTAGTGGATGGCTGGTGCAGGGTGTTTCTCTGCTTTTGCCCTTTGTCACAGTTCCATTACGTCATATATGCCATAAGTACCAAATACTTATTCACCTTCCATGTTTGCCCTTCCAACATCTGTCCTTCCAATGTATGGTCAAGGTTAGCAGGGGTCACCAGGAAAAGGGTGAATTGCACTTGGTGAGAGGCTTAGATCCAGAGGTGACTTCCAATAAGATATCAGCCGCCTTTTCATTAATGAAGCGTTAGCTAGAACCCTGCTGGTAACCTAGATGAGAGTTGCCTCCCAATCCCCACCTCTGATAAAATAGCCTACTGGCACTTAATATTGAGCAATGTAGAGAAACAGTTACTTAGGTATTGTGAGTGTTGGAACATGAGGCCATTCAGCCCCTTGAGCCTGTTTTACCATTCAGTTAGATCATGGCTGATCAGCATTTCAACTCCATCTACCCACTTTCTGTAACCCTTAATGCCCTCACACAACAAAAATATCAGTCCCAATTTTTAAATGTTCAACTTTTCTTGGGGCTACAAAGTGCAGCGTTGAAAATGGAACTGTCACCGGTAGGGTGGTCGTTCTCAGTCTCTAGAAAGAGATTTTCTCCATGTCTAAAGACGTCCTTGTGTTTAATCTGGGCTTTGCTTTGGGAGGGGAGCAGCACATGTATCCACGGCGGCTTTATATATCGAATAGCCATCTTGTTCTTGGCTCTCAGAGGAGCTGTAGACAAGTTTGGGGAATTACCTAATCTGGGTGGCTCAGCATCATACTGGATGCTGCACTGAAGCAGTAGGGAAGCATTGACCTTTTTTTTGGAATGGGAACCTTTGTTACTGAGTGCTTTTTGCTCCTGGTGCAGGTCTGAATCGGCCTCTGAGAATCTTGTCTGATGCAACTCCCTTGTAAATTTCAGACCGATGTTTCAAAACCACTCAGCATAGGAATTGCCTGGGCAGTTGTCTTGTCCATCCCTCATGTTCCCCCCCTTCCCGTCCCCACCCAATGTCCACCATCCGGGGGTCGCAGTAAAAATATAGACCTCAAAGTGCACTTGGGGTTTAGCTGTTGGTAGTGTCGTCTTCAGAAATCTGAGTGATGTTCGGTTTGAACAGGTTGGGATCTTGGGCAGATCAGAGCCAGCGAGATCCCAGGTCGCTTGATGGCTTTGACTCACTTGCCTGAGATCTTCTGTGGGTCAAGGTTCATGAATCCAGGTTCAGAACCGGGATTCAGTCAAATCAAGGCATCAGATCACAGAACAAAAAACAATTCGGTAAATCAGCCGCTTTCTCTCCCCATACTTCTAAAAACAGCCCTGAGAAAGTGCATAAAAATACTGAGGCTTCCACAGAGGTTTATTTCAGCATTGGCAGTTTGTTGGAATTTCCCTAAAATGGTGAATAATGCAGCATTTCATTGGCCAAGGGCTTTTGTCTCTGCATCTGATACCAATTGCAATATAGTGCACCCTCCAGCAGTCTGACAGAGTGCCAGTTCTCTTAGGAAACTGTTGAGTGGACATTCGTGAGACTGCCCGATGCATCTCGTATTGTGTTGAGAGAGCAAAGACACTTCAAAAGTACTTAATTGGCTGCAGGGCTTTTTGGGATGCCTTGAAGTTGTGAAAAGCACTGTATAAAAACAAGTTTTCTTTCTTCCTTTCACTGACCATCTCTTTCCCTTGTGACAAAAGGTTCAGGATGCAGGCCGCTATAGGCGGCAGGAAATTCCCTCCGGCCGAAGCTAACAGCAAGAAAACGGCCAAGAAGGATGCAGCAACCAACGCTCTGAAGGTGCTGCTGAAGGAGATTCTGGGCGAAGACGTCGAGATTCCTCCTTCCTCGCCCCATCCTGAGCCTCCGGTTACAATGGAGGTTGGTATAATGTATGGACTCAGTGCAGGCCTCACCCTTGCTGTGTCCCATCACTGGCTTCGGAAAAGTTTTGACAAACTCCTGATGATGTTGCTGCGTTTTAGTCTCCAGGAACCAGTAGGGAAATGTTTGTGTTTAATTTAGCCCATTTCAGCCATTCTCCTCCAAGACGATATGAAAAAATATTGGGAGGTAAAAACAAAGAAAACCCAATAATGTTTTACCAGTATATTAAGAGCCAGAGAATAACTAAAGACAGGGTAGGGCCTATCAGAGATGTACATGGTAACTTGTGCATTGATGCTGAAGATGTGGGCAGGGTTCTCAATGAGTACTTTGTCTCTGTCTTCACTAAGGAGAGGGATGATGCAGACATTCTAGTTAATGAGGAGTGTGAAACATTAGATACAATAAGCATAGTGAGAGAGGAAGTACTGGAGCGACTGACAGCATTGAAGGTGGATAAGTCATTAGGACCGGATAGATTGTATCCCAGCCTGTTAAAGAAAGCCAGGGAGGATATAGCGGATGCTCTGAGGATCATTTTCCAATCCTCACTAGGTACAGGTGAGATACCAGAGGATTGGAAGTCTGTAAATATTGTACATTATTTAAAAAGGGTGCGAGGGATAGGCCAGAAAAGTATAGATCGGTCAGCCTGACTTCAGTGATGGGTGCATTATTGGAATCAATTCTGAGAGACAAGATAAGTTTTCACTTAGAAAGGCACGGGTTGATCAGGGACAGTCAACATGGTTTTGTTAGGGGAAGATTGTTTCTTACTAACTTAATAGAATTTTTTGAGAAAGTAACGAGGAGGATTGATGAGGGTTGTGCAGTGGATGTTGTCTGCATGGATTTTAGTAAGGCGTTTGACAAGGTCCTACATGGCAGACCGGTCAGAAATATGAGATCCCGTAAGATATAGGGAAAGGTGGCAAGTTGGATCCAAAAATTGGCTCAGCGACAGGAAACAGGGTAATGGTTGATAGATGTTTTTGTGAATGGAAAATGGTTTTCAGTCGTGTTCTGGAGGACTCAGCGTTGGGGCCCTTGCTGTTTGTTGTATATATTAATGATTTGTCATGAATGTGGAAGGTATCATTAGGAAATTTGCAGATGACACAAAAATTGGCCGTGTAGTTGATAGTGAAGAGGTTAGCTGCTGTCTCCACAACGATATCAATGGTTTGGTTGAGTGGGCAGAAAAGTGATAAATGGAATTCAATCTGGAAACACGTGAGGTGATGCATTTGGGGAGGGCAAACAAAGCCAGGAAATGCTCAATAACCAGGAGGCTATTAAGAGGGGGTTGAGGAAGTGAGAGACTTTGAAGTGCATGTCCATAGGTCCCTGGAGGTGGCAGGGCAGGCAGATAAGGTGGTAAAGAAAGCATATGGAATGCTTTCCTTTATTGGATGAGGTATTGAATACAACAGCAGGGATGTAATGCTGGAACTATGTAAAATGCTGGTTAGGCCACATCTGGAATTTTGTGTACAGTTCTGGGGACCACATTACTGGAAGGACATAATCGCTCTGGAAAGAGTACAGAGGAGATTTACAAGAATGCTGTCAGGGCTTGAAAATTGCAGCTGTGGGAAAAAATTGGATAGGCTATGGTTGTTTTCCTTAGAACAGAGGAGAGGCTGAGGGGCAACCTAATTGAGGTGTACAAAATTGAGGGGGCTAAATAGGGTAGACAGTAAAGCCTTGTTTCCCCAAGCTGAGGGGTCAGTTACCGAGGGCAAAAATTTAAGGTGATTGGTAGAAGGATTAGAGGGGACATGGAGAAAAACTTTTTCACCCAGAGGGTGGTGGGCGTCTGGAATTCACAGCCTAAGTCGATGGTTGAGGCTGAAACGCTCAACTCATTTAAAAGGCACTTGGATCTGCATCTGAACCTGTGAGGCTACAGACCAGGTGCTGGAAAGTGGGATTAAAATGAGCAGCTAGTTATTTTATCTTTTTCTGGCCGGCACATACATGATGGGCTGAATGGCCTCTTTCTGCGCCATAACTTTTCAATGGTTCTGTGGTTCCCTGAGGGTGGTTTTACTAGTAATCCCTGCCTTTGACTGATTTGCAGTGTTACTGTTTTTAAATCCAGTACAAGTGGTCCTGTGACACCTCAAAACAGTCCCCCAGGGTAAAGAATCTTTCAGTCATGTCTTCTTATTCTACATAATACAAAATTATCATTTGCTTTTGAACACTTATGAAATTGATGAGCAGGAAATGACCAGCTGGCCCATCAATCCTGCTCCACATCATGATGGCTGGGCTATCACTGGCTAAAACTTCTTTTGTGCCACTCTTTCTCCTCACACCTACATGTAATCACCTGGGAGAGGGAGAAAAAAACAAGACTAATAAAAGGAAATTGTACTCTGACTCCTTGCCAACCCCCTCAGACAATGGAAACTGGTCCAGGAGAGCACATGGGCCAAGTGTTATCTATAAAGACATTTGCCTATGCAATATGATCTCTTGCTCCTGTCAGAAACCAGTCCAACTCCCTCTTGAAGGTGAACAGAGAGTCAGCACCCGCCGCATAGCCAGCAGTGTAATCCAGAGACTCACTACTCTGTGGAAAATGAAAGATCACCTGACATCTGGCCTATTCCTACTCTTACAGTTTAAACCCATGTCCCTGGCCCTTGCGAATCTGTTATACTGGAGTAATCCATCAATAGGGACGTTATCCAGTCCTTTCATTGTTTTATAGATCTCACCTATAAATCTATGCTTCTCAATAGTAAATGGACCTTGGGCATCGCATCAGTGCAAGTTGTTTTTGTACCTACCCTGTCCCATCCCTGCATAATTTTAAACATTCCTCATGGGCAGGAGTGGCCCACTCGGACAGACAAGCCACCCCCAAGTTTCTGTTGCGTAGCTTGCATTATACAGGGCTTGCTGGTACTCTGCTGGGTTGTGTGAGGATGGTATGGGACGTGCAGACTGCTTCATCACCCTTCCTTAGGGATAATAATCTGGCAATTTCTTACTGATTTGCCTTTTGCCTCATTGATGAAGATTTGTGCTATTTCTGAATCACCCGTCAATAAACTTTCCACTACCAAGCAGTCAGTGCACAGGCACCAACTCTACTGAGGACAGAGGGAAGCTGCTCTCCAAGCCTTTCTGCTGTAGCTCTACCTGAAAGGAATTTACATATCTGTCTGAAAAATTATCAGGGTTAATGGGGATGTTGAGATTTTCCAGAGAAGGGTAGGCTGACAGGGTGAGATGAAGTGGGGTAGGAGGAGGCTTGTGCGGAGCAGAAAGACTGGCACAGATCAAATGGACTGTTACTGTGCCTTATGTTCTACGTAACATATTATTGTCCGGTGACTGTTTCTCTGTCATGTATAAGATGTTGTCTTTTACCCCACCCAGTGTGCACCTCTTCCAAGCGAAGTGAAGACTGAACCATGTACTGTGTCTCAACCCATGCTGCCTGCAGGAAAAAACCCAGTCTGCATGTTAATGGAATATGCGCAGAAGTCAGGCAATGCCTGTGAATTCCAACTCGTGTCACAGAGTGGTCCTCCTCATGACCCTAGGTATGTGGATTCACACACACAAGCTCTGAATGCAGAAAAGACATTTTTAAAAAATATATAATTTTAAGAAAATATTCCGCTCATCAATTTTTGAGGGATTTAAGTGCTGAAAAATGGAACCTTTTCCATTTCAGGCTGTAGCTTATCAAGGTGTATGGTAGCAAAGTGTAGTTATGTTATTGGACGAGAGTGATGCAGGGATTTGGACTAAAGACCAAGATTCATGAGTTCAAACTCCACCACAGCAGCCGGGAATTTAAATTAAATTAATTTGTTTAAAATCTGGAATAAATACCAGTGTCAGGAATGGTAACTATGAAATACCGGAAATTGTAAAAATCCAACTAGTTCACTGATGTCTTTAGGGATGAAAATCTACCATCCTTTCCTGGTTTGGCATGTGTGTGACTCCAGACTCTCAGTAATGTGGTTGGATCTGAACTGCCATCAGTGAGCCAGTAGCTCAGTTGCATTCAAGAAGGTAGCCCACCACCACCTTCTCAAGGGCTTTATGGATTGGCAATAAATGTTGACCTCACCCACAGCATAGCCCATGCCTTGTGAACGAATCAACAAAATGTCAAGCCAAGCTGCCCCAATAAACACTGAGGGCAGGAAGAGAACAGGGGTAAATACAGAGTAAAGCTCCCCTTATACCAGGCTTGTCCAACCTTTTCACTTGGAGGGCAACATTTCTATTTGTTTCTCACTCAGAAGGCCAATGAGCAAATTTTAGAAAGAAGGCATGGCACAGGTTGAGGTATGAAGAAAAGAAACAACTTGCTGAGCAAAAATAAAGCAATATCAAAGCAATAAATTGATAATTAAAAAAGTGTAATTAGTAAAGATCACCATTAGAGTGTGAGAGAGACAGAGTCTGTTTGTCTGGCTCACTTGGTTTATTCCCTTGCTCTCACCCATAGAGTGAGTGGTTGTGATTGTGTGTGGGGGTGAGGGTAAGTGGGAATCTTGAGACTGAGTTTGAGCCAAACACATATAACTTCCCATACTCACTCAGCCTTTCCCTCTCCCATGCACGCTCTCCACCCCCCCCCGCGCTCGCGCGCTCTCTCTCCTCCCCGCGGTCGCATGCTCTCTCTCCCCCCTCACGCTCACGCGCTCTCTCTCCCCCCCCCCCCCCCCCCCCGCGCTCGCGGGCAGCGAGCCTCTTCGTCCTCACCACACACCCCCAATTCCCCACCTGCTGCACCACCGCATCCATTCTCTTCCGGCCCAGCAGTGTGTGTCTCCATCCCTGCCTGGCCTGGCCCAGCCCAGCAGCCAGCCTCTCTCTCTCGCTCTCTCTCTCTCGCTCTCTCTCTCTCTCGCTCTCTCTCTCGCTCTCTCTCTCGCTCTCTCTCTCGCTCTCTCTCTCGCTCCCCCTCTCGCGCTCCCCCTCTCGCCCGCCCCCCCTCGCCCGCCCGCCCTCGCCCGTTGGTACAATGGTACCAACTTTAATTTTAACACCTATGTGTTCTTTTGTACCATTGTCACTGACATCTTTTGATGATCTGCTTTTATCACTGCTTGTTTGTCTACACAAGCACCTCTGTCTCTCTCTCTCTCTCTCCGCCCCCCCACACACACCTTAAACCAGCTTATATTTCAACTCTTTCTTGGACTCGAAATCAAGTTCTGTCGAAGAGTCATGACGACTCGAAACGTCAGCTCTTTTCTTCTCCTCCGATGCTGCCAGACCTGCTGAGTTTTTCCAGGTAATTCTGGAATGGGAGGGTTGTCTTTATGAGGAAAGGTTGGACAGGCTAAGCTTGTATCTGCTTGAGTTTAGAAGAGTAAGAAGTGACTTGATTGAAACATTTAAGACCCTGAAGGGTCTTGACGGTGGATGTAGGAAAGAGATTTCCCTTCATGGGAGAATCTAGAACAAGGGGTCATTGTTTTAAATGGACAACCCGTTATTTTTAGATGGTGAGATTTTTTTTCTCTTGAGGGTTGAGTCTTTGGAACTCTCCTACTCTCTTCCTCAAAAGGTGGTGGGAGCAGACCCTTTGAATATTTTTTACGGCAGAGCTAGATAAATTCTTGATAAGCAAGGGGGTAGAAAGGTTATCAGGGGTAGGTGGGAATGTGGAGTTAAGGTTAAAATCAGATCAGCCATGATCTTATTGAATGGCAGAGCAGGCTCGAGGGGTTAAGTGGCCAACTCCTGCTCTAATTTGTATGCACGTCACATCAGTTGCTAATCACATACCCATTAACAAACTCCTATAAACATATATCCTGACACGGAAGTGATTAGTTGTGACAAGATGTAAAATTTTGCAGGGCTGAATCATAGCTTGTAACCTCCAAGGAGAGTTAATTTCTTATACTAAACCAGGGCGGAACATTTGGGTCCCCTTGGAATAAAGATGCCTTGGTGTGTATTGTGATATATTTAAAAATAAGCCACATATTTCCGGTATGTCCTGTTTTGCTGAATTCTGTGGCCAGTCTTTACATGCTCTGCTTTATACCTGCATTTTGTGGTTTGATGTTTTTGAAATCCTTCCCTGTAGGTTTACCATCATGGTTAAACTAGGGAATGAGACCTTCCCAACTGCCACAGCAAACAGCAAGAAGCTGGCCAAGATGTTGGCGGCACAGGAAGCTGTCGTCATTCTCCTGGGAAATTCTCCCCCCTTTTCTTCCAAGGTAAGCTGTGGACCCATGTGGAGGCAGTATTGATTGTTCTAAGCCCCACAGTTATGGTGGGGTTGCAGAGCAGAGGGACTTGAGGAGGATGTTGTATACAGAACTGACAAGTGTAAAATCACCCAGTGGCTGTATTTATTCCAGATATTCCATTTTCCCCCGCCACCCTAGCATTTTACAAGGGTGGTGCAGTACTAAGCTGTCAACAACATCAACAACAATTTTCAAACAGTCTGCTAATTCGGGTGCAGTGCTTTCATTGGACCTGCTGAAGGGTTTCTGCTGGAAAGCAATGTTCTCCTTCCTGGTGTGAGCTTACTGTATATATTCAGCTTAATTCAATAATCTTCACACTGTTTTCTGCAGTTCCTCTTCCCCACGCTCCCCTCCCCAACATGGTTACTTTGCTACTTTCATGTACCAATGAGAGTCCCTCACATTGGCACTCTGCACTAATCCTTTGTTGGGGAGACGGGCAGCCTGTGGACCCGTTCTTCCACTGAGCCCTGTACTTGGGCAGGAACACTTTCTTCTGTGTGTTATGCAACCACAAGTGTGTCAGCTTGGCTGAGACCGTAGCACTTCTGTCTCTCAGCAAGGTTGCGTTTTTGGGTTGCACTCCAGGCATAATCCAGCCTGATACTCCAGTTAAACTGAGGTCCCACCAATCCACTCAGTTGCATTTTCAAGATCCCATCTTCCTTGTTTGAAGAGAAAAACACAGCTAAAATCCATCTTAGTGCAATTCACAAGACACGTGCCATCAGAAATGTTGTCCCATATTTTTGTTTATCTTTCAGACCCCTGCCCTCAACCCCTTTGTACTTTTCCAAATAGTCTCATTATTAACTAAATCTATTTTTTTTCTCTGCCAGCCTTCGGACACCAACATGGAAAATTCTGTTGCTCAAACCTCCATTCCATCCCTGTCAACGATGGATTTGGAAGCTGCCCAGGCAGCTGGCTTGGGAGAGCTCATCGCCTACCTGAACAAGAACCCCATCGGAGGCCTGCTGGAATACGCACGCTCGAAGGGATTTGCAGCAGAGCTCAAGATGATAGACCAGTCGGGACCGCCCCATGATCCCAGGTTAGTGTTTTCTCTCCTTTTTCAAGTATTTATCCAAATCGCATTTGAAAGTTCCTATCGAATCTTGTTTCCACCACCCTTTCAGGCAACTCGGACACCAACATTATCATAGCTTGCTGCGTTTAAAAAAAAACTCCTCATTCCCTCCCCACCGCATGTTTTGCCAATTACCTGAAATCTGTGCCCTCTGGTTACTGACCTGCCTACCAGTGGAAACAGTTTCCCCCTGTCTGCTTTATCTAAAGTCATGATTTAAACACACCGATTAAATTTCCCCTTAACTTTCTCAGCTTTAAGGAGAACAAGCCTAGCTTATCTAGTCTCTCCACAATAACTGGAGTCTTATCATCCCTGGTAGCATTCTAGTAAATCTCAGCACTGCTTCTATTCCTGCACCTGTTAGCTTTCCACTGAGGTATCACTGAAGCGATTGTGAGCCTGTGAAATTTCTGCATTTATAAACTGGTTTTAAAAAAAACCATCCTAAGCAATTATAGATTCTGTCCTTCCAAAATTGGTTGTGCCCAGAGAGAGCTTTTTGAGTTGTACAACACCTGAGGTGAAATACTAACAGGTCTGCTTACTTGTGAGGGGAACAATTTGAGGTGATAAGTTAAGAGCATTGCACAATGCTGAAGTGTAGGAGCTTGCTATCCCAGTAGTGTGCTTATGCTTAATGAGCCTCATGATCAAACTGTTCGCTTGACATCATGCGCCTCCTGGTGTGACTGGGAACTGGAGCTAGTTTTGGTACTATTTACGTGAACGTATCAACACTACGGCACAGAGACTAACCTGAAGTGTAGGGGAAAGAAATCTGATCGTTTGCTGTTTAAACCCACTGTTCAACTGAGCTGTGTTTCTCTTTTTACTGCACAGCCTTGAGTTTTCATCAGTTAGAATCGCAGAGCCTTGAATCACAGGAGAATGGCATAGAGCTCTCTGGACCTGTGCTGGCTCTCAGAAGAACATCCATTTGAGTCCCACACCCTAGTTTAATATCCCATAACCAATCTGATTCCACCACCCTTTCAAGTAGTAAGTTCTAGATCTTAGCAACCCCCTGTGTGAAAGTTTTAGCTTTTGAGGGGGGAATAAAAAGTGTTTGCAATTTCTGCAGCTACCTCCAGTCTATCACCCTATTGACATAACCTTCTATTTCTTTCCCTCTCATTTAGTTATGTTGCTATTGTAAGGAGCATATCTTTTTATTTCTGTTGGACTGTTGTAAAGAACATATATTTGTTTTATTTTCTGTTGGAATGTGGATTAAAATTACAATGGCTGCAGTTTGAAAGACATGTCCACTGAAACAGGATGAGAAATATATACAATGTTGCAGTCCTGGATCAGTGTGTGCCATGAAAGACGGGGTGGTGCCGGAAAGGAGTCCTGGACCAAGGGAGCTGCCTGGCAACAAGGTTTTAATTGGCTCCTAACCAGGTGACCAGGTTTTTGTGTGGGGGCAGTGCAGTAGAATAGCTCCTAGCCTGAAAGGAACAAAACCAAAAACCTCTTTCTCCTGTGTGTGGAAGATTCCAGTAGTTCCACTATAATAGCTGGCTGGCTTTTTCTCTTTCTATCTCTATAACCTGCTCTCTCTGAAAACCCTTGTCAAGAGGAAAAGGGGAAAATCACTTAGCGACATTGAAAGGCAAGTGCTCAACCAGTGAACTAAATACTGAAAGTGGAAAAACTCAGCAGGTCTGGCAGCATCGGCGGAGAAGAAAAGAGATGACGTTTCGAGTCCTCATGACCCTTCGACAGTTCTGTCGAAGGGTCATGAGGACTTGAAACGTCAACTCTTCTCCGCCGATGCTGCCAGACCTGCTGAGTTTTTCCAGGTAATTCTGTTTTTGTTTTTGTTTTGGATTTCCAGCATCCGTAGTTTTTTTGTTTTTAAATACTGAAAGTGCTGGAAGACCACTTCGCGTCATCAACAAAGAACTGAAGGAATTTGGAAGACAGTGATCAAAATCAACCCATCTGGACTGGTGCTATTGAACTGTTTTATCCCACCCTTAATCTGTATATGTGTGTGTGGATTTAAGAAGGGGGCAGAATAAAAGTTTAGAAGTCAGCAGCTCATATTTCTTCCTTTTGCCACTGGTTAACAACAGTCTGTTCAATAGACTTATTAAGTTTGCAAACCTGGTGCTTATATTCTGTTAACCTAAATTAAACAGTTAGGTAGAATTGGGGCAATCTGGTGGTTTGGTCAAACTGTTCACAGCTCGGGGAACAGTGGAGCTGGATATTACAGCACATTATTCCCAGTGAGTCGTGACACTATCCCTAAATACATATGTACTATTCATCCCAACCAGCCCCTGTGGGAGTGAGTTTCATATTCTCACCACTCTCCGGGTAAAGAAGTTTTTCCTGATTTCTATATTGGATTTATTAGTGACTATCTTATATTTATGGCCCCTAGTTCTAATGTCACTTGTATGTGCAAACGCCTCTATACATCGATTGAACCTTTCATATTCTATCAAGTCAATCCCCAGCCTCCATCTTTCTAAAGAAAAGAACCCCAGCCTGTTCACTCTTCCCTGAAAGTTATAGCCTCTCAGTTCTTGACTGGATTTGTAACTGCCACCTGCAGTTGATAAGCCTGTTAACCTCCTGCAAGGACGGTTACTTTGGGTTACCAGTTGGCACCATGTGCCTGTGGGATGATGCTTAAACACAAGGTTAGTAGGTGAGAAGTGGGTCATGTTGTACACCACCTTTTGATGTTACTCTCCGAACACTTTACAGTAACCTAAGAAAGATTGACATTTTTGTGTCTCTCACCATGCCACAGGTTTACCTACCAGGCGAAGGTTGGAGGCCGATGGTTCCCTCCGGTGAGTTCAAGCAGCAAGAAGCAGGCGAAGCAGGAGGCAGCAGATGCCGCTCTCCGTGTCCTTATTGGTGAGGGCGAGAAGGCAGCACGGACTGGAGAGTTTCCCTCAGAGGTGGGTGCTTCAAAAAAGCATAGCGTGTTATGCAATGTTTCATAAATGGCAGCAACCTACATAGTTGCAGCTGGGAATTCAATATTTTTAACCTCTGAACCAGAGACAGAGAAACTCAGACAGTGTTCCCACTCCTAATCAGATTCAGTAAACACTTGTTGTAGTGTGTCTGTGTTTGTATGTCGCAAGTGGTGTGTGTGAGAGAGAATTTGGCCTGAGAGTGGGATTACGTACTGCTGTCAGGTGCCCCACAGTGCTCACTGAAGCCTCACACCTGATGAACAGAACACTTGGATGAAGTTGAGAATGGACAATCTCTGTATACCTCCTGTGATGAACACTTTTAATCACAGAAAATGGTTCGTCTTCAAGGACTAAGAGCATTCTGGAAGAATTTGCGTTTTAAAAGACAGTTCCTTAAAGGGTTAATGCAAGAACTATGATTGCTTTTCTTGGAAGAGACATCCATTTACAAGAAAAGTTAACCAAGCAGTTGTAAAGAAACTGGTAACCTCTTGACTGTGGTGTACTATGTCCAAAAGGGCTCACATGGCTCTGTTTGTGGCTCTGAAATAAAAAGCATGCCTGGAACTGTGTTTAAAAGTTAGTTTAGGTTTCGCTATGAGAAGAAGGAGGACCAACTGCTTATGAAGGAAGACTTCAGCCTTTTTGCAGTCCAAAGACAAAGTGAATATGAACTGCTTCTGAGTTGCTATAAGTGCTGGAATTGAGTACCTGCAGGTGTTCCTCAAGTCTGCCTGAAAAGCAGTGCAAGAGTCATCGATTATTTCAGTTCCGCATTGAAAGACCAATTGTATAACCCGGACGCCATTTCAAGAGACCCCCATCATCTTTCCTTTGCCTTGGAACCATTGACTTTTAACTTTTGGCAGAATTCCTCTAATTTTATTTTATTATTCATTTTGGTGTGTGTGTATGAGTGAGATTTAGGGTATCCCGAAAGAGTAATTGGTATACTTTCATATTCCATACTGTATCTTAATGAGCTTTGCCTTTTTATTCGACAAGACTGGTTTTATAATAAACTAATAAGTTTATTGTTTATTGAAAGAGCCTCCTTAAAGCCCATTTTATTCTGGGTACAGTAGGAAAGGTAAATGATTGGCCATTTTGGTGAGTGAATCAAACTTTTAAACTTAATGGTATGACCTGTGGAGCAGTGGGGCTAGATAAACTGCGCTCCTCCTATCGTGGTCATAACACTCAAGCCCACAACAGCCACCACTAACTTGACGGACAAGAGCATCAGATGCATGGGACTCCACCATCCCCAGGCTCCCCTCCAAAGCCACACATCATTCTGACTTGGACGTATATCATCTATTCCTTTATTGCCATTGGGTCAAAATCCCTGACTGACATCAGTGTGGGAGTACCTTCACCACGGGTTGCAGCTGTTCCAAGACAATGGCTCACTGCCACTATCTCAAGGTCAACCAGGGGTGGGCAGTAAATGGCAGCCTTACCAGAGATGCCCACATTTCAAGAGCAAACTGTAAATAAAAAGCTGTTCCCTGGCCTGAGTTACTACTCTCAGCTGAGGAGGGAGAAAACTGGATGGGAGGTTTCAAACCTCGTAACGTGGCAAATGACATTTGACTGCTGAGCATGTTGTTTGGCAAAGCGGAGTTTTCCTTTGCTGCCACGGCAACCAAAAGCACCTTGTGGAGACGATGGGCTATGTCAGTGGAAACCATGCTACATTTCAGTACAGTGAGCAAGAACAATGTTTGCTGATAATATAACTGCAGGTTAAATCACCTGTAAAGCATTTGCTGTATGCAGAGTGTACTTAGCCTCAGCAGTCCCCCACTACCCCTTACATGAGTAATTCTCTCTCTCCTGTTTTTGCAGCTGCCTGTGTCCGGGGGTACGATGCATGATCAGATTGCCATGCTCAGCCATCAGTGCTTCAACAGTTTGACAGCACGTATCCAGCACAGCCTGCTGGGCCGAAAGATCCTGGCAGCCATCATCATGAAGAAAGGGGATGAGGACCTGGGAACCACAGTCAGCCTGGGCACAGGTACACATTCATGGGATGGGAGTGGGTAGAGCTGTGTAAATAATCGGGGTTTATCTTTTGGAGTTCCCCCACATGTGACTTCATTACACAGGTTAGGGCACAGAAACAGACCATTCGGCCCAACCAGTCCATGCCAGTGTTTATGTTCCACATGAGCCTCCACCCATCTTTCCGCAATGAAATCTACCCTAGTAACTACCTATTGTCTTCTCCCTCATATGCTAGTCTAATTTCCCCTTAAATGTACCTATACTATTTGCTTCACCCACTCCCTGAGGAAGCGAGTTGCACATTCCCACCGCTCTTCAGATAAAGAAGTTTCTTCTGAATTCCCTATTAGATTTCTTGGTATCTTCTATTGTTGGCCTCTAACTATGTTCTTTCCCACAAGAGGAAACATTTTCTTTGTATCCACTCTTATCAAAATCTTTTAGAATTTTAAAGACCTCTATTGGGGGTCACCCCTCAGCCTTTTCTGTTCAACAGAGAAAAGACCCAGCCTGTCAACCCTTTCCTGATGTGTATACCCACACATCTCTGATATCACCATTGTAAATCTTCTCTGCGCCCACTCCAGTGCCTCTATGTCCTGTTTATAATATGGCAAACAGAACTACATGCAGTAGTTTAAATTTGGTCTAACCAAGGTTCAATCGATTCTATCCCTTTTGAAATAAGACCTAACACTTTGCTTTTTTTTTTTATGGCCTTGCTAACCTGTGGCACGACTTTTAGTGATTGATGTATTTGTGCTGCGCGATCTCTTTTTCTTCCTCTACCCCACCTGGACATGCATCTTCCAAATAATAAGTGACCTCCCTATTCTTCCCACCAAAATGTACCACCTCACTGCACTGCCTGATGTGGCACCAAGTCACACAAGGGGGTGAAAAATACGACTACCCCTTTTGAGATGTCTCTCCGTTTTATAAAGGACAACATTTGACAAGAGCAAAGAAATATGATGGTAGATTTCTACAAAACAATGGCTAGACCTAATTTTTGGACTCCACATCAGAGAAATGGTTATTAAAGTGTGCAGTCTGGATTAATCAGGGTGATGCCAGAGATGGGAAACTATAGTTCTATGAAGAAACTTGAGATACTCGGATTATTCTTCTGAAGCAGAGCAGGTGAAAACTAGATTTAATTGAACTTTTTAAAAATATGAAGTGTTTTTATAGAATAAGATGGGCGAAACCATTCCCTCTGATGTAGGATCAGTGACAAGATGTGAGTAATCTAAAATTGTCACTGAAGATGAGGGAAGGGTGTGTAAAGGTTTCTTAGTACAGAAGGCTGTTGGAGCATAGAATGCTTTGCCATAGAGAATAGTTGAGGCAAAGTCCATTGCATCTTTTAACAAGTGAAGAACATATATCTCTGACACACTGTGTTAACTCTGTTATTACAATTGCGCAGCTCTTCCTTGAGACTTTTCCCTGATTGATGCTCCATAAATACAAAGCCGAAAGAAAAAATCTTTTCAATAAGAGCTTCCATCTCACTGAGGAGGCCTCAGGCCAATCCACGTCCCAACAGTCTACTCCGAAAACTATTCCCATTTTGACTGCTGTGACAAATGAAAAATTGGATACATATTTGAAGAGGAAGAAACAAGGCTATGAGGAGACAGAGCAGAGCAGTGAGGATCTGTTTCAGATTGCCTAGAGAGACCCAGCACAGGCATGCTGGGCTGAATGGCTACCTTCTGTGCTATTGACTTTTGTAGCTTGCTTATAGTTTAGTTTGTTCTGTGCCTTCGCTGCATCTAATGCAATTCTTCAGGGAATTGTGATTTCAAATACAGAGACCTGGAAGCATTTCAGCTTCAGTTTGGGAGGCTTCTGGCCTACAGGGTTTGATAAATGAGAACCCTAGAGGTTGGTGCAGTATTTGTATATGCCTTTGACGTTTGCCTGTTTCAGATGCTTCTGTAGAGAAAATTGTAGAGGCAGCTGGCAACTCAGCAACTTGTTGGGAGTTTAGCTTTTCTGTTCTTCTAAAAGAAACAAAAGCAGGAACATTGGAAAGCTGAAATGAAAGTCTGAGAGAAAGTAAGATTCACATTTCTTGGCCCCTTCCAAACCCACCAGTTTTTTTCGCCTTCAATTGCTGATCAACTGCACAGGCAAGCACAGCATGTTGGTGCTGCACATCATCATGCAGCACTCCTGGGGCAGGTATAGCATGTGTTGGATGCAGAGTAAAATTCCCTGTACACTGTCCTCATCAAACACTCCCAGGATAAGGTAACGCACGGGGGTTAGGTACAGAGTAAAGCTCCCTCTACACTGTCCTCGTCAAACGCTCCCAGGATAAGGTAAAGCACGGGGGTTAGGTACAGAGTAAAGCTCCCTCTACCCGGTCATATCCCTGTTTCCACCTCAGAAGTGAGCATCCTTGGTAACAAGTGGCATTTTTGCATATCCCTCACCACACACTCTGTGACAGTGGTAAGTGCAGAAAAATGTAGGTTACCTTCTCCGCCTTCTAGCAGCATTCCCACAGGCTGTATATAAGAGGTCCATAGGAAATAAATTGAAGTTACAATGAATTAGTAAGTTTTTTTTGAGTGGATGCATCATTAGTTGCATTTTACCTGGTGCCTTGGTGTATTAACAATGCTACTTTGCTTGATTGTTCTTTTGCCTTGAGACTGTAACTGCATTTGGAAGACGCATCTGGGTACCTGCTGACCAGTGTCTCCCAAACATCAATAGTAAGGTTTGAATTTGTGGCTAGTTGCAGATTTCTGAAAGGTTACCACAGTTAGACCCTCTGTGTGGAATATCTTGCTCAGTTTGTCTCCCCTTCCTCAGGAGGAATAAAGGTTGCAAAGAAGGGGTGGGAAATTGGGATTAAAACATTGGAGCCACCATAACTAATCAAAAATACTTGAGGTCGTATTCCTTGTTAAATGTTGCAGTGGTACTCTTGGCATACACCCAAGCTTGCATATGGGTATTCTGTTGCTGAAGATACACATATCGTAGATTGGTGAGTTCAGCTCTCCAGATTGTTCCCTCCTTTGTTTTCTCCTCACCCACCATCCCCTCTCCCCTCCAACCGGTGCCCTAATACAGTACAATGTTGCTTTTAAACTTATCCAGAAGGCGATTGCATCACCACCTCTATAACTCTTAATCTCCCATGCTGATGTCTTACAGCCTTAACTTGTATGGGAAGGAAGGAAGAAAAATCAGTGTTTTAGAATCAATGTGATGTAAAAGGAGCCTTGTTAGCAAAACAGTGCTGCTGATTCTCTAGAGTGATAAAGTGAATCCAAATGTAAATACCAGCCAGTCCTTCAAAAGTGCCTCTTGTACAGAGACACTCAGTTTTTAAATTTTGGGTCTCTTTTTAAGCGACAGGTCATTTCTGTAATCTGTGGAATGTAAATAATTCTTTAATGTAAAATGGATTTTTGTAACTGTTTCTCAATCTTAAGCTCTAACAGTGTCAGCTGGGACAGTGCATTCAGCAGACACGTGCAGAGCTGCTCAGTAGTAGATCACCATCTGTGCCTGAGAAATAAGGATTTATTGAATTGCAAATCGCCAGAAAACAAGGCCATTCCTTGAGGCTTTTAATTTGAGCTCTTATTTGCTGTAATCTTCCTCTGAACTACACTTTGATTTGCAAAGAGTTTCTGCGGTGCAGTCACCGAGGAGATTTACCAAGCCCAGCTCGCTTTGATTAGTCTTCAGTTTTTAGGTTATATAAATAGACTGTGAAACAGCACTTCCAGTTGGGTAGAGGAAGGGGTCCTCCATCAATCTAAACAACTGGTGAAAAATTGGGCATGCTTGATTATGAGGCGACCAAGATCACAACCCCAGTTTGTACTGAGTTAACTGTTCCCAGCCAAGCAAAAGTTTTGGGTGCAATTCAGCTGCACAGTGATTTTGAATGAGAAACAAAGGGGGAAAAAAAAGACAAGTTCCTGCTCCTGGTCACTGTCCAGTGGCCCCTGGGTTAGAGAGGGGGAAATCAGCCAGGGCTCCTGCCACTGATCTCTGTCCGGTGACCCTTGGGTTAGAGAGAGAGACGGGAAATTAGCCAGAGTTCCTGCTCCTGCTCACTGTCCAGTGACCCCTGCTGGAAAATGCCTGTGTTTGAGTGGCGGCATCAGGCTTGGCTATGATACAGTTGCCTGGTTCAATAATCTGTTGAGTTGTGAATGATGGTGCTTGAGTGAGACATGGGAACGTGCATGTAAATCTATCCCAGCACTGTTTCACTGTTTCCCTGTATCCAAGAGAGTGGGGGCTGTGTTCTTGACATTCAGTAGCATTGTGGCTAGTTAACATGGTCACAGCTGGTGCTGCTGCAGTGTGACCCCAGGATGAGAGGAGATGATGAGTGATGCATTTATACGTTTCAGAGTTCAGTTGACAGTGTTGTGGACAATCCTGGGACCTGTCAGAAATGTCGGGTTTCACAATTGGAAATGTTGGGGCTCACTAAAACAGTCCTGATGCACTCTCCCTTGCTTCCTTACAGGTAACCGATGTGTTAAAGGAGAAGAGCTGAGTCTTAAAGGGGAAACGGTTAATGACTGTCATGCTGAAATCATCTCACGGAGGTGCTTCATAAGGTAAAGCCTTTCCAGGGGAAGGGAGAAGGACCAAGAGGTTTAATGTGGGCTAATGCACTTCTTGTTGTGATACTGTACTACACAAACGAGGAAGATCCCAATTTTGATTCCTGGTCTGTGCTAGATTAATCGGAGAACCACTAATGGCCTGACAAGGGAAGGAATACTAATGTTCATGTGGGGTGGCGAATGTATATAATTGTGATGCGCAGGGTACCACAATTGTGTGGGAGAGGCTGGATGGGCAAGGGATCTCTTACAGTGAGTCACTTGACATTACATTGTCTCAGCTTACACATTGAAGAAGGCCAGCTTTGTTAGTCGTTAAAAAGGCCAACATCTGTGGGATCATACCCCATTTAGAACTGACACCGTGGGAGAGGAATGCCACACAGTTTGTACGGAACACACAGTGCTGCGTCTTGTGGTCACCCCATCAGCAACCTAACCCAGAGCTCCCCGTAACAATACAAATGCAGGAATTATTATGTTGTGCTTACAAAGGTTATGTTTACCTCATCCCAGTAAGCACTTGCTTCCCTCCTTTGTTCCTTCAGCTTCCTCATTGGACTAAGGATTGTTGATTTAAAGGGCTGAAGCCCAAGGAACCACTGAGACCAAGAGGAAGAGAGAAGGTGAAATGAATTAAGGACTAGTGATTAGGAACGAGACAGATTATTGATCTACAAGGAAGTCGAGGGTTCTGGGGGGAGACAAGAAAGTAGAGTTGAGGCCACAATTAGATAAGCCGTGATCTTATCGATTGCTTCATCGGGCTTTAGGGGCCAGAATGGCCTACTCTTGCTCCTAATTCTTGTGTGTGTGTGTTGCTACGTATGATGAGGTGACACCAAGGTTAGCCTTATAAATTTATAGCTTTAAGAGTAGACTGAAGGAGAGAAGCAGGCCCACATTACTGAGGTCCTTGGAAAAACTGATTGAGAGTAAGCGACAGTGTTTTGGAATTTAATCTGGAATCCAAAGCTGCTCTCTAACCGTAAAACCATGGTGACTATGAAACTGTCATCACTTATTGTTAATTCCATCTGGTTGACTAATGTCCTTTATGGAAGGAAATATGCCGTCCTTACCCAGGCTGACCTACATGTGACTCCAGACCACAGCTATGTGGTTGACTCTTGAACAACCCCCTGAATTGGCCGAGCACGGCCACTCAGTTCAAGGGCAGGTAGGGTTGGGCAACAAATGCTGACCTCGCCAGCGGTGCCCGCATCGCATGACCGAATAACGTTGGAAAAGAGAGAGTATGTGAGAGGAGGCCGGCCTTTGGAGCTCTGGGTGGGATGCTGTCACCTGAAATCGTTGTGTGATTGTGGCGGTGAATTTCCCATTGTTAGGCTGGTATCTGACTAAATTGGAACTGTAATTCTCCCACCCTGATTAGAGGATGAAAGGAAGATCAAAGGGACTGAGGAGCACCATGTATTTATTTTTAATCCATTCTAGGGATTTAGGCTCCGCTGGCAAGGCTAGCTTTTATTACCCAATCTCTAATTGCCTTCTGGTGATGGTGAGCCGCCGCCTTGAACCGCTGAAGCCCATGTGGTGAAGCTACTGTTAGGGCAGGTCCAGGATTTTGTTTCGGCGATGATGAAGGAATGACCAAAATATTTCCAGGTTGGGATGCTGCCTGACTTTGGAGGTGATGCACCTGCTGCCCTTGTCCTTGTCGATGTGGTAGAGCTCTTGGGTTTAGGAGGATGCTGGAAAATGTGACAAATATTTCAGCAAAATACATAGGACAAAGATAAGAGATTCGTTGCTGAATGACTGGATCCTAGGTTCCTTCACAAAATGTGCGCTGTCTGTCAGCAATGTTGCATTAAGCTGGCTGAGGACTGAGAGTAATTTCCTTTCCTTCCTTCTCGTTCCCCTCCATGGTCTGTAATTAAAGTTAGCCTCGTCTCAGCAGTGACTGTGTTGTCCAAATCCCTGCAGATCCTTATTTTTAATATTCCCAACAGGATCCTGCGGTGCTAAATCCATTTGTGGCACAGTTAACCTTGACTCTCCTTCACGAACAATCAAAGTGCAGGCTTTCTCCTCATGTAACTGTGTGCAGTGGCCCCATAACTGAATCGAATTCAGAAACTTAAACCAATGTTTACAGGTTATTTTTGCATTTTGGAGTTGGGGGGGTGGTGCTGGGTGTGAGGGAGCAGGAAAGCATCTCTCTGGAACAGATGGTTCGACATTAACAAACTACTTCTGCATCATGGAAAGGAGCAGCATCACAATGGGCTACTTCTGACAGCTTTATAGGGACCGTTCAATAGCTGGATTTAATAAGGTGGACTGTAGCAGAGACAGGTTGTACGCCACTGGTGTACAAAATTAATTAAAGAAACAAACGCAACAAAGTAAAACCTTTAATGAAGATGAGCCGACCTATAATCTTAACAGCTCGCTTCAGGTTTTTTTTTGTTTAATCCCTTGTGAAAGGTGCAACCTGTACAGGAACAAACATCCAACTTAATGTTTTCTTTCACTTACTGCTCTCTCCTTCCTTGGTGCATTATTCTTCTACCAATCCTGCACCCATGATGTGCAGCCTTGCTTTCAGCATCTTAGGCTCCAACTCCTACCCAGGAAGCATGTGTCGACTTGTGATGATGTTTTCCCCTCTCTGTCAATATTGACACACTCCTGGGACTTCCCCAACCCTGCACCCATTGACGAGCTCCTGTGGGTCCGGTCTGTAGACGGTCCCCAATAGATATTGACATGCTCTCTGTGCTTTGACAGGTGAGTGTGGGTCTCTGCATTGTTTCTTCCTGTCTAGCCAAGGCTGCCTGCTCTTGCTTCTTTGCTGCTGGATAACATTGCTCTAGTGCTGTGTTAGACAACTCTCTCCTCCAGATAGTGGCAGCATT
This sequence comes from Isurus oxyrinchus, assembly GCA_026770705.1. Taxonomy (NCBI): domain Eukaryota; kingdom Metazoa; phylum Chordata; class Chondrichthyes; order Lamniformes; family Lamnidae; genus Isurus; species Isurus oxyrinchus. The sequence continues at coordinate 16,863,046 of JANJGN010000036.1, read as the reverse complement.
GTAGTGTGTGACACCACAGAGGGATACGCTTATCTCAGGAGTTAAGACCTATTGAGAAAAAAGCTTATAGGTAGTAGATATAGAGATAAGATTTTAAACATATTAATACAGATATGGGCAGGAGGGGAGAGAGGAAGATTCTTCAGTACAGAAATGAAAACAGAAATATACAACAAATCCAGCAGCATCTGTGAAGAGAACAGTCCAGCTAAGGTTACAATTGGGGAATCTGTTGTGCCTTGAAAGTGTTTTAGTATTTTAGGAGTTCATACCTTTTAATCAGACTGCTGCTTCCTCCGCAGATTCCTGTACAGTGAGTTGTTGAAGTATGACCCCGCATCTCCAGATGACAGCCTTTTTATTCCAGCTCAGGACAACAGGTTACAGATTAAACCAGGAATAACGTTTCACCTCTACATCAGGTTAGTTCGAACATCCCATCCACCTTCCCCATTGCATTCTACTATGTGGATGGTCGTCCATGACAGTTCACTGTGGTCTGTGCTTATATAGAGGCTTCAGGTTAAAGTGAGAAAGACAGATTTGAGGATGTCCCAAAGTTCTTTACTCCCACTGAAGTGCAGTTACACTTGTAATGTAGCAAACATGGCAGCCTACTTACGCACAGGAACGTCCTGTAAACATCAGTGTGATAAGGACCAGGCCGTCTGTTTCAGTAGTGTTGATTGAGGGATAAATATTGGTGCAAGGACTCTGGGGAGAGCTCCACAATCTCTTCCAATAATGCCACGGGATCTCTTATATCCAGCTGAGAGCATGGACTTCGGTTTAATTTGTTATCCAGAAGATGACACTTTCTACAGTACAGCACTGCCTCTGTATTGCACTGCAGGAATTGACTTGGATTATGTGCTCAAGTCTCTGGCGTGGGGCTTGAACCCACAGCCTCTGACGCAGAGGGGGGAAGAGAGTGACAGTGCTACACACTGAGTCATGGCTAACAGAAGGTGACAGCAAGAAGGGAAACCCAGCAGACATTTATTGTCCAAAGGATGATCGAGCTATAGAGCAGCAATCTAATTTTGAAGATAGGACCACACCTGATGACAGTGAAGGAATACTGCAACAGATTTTAATTTCATAGTAGATGCTGTGGGTTTTATTCATAGGCAACAAATGTCTGGAGTCCTATGAGACATGCCTCCCCTCACTCTACACCTATTTTTTGCTGTGCCTTTTCCAGTACTGCCCCCTGTGGTGATGGAGCCCTGTTTGATAAGTCATGCAGCGAACCCCCCACCAAAGAAGGAGACGATTCACACCACCCACTGTTTGAGAACATGAAACAGGGCAAGCTGCGCACCAAGGTGGAAAACGGTGAGTCTGCAAAGAGAGTGAAAATGCATGCTGCACATTCTTGTAAGAGGTGACTGAACGCAGTCGAGCCAGAACAATTTAACACTGTACCTGTAAGCGCTTGTGGCATTCAGTTGGGTACAAGGACTGCATTAAACTCTAGAACCTGACCTCTGACCCAGACCAAACATGAAGATAAAACATTCTTCTCTATTCTGGGAGGATGTGTGCTGCAGGAATTGAAAGATCACAATGGAGCAGCTTGTTGGAGTAAAGGGAGTTTTACTCTGTGTCTAACCCTGTGTGCTGTACCTGTCCTGAGAGTGTTTGATGGGGACAGTGAAGAGGGAGCTTTACTCTGTATCTAACCCCGTGCTGTACCTGTCCTGGGAGTGTTTGATGGGGATAGTGAAGAGGGAGCTTTACTCTGTATCTAACCCCGTGCTGTACCTGTCCTGAGAGTGTTTGATGGGAACAGTGTAGAGGGAGCTTTACTCTGTATCTAGCCCCATGCTGTACCTGTCCTGGGAGTGTTTGATGGGTACAGTATTGAACTAGCCTATCTAACCCATGCTGCAGTGACAACTAATGTATTTGTTGCTAACACTGGGTACCAAAAATGTGATACATTCAGTTTCCATAGCAGTGACATCTCTCAATGTCTGAGCAGCAAGTTTACTCAAGCTAAGCTCTGGTTACAGATAGTTGTCTGCACAAACTTCAATCAACTGACAGTTGTAACTCCAGCAAAACACCAGCACTTGCTTTGAGTTTAGTGCTGTTTATGCCTTAAAATGAAGCGAAAATCTCAAGACGTGTCCTTTAAATCAGACAGCCACCTTCTACATTCACATCATGCTAAGAATAGTGGTTCCTGCAATAGAAAGAAAGCCTTGCATTTATCAAAACCACTTTATAGCCAATTATAGTGTAGTCATTTTTGTAATGTCGGAATGTAATACTGTGTGCAGCAGATTGAGCCCTGCTGACTAAGTCATTTGGGCATTTAATAACTCACTGTTTGCCTGGTCTGCAGGTGAAGGTACCATCCCAGTGGAGTCGAGTGACATTGTCCCAACATGGGATGGGATTCAGCATGGGGAGCGACTCCGCACCATGTCCTGTAGTGACAAGATTCTGCGCTGGAATGTGCTGGGCCTTCAGGGGGCTCTGCTCTCCCACTTCATCCACCCTGTCTATCTAAGCTCCGTTACCTTGGGTAAGCTTCCAGTTGGATTGTTAGCCTCATTCTGCAAGGTATGAAATTAGATCATGGGAATTAGGATCAGATAGGCAAGGAATTGGCTTGTGCCGTGTGAACAGGAAGACTTGAGGTACCCCATATCGGCAACATCTAATTAATTACTTTTCAAGTGTATTCACTTTACGTAGATAAACACGGAATTGCATAGAAATTAAAATGGTGTAGGACGAGAAGCCATGACGAGATATTCTGTGTACTGTGTAGGTAAAAGGAGGGCAGTTCCACCAAGGTGGCGGGAGGAAAGCGTTGTCGACCATATCAAAGACTACAGAGAAAATAAATATTTGCACTTCTATAGCTCGTTTCGTGACTCAGCATGTCCCAATGAGCCAATGAAGTACTTGTCTGTCACTGTTGTCATTGAGGAAACATGACAGCCAATTTGTACACAGCCAGCTCCCACACACTGATGTGGTAACGACCAGATCATCTTTTTTTGCAATGTTGATTGAGGGATAAATATTGGCCAGGACACCGGGTTAACTCCCTTGCTCTTCATCAAAATAGTGTCATGGGATCTTTTACATCCAATGAGAGGGAAGACAGGATCTCGGATTAACATCTGAGTGGTGGCATCTCCGACAGTGCGGCACTCCTGCTGCACTGGAGTGTCGGCCTTGATTTTTTTTTTTTTTTGCTCAGGTTTCTGGAGTGGGATTTGAACCCACGTCCTTTCTGACTCGGGTGGTGAGGTCGGTGCCCATTGAACCACAGCTGACATGGCAGAGAGGCCACAGCGACAGTCAGCACCGTGATGGGCTGACATTGGGTTGAAGAGATTCAAACGGAGCCGTGGAGAAAGGGGGCCGTGGATTTAGGAGGCTTTAATAAGAAATGGTGGTTGGAAATGGTATGGTAGTTTGCAAGGAGATTTGGATTGAAGGTTGGGTTTTTTTTTTTGAGGAAGCAGATGATGACCATGGTTTTGGAAGGGGGCACTACCTGAAGAGAAGGAATGGTCTCTGGTTCTGCTACTTGCTATCTAAAAGCGTTCTGTGTTCCCACAGGTTGTTCCCCGCACCACCCCACCCTGCCCGGGGAGTTTGTGATGATTATTGTCCTGGGGTTTTCTCTCCATTTTGCAACGCTGCTCAGAATAAACCTGTTTCTTCCTTCGACTTGCAGGTTACCTTTACAGCCACGGACACCTGGCCCGTGCAGTATGCTGTCGCATGTCCAGGGATGGTGAAGAGTTTCAATCAGGCCTGCCTTACCCTTACACATTGAATCACCCACAGGTAAGAACATCAAGAATTTGAACCTGCTCCTTCCAATACAAGGTGACAACCATCATTCATCCCGGGTGGGCCGGGTGTAAGAATATAGAAACACAGTGAGACCATTCAACTGATCTGATGATCCAGCGACGATAAAGGAAAGGCCAGTGTATGCCCAAGTCAGGATGGTGTGTGACGTTCCCATGTGCCAAGTGTCCCTGCATATACTGAAGTCTCCAGGAGGCCCAGTAATGCCAGCACTCAACCTTTGTGGATGTATCCTAAATGGTAGAACATGCAGAATCAGCCCATTCAACCTAGCTGGTCCATGCTCCACACATGCCTTCTCCCACCCTGCTCCATCCCATTCTACCTATCAGCACATTACTCTCTGGTGCTCTTCCTCCAAGACGTTCTGTTCAAGGTGGCAACAAACTTGTTGAGGCCTCCCAACCTTCAGCATTGCCACCTAAAAGAGCTTGCGTCTGTTTGAAGAATGGAAAACCATATGGGCTCAGAAGCAACTAAACCAGCAACTTACTGACGAATTAAAGTATTCCAACATCTGACAACCAGCTTGAAGAATTAGCAGCCTTGCCCCACAGAGGAGGGACCCAGTCCTGTTTTGGGCTCCACGCTTAAGTGTAGAGGGTTAAGTGGTGAACAATGAAGGGGAAGTAGAGCCCTATTGTGGAAAGCTAATGAAGAAGAGAACAATTAGAACAAGCAGTTGGAGGTGGACAGACATGAATGGGAACATGACATGCATTCCTGAGCGTATACCAATGTGACCCAGGGGTTATAAAGCTTGGACACTCCATCTGTAAATGCTCAGAGAAGGGAAAATCCTGAGCATTGCAGGGAAAATGGGATTGTGTTGCGATATGTTGTTTTGTGTCAGTGGTTTGTGCTATGTTGCTTACTCTGTGGCATTCTTTCCCCCTTTCCCTCTCTCTCTCTCTCTCTCCCCCCGCCCCCACCACACTCTCATCTTCACCCTTGCCCTCTCTCTGCCTCCTTCTTTACCCCCCCACCACCACCCCCAGCCACAAGTAAAGAATTGAAGTTGATTTCTGATTGCAGATCGGCAGGGTTAGCGTCTATGACTCAACACGGCAAACTGGGAAAACAAAGGAGTCGAGCGTAAACTGGTCCTTGGCGGATGGAACAGAGGTAGAAATTCTGGACGGAACCAAAGGGAAAGTGGATGGGTAAGAAAAGCAAATCACTCTGCCTGTTTAGGCATTGAGCGATGTAACGTTACTGAACGGAATCAGTTCCGCCTGCCACTGGCATGAATCCCAGCTCAGACTGGAATTGGGACCTCCCTTCACAGCAAAACCTAGGCCAGCGTCCAAAGTGCAAGATACCAAGATCGCAAAAAGGGTAGCAATGAAACACAAAGACATTTCACACAGCGCTTATATGCTCCTGAGGACATCCCCAAGCACTTTGCAGCCAATGAAATACTTTCAACCTATGGTCACTGTTGTAATGTAGGAAATGCATGCAATCAATTTGTGCAATACTTGCTGCAACAAAACCTGCTTCGGTGATGTTGGTTAAGGAATAAATCTTGGGCCCAGGACACCAGGGAGAGTTCTCCTGCTCTTCTTCAAAGTCATGGCCATGGGATCTTTTGCGCCCATCTGAGGGGGCAGACACTGACCTTGTTTTAACATCTCCTCTGAAAGATGGCACCTCCCACAGTGCCCTGATCTGTCCGTGCCCACCCTCTGACAGTGCGCCACTCGCTCAGCACTGACCCTCCCGACGGTGCGCCACTCGCTCAGCACTGACCCTCCCGACGGTGCGCCACTCGCTCAGCACTGACCCTCCCGACGGTGCGCCACTCCCTCCGCACTGACCCTCCCGACGGTGCGCCACTCCCTCCGCACTGACCCTCCCGACGGTGCGCCACTCCCTCCGCACTGACCCTCCCGACGGTGCGCCACTCGCTCAGCACTGACCCTCCCGACGGTGCGCCACTCGCTCAGCACTGACCCTCCCGACGGTGCGCCACTCGCTCAGCACTGACCCTCCCGACGGTGCGCCACTCGCTCAGCACTGACCCTCCCGACGGTGCGCCACTCGCTCAGCACTGACCCTCCCGACGGTGCGCCACTCGCTCAGCACTGACCCTCCCGACGGTGCGCCACTCGCTCAGCACTGACCCTCCCGACGGTGCGCCACTCGCTCAGCACTGACCCTCCCGACGGTGCGCCCACTCGCTCAGCACTGACCCTCCCGACGGTGCGCCACTCGCTCAGCACTGACCCTCCCGACGGTGCGCCACTCGCTCAGCACTGACCCTCCCGACGGTGCGCCACCTCGCTCAGCACTGACCCCTCCCGACGGTGCGCCACCTCGCTCAGCACTGACCCTCCCGACGGTGGCGCCACTCGCTCAGCACTGACCCATCCCGACGGTGCGCCACTCGCTCAGCACTGACCCTCCCGACGGTGCGCCACTCGCTCAGCACTGACCCTCCCGACGGTGCGCCACTCGCTCAGCACTGACCCTTCCCGACGGTGCGCCACTCGCTCAGCACTGACCCTCCCGACGGTGCGCCACTCGCTCAGCACTGACCCTCCCGACGGTGCGGCCACTCGCTCAGCACTGACCCTCCCGACGGTGCGCCACTCCGCTCAGCACTGACCCTCCCCGACGGTGCGCCACTCGCTCAGCACTGACCCTCCCGACGGTGCGCCACTCGCTCAGCACTGACCCTCCCGACGGTGCGCCACTTCGCTCAGCACTGACCCTCCCGACGGTGCGCCACTCGCTCAGCACTGACCCTCCCGACGGTGCGCCACTCGCTCAGCACTGACCCTCCCGACGGTGCGCCACTCCGCTCAGCACTGACCCTCCGACGTGCGCCACTCGCTCAGCACTGACCCTCCCCGACGGTGCGCCACTCGCTCAGCACTGACCCTCCCGACGGTGCGCCACTCGCTCAGCACTGACCCTCCCGACGGTGCGCCACTCGCTCAGCACTGACCCTCCCGACGGTGCGCCAACTCGCTCAGCACTGACCCTCCCGACGGTGCGCCACTCGCTCAGCACCTGACCCTCCCGACGGTGCGCCACTCGCTCAGCACTGACCCTCCCGACGGTGCGCCCACTCGCTCAGCACTGACCCTCCCGACGGTGCGCCACTCGCTCAGCACTGACCCCTCCCGACGGTGCGCCACTCGCTCAGCACTGACCCTCCCGACGGTGCGCCACTCGCTCAGCACTGACCCTACCCGACGGTGCGCCACCGCTCAGCACTGACCCTCCGACGGTGCGCCACTCGCTCAGCACTGACCCCTCCCGACGGTGCGCCACTCCGCTCAGCACTGACCCTCCCGACGGTGCGCCACTTCGCTCAGCACTGACCCTCCCGACGGTGCGCCACTCGCTCAGCACTGACCCTCCCGACGGTGCGCCACTCGCTCAGCACTGACCCTCCCGACGGTGCGCCACTCGCTCAGCACTGACCCTCCCGACGGTGCGCCACTCGCTCAGCTGACCCTCCCCGACGGTGCGCCACTCGCTCAGCACTGACCCTCCCGACGGTGCGCCACTCGCTCAGCACTGACCCTCCCGACGGTGCGCCACTCGCTCAGCACTGACCCTCCCCGACGGTGCGCCACTCGCTCAGCACTGACCCTCCCGACGGTGCGCCACTCCGCTCAGCACTGACCCTCCCGACGGTGCGCCCACTCGCTCAGCACTGACCCTCCCGACGGTGCGCCCACTCGCTCAGCACTGACCCTCCCGACGGTGGCGCCACTACGGCTCATGCACTGACCCTCCCGACGGTGCGCCACTCCGCTCAGCACTGACCCCTCCCGACGGTGCGCCACTCGCTCAGCACTGGACCCTCCCGACGGTGCGCCACTCGCTCAGCACTGACCCTCCCGACGGTGCGCCACTCGCTCAGCACTGACCCTCCCGACGGTGCGCCACTCGCTCAGCACTGACCCTCCCGACGGTGCGCCACTCGCTCAGCACTGACCCTCCCCGACGGTGCGCCACTCGCTCAGCACTGACCCTCCCGACGGTGCGCCACTCCGCTCAGCACTGACCCTCCCGACGGTGCGCCACTCGCTCAGCACTGACCCCTCCCCCGACGGTGCGCCACTCGCTCAGCACTGACCCTCCCGACGGTGCGCCACTCGCTCAGCACTGACCCTCCCCGACGGTGCGCCACTCGCTCAGCACTGACCCTCCCGACGGTGCGCCACTCGCTCAGCACTGACCCTCCCGACGGTGCGCCACTCGCTCAGACACTGACCCTCCCCGACGGTGCGCCACTCGCTCAGCACTGACCCCTCCCGACGGTGCGCCACTCGCTCAGCACTGACCCTCCCGACGGTGCGCCACTCCGCTCAGCACTGACCCCTCCCGACGGTGCGCCACTCGCTCAGCACTGACCCTCCCGACGGTGCGCCACTCGCTCAGCACTGACCCTCCCGACGGTGCGCCACTCGCTCAGCACTGACCCTCCCGACGGTGCGCCACTCGCTCAGCACTGACCCTCCCGACGGTGGCGCCACTCGCTCAGCACTGACCCTCCCGACGGTGCGCCACTCGCTCAGCACTGACCCTCCGACGGTGCGCCACTCGCTCAGCACTGGACCCTCCCGACGGTGCGCACTACACTCGCTCAGCACTGACCCTCCCCGACGGTGCGCCAACTCGCTCAGCACTGACCCTCCCGACGGTGCGCCACTCGCTCAGCACTGACCCTCCCGACGGTGCGCCACTCGCTCAGCACTGACCCTCCCGACGTGCGCCACTCGCTCAGCACTGACCCTCCCGGACGGTGCGCCACTCGCTCAGCACTGACCCTCCCGACGGTGCGCCACTCGCTCAGCACTGACCCTCCCCGACGGTGCGCCACTCGCTCAGCACTGACCCTCCCCGACGGTGCGCCACTCGCTCAGCACTGACCCTCCGAACGGTGCGCCACTCGCTCAGCACTGACCCTCCCGACGGTGCGCCACTCGCTCGAGCACTGACCCTCCCGACGGTGCGCCACTCCGCTCAGACACTGACCCCTCCCGACGGTGCGCCACTCGCTCAGCACTGACCCTCCGACGGTGCGCCACTCGCTCAGCCACTGACCCTCCCGACGGTGCGCCACTCGCTCAGCACTGACCCTCCCGAGCGGTGCGCCACTCGCTCAGCACTGACCCCTCCGACGGTGCGCCACTCGCTCCGCACTGACCCTCCCGACGGTGCGCCACTCGCTCCGCACTGACCCTCCCCGGACGGTGCGCCACTCGCTCAGCACTGACCCTCCCGACGGTGCGCCACTCGCTCCGCACTGACCCTCCCGACGGTGCGCCCACTCGCTCCGCACTGACCCCTCCCGACGGTGCGCCACTCGCTCCGCACTGACCCTCCCGACGGTGCGCCACTCGCTCCGCACTGACCCTCCCGACGGTGCGCCACTCGCTCCGCACTGACCCTCCCCGACGGTGCGCCACTCGCTCCGCACTGGACCCTCCCGACCGGTGCGCCACGCGCTCCGCACTGACCCTCCCGACGGTGCGCCACTCGCCTCCGCACTGACCCTCCCGACGGTGCGCCACTCGCTCCGCACTGACCCTCCCGACGGTGCGCCACTCGCTCCGCACTGACCCTCCCGACGGTGCGCCACCTCGCTCCGCACTGACCCTCCCGACGGTGCGCCACTCGCTCCGCACTGACCCTCCCGACGGTGCGCCACTCGCTCCGCACTGACCCTCCCCGACGGTGCGCCACTCGCTCCGCACTGACCCTCCCGACGGTGCGACCACTCGCTCCCGCACTGACCCTCCCGACGGTGCGCCACTCGCTCCGCACTGACCCTCCCGACGGTGCGCCACTCGCTCCGCACTGACCCTCCCGACGGTGCGCCACTCGCTCCGCACTGACCCTCCCGACGGTGCGCCACTCGCTCCGCACTGACCCTCCCGACGGTGCGCCACTCGCTCCGCACTGACCCTCCCGGACGGTGCGCCACTCGCTCCGCACTGACCCTCCCGACGGTGCGCCACTCGCTCCGCACTGACCCTCCCGACGGTGGCGCCACTCGCTCCGCATGACCCTCCCGACGGTGCGCCCACTCGCTCCGCCACTGACCCTCCCGACGGTGCGCCACTCGCTCCCGCACTGACCCTCCCGACGGTGCGCCACTCGCTCCGCACTGACCCTCCCGACGGTGCGCCACTCGCTCCGCACTGACCCTCCCGACGGTGCGCCACTCGCTCCGCACTGACCCTCCCGACGGTGCGCCACTCGCTCCGCACTGACCCTCCCGACGGTGCGCCACTCGCTCCGCACTGACCCTCCCGACGGTGCGCCACTCGCTCCGCACTGACCCTCCGCGGTGCCCGACGCTGCCTCACTCGCATCCGCACTGACCCTCCCGACGGTGCGCCACTCGCTCCCGCACTGACCCCTCTCCCGACGGTGCGCCACTCGCTCCGCACTGACCCTCCCCGACGGTGCGCCCTCTCGCTCCGCAACTGACCCTCCCGACGGTGCGCCACTCGCTACCCGCACTGACCCATCCCGACGGTGCGCCACTCGCTCCGCACTGACCCTCCCGACGGTGCGCCACTCGCTCCGCACTGACCCTCCCGACGGTGCGCCACTCGCTCCGCACTGACACCCTCCCGACGGTGCGCCACTCGCTCCGCACTGACCCTCCCGACGGTGCGGCCCACTCGCTCCGCACTGACCCCTCCCGACGGTGCGCCACTCTTGGTGTTGGCACTGGGAGTGTCAGCCTGGACTATGTGCTCCAAGTCCCTGGAGTGGTCCTCAAATCCCCCAACTTCCGACTCGAAGGCAAATGAGTACTGACCCACTAAGCGATGGCCAAAACTGACCGAGTCAAAGCTCAACCTGCCAGTGGAGGTCAGCTAGAGTCAGGGCACCAAATCTTCACAGAAAACCTGCCAGAATTTGGAGCTGGTTAATTTTGCTTCTGCTTTCTCCCCCGACCCCCTAGGCCTCAGCTTGACGTCTCGCGAGTCTCCAAAATCAACCTATACAATCTTTCTCCGGCGGCTGTGCACGAAGACCAATCGTCAAGACCTGCTGGCGATGGCCTCCTACCTCTGACGCCAAGGCAGCTGCCGCCGATTTCCAGAACGCCCGGACCCCTGTTCTTCAAAGCCTTGGAGCAGATGAACTATGGCAACTGGATCCAGAAGCCTCTGGAGGAGAAGAGTTTCATGAACAGTGAAGTGTAGGGGACGGGAAGAGTGAAAGGGGGAACAATTCTGTACAGAGGTTGTAGAGAATTTAAAAAAAAAAATGCAGAAAACTTTTTTTAAAAAAAAAAGTTACCACACAATTCCCAACATTCCTTTATAAATCTGTCAAATGTTTATAATCGAATGTAGTTTAAAAAATAATGATGTAGGCCTGATTTTAAAAGGAGAGTCACTTAAGCTAAGGATCGTAGGATTGGGGATGGAGGGTGACCTCTTTCACACAAATACTTCCACAAAGATCAGGTGCTGTGTGTCCCTCTTGGGAAGGAAGTGCTCGGAGTGGGGTACCCCAGACACAGTGCGACACTATAATTCTTGTCCCTGGATTGTTATTGGACCAACTACATGACTCTGAAAAGGACGGGATGAGGAAAGAGAAAGCAAGGGCGCATATGGTGATAGACATCCAGCAGCAGTCATGCTTAGAACTCACTGCCCTTCTCCATTCTCATTTCTCCACCCCCCCCCCCCCCCTGCCAGAGTCCCGCTTGCCTGCTTAGTAGCTTCAGGACACTGTTACATTTGCTTGCAGTCAGGTGATGGAACGAATTGAGGAGCAAAGTTTTTGAATGTTATACTTTAATTGAAATTTCCGCAGAGACAACTTTGCGAAAATTTAAATTTATAAGTTATGCTCAAAAAAACTTTGCTCCCCTCTCTCTCTCCCTCTCTGCCTGTTCCCGGAGAGGGATCCATCTGAGGTCAGTCGACCACAATGGTTTTACCCGAGTTATAGTTCCACATCTGAGGCGCTCGCTCTCCTTCCCCTTACTTCCCAGCTATGTTTTCTATCACCTGTTGTTCTCCCTGTTCGAGAGTCGAACATGAGGATGAAGAGCACCTGTTAGAACAATGTTAGAGTAATGGAAGCTGTACCCTTGAAATGCTTGCACCCCTTGTAAGTGGGTCCACCATCTCCAGGAGAGGGTAGAGATTTTTGGGGGAGATGGGAGGGGACCATCAACAGAATAGGAACATGATCAGAAGCCAAATTATTCGTTGCTGCTTTGTTGGAAGATAGCATCTCGTAATTTGACCTCTGAGGTAGTTGCAGACACTGACAATGTTTGATATCTTGGCATGGGATTGCTGCGTGATTTCCATCAGGTGTAGGAGTAAGGGGGGTGCAGTGTTGTAGAGTGATGAGCTAGGTGGGTCCCAAAGCGCCTCCCTTACATACATGTGTCCAAGTGAAATCACTGCAGTTCTGTTAGTGTGTTTATCTTTTGTTTGTTCAAAGACTGACCAACAACTGTGTCCAACTTTGAAGCAAAACCCCAAAGTATTAAAAGCTGCTCAGAGCTTGCGCTCGCAGTGTTAAACCTGTCTTGCACCTTCACAGACACACCTGCGCATTTCCATCCCTCCATGAGCACTGCGTGATGCCTATGACAGGGCATCATCACACAGGCTGAACTTGGCTGTCTCCCAGCTGCTTTTACAAACTGTTTTCACCCTCTTCGTACAATGCAACTGGGGGCTTGGTTAATAAGAGTGCCTCTGACCTGTCCCCTTGGGGTGAAGTGCCTGCTTCTGAGCCCCAGGGTTTGTGCCAAGATGTTGGCCTGATTCGAGGCCGTTTTATCTCCTGCAGTTACCTGCCTCCCATCAAAAGCTTTGGGCACCTGATGTTGTGAGAGTTTGCAGTTACAGAGCCTGGATGCCTGCTGTTCTCCATGAAGAATGTTGGCATAGAGTGGTTAGAGAAATTGAGTCCATGGAATGAAGTAGAACCATCTTGTGCTCCTTCACCTCTGGGGACCAGCTTTGAGTCCAGCACAGAATGCTGAAAATCAGCACTTGCAGTTAACTTGTTGAGCTGTAGAACACTGGGGTACAGTACTGGTGGGAACAGGTCTGTCCCTGTGTAACACTGGGGTACAGTACTGGTGGGAACAGGTCTGTCCCTGTGTAACACTGGGGTACAGTACTGGTGGGAACAGGTCTGTCCCTGTGTAACACTGGGGTACAGTACTGGTGGGAACAGGTCTGTCCCTGTGTAACACTGGGGTACAGTACTGGTGGGAACAGGCCTGTTGCTGTATAACACGGGTGTAGCACTGGTGGGTGCAAGTCTTTCGATGTAGCTAGCAGCAAAGGAATCAGTTTTTGGTACTGACTGAACTAAGTATTGGCTATAGACGAAGACTGAGTTTGTCGAAGGGTTTCTGGCTGTGTTTTCAGCCACTACAGATGGGTGCTATTGCCTGTATGGATCACGCTATTGCCTGTATGGTTCACACAGTCAAGTATGTCTCTACCACTCATCCTCACCACTGTGTAAGTTTTTACTTGTTTGAGATGGGGGTAGCAGTCATGGTCTTGCACCGTTACTTGCAGTGGTGAGCGAATGTTTAATGAGCATCGTACTTTCTCTTAGCAATTGTGAAAAACTTGCCAGTGTATTTTTTTTAAATAAAAGTTTAATCACTTTCTGATGTATTGCAGTTTTGGAAAGTCCGCCTGCATTATATCTGATTTTAGTTCCCATTAAATATTCTGCGGACAGAAGCAGGATTGAAGCTCTCATGCTCCAGGTGTGTGGTTTTTTTTTTGTTATTGCAATCCAGGTTTGCAGTTGGTCTTAAACAGACGACCCCAACCCCCACCGATTCCCTGGCATTGGAGTTTGGTCCATTTCTGGTACTCAACCTCCCTCCAAGCCGCGTATCTGTTGGTGGGTTTGGGCCTGGACGTTTGGGTGATATCCGTCCATCCCATCGCGATACAAATTTCCTCCGCTTCATTTCTGATCTCAGCACCTCTTGGACCTCCACTATCCTTAAGGGCTTCTTCGATCTCTCTGAGTACTTTGAGATTTCTCAGAGATTCGATAGTTCTTTCATTATCGATTCCACTGAATTCGAAGGAGGCTTTTATCACCACGTCCGGTGAGCTCTCCAGCGCCTCCAGTTTCCGGATAATGGCGGACGGAATCTGCACCTCGAGCCTCGGCATGCCCAGACCTCCATTCCTGTTACTGCTGTATAGTAGACCGTCCGTCGTGTGTGGCGGAAGGTGTAGGATTTCTTTCGTACCGTTCTTGATTGATTGGTCTAGTTTGACTAGAGTATTCAGTGAGACCTCTGCAAGGATCAGGTGGAAATATATTCGGGGTATCATGTGAGTTTTGAGGATTTCGATCCTCTGGATAGGCCGAAGAGCTGCCTTCTTCAGGTTCTCTATCCACAAATCGATTCTGGATCCCCATTGCTCCTCAGTGACTCCTGCCCATGGGTCGATCCTGGCACCCAGGTATTTCTCCGTTTCTCCTGGTGGGATGTAAGAGATCGGACCTCCTTTCAGCTGCCAGTTCGGTCTTGTATTATAGGTCTTGTATTGAAGGGTTTGGAGATATCAGACAGCAAAAGAACCCGGTTTAAAAATCTAACACTTCTACCTTTACTGCAATCAAAGTAAATTGCTGTTTATTTTTCCCGTTTAGTCCCCACCCATTGATTCTCTGCCTGACTCCAGGTGCAGTGTGCGTTGACCATTCTTTCCTCTGCAAGGCAGAGGTGTCAGTCAGGCTAGTGTTGAGTGGGTAATGATCAACTGATTCTAAAATGAGCAAAAGCCACAAGCTGGGTTTAACATCCTGTGTTACCTCCCTTGCCACCTGCCAAGCCTTGCACAGTGTTACTGCAGCCACATTCCATCCTGGATCATTGGAAATGTGGATGTGCAGCAAGGGGCCTGAGGAGGGAATGGAATTGGTGAATACTTTCACTTGGAGCTGCAAATTCTGGGGAAACTGTGCTGAGCAATGGCTGTGGAGGCCAGTCACTCCTCAGTGGTCTCTGACTCTGCCTGACAGCCTGTTTCAAGGGAAGTTGGTTTTGGTGGGGGGGGGGGGGGGGGGGGGGGGGGGGGGCAGCGGTGTTCAGTAGGAGTGTGTGCACAGGCAACATACCTGTCCCTCAGTCCCCAAGCTACCCGAGGGTGAGCACACGCAGCTGCACATTGGTTACCTCAGCTTTCAGCACCTCTCTCTTTTTAATCTGTCTTTTTCTTGGTGGGTTAGTTGGACCTTGCTCCACACAGCCCTCCCTGACGGTGATGGAAATGGTAATCTACTTTTGCTGGGGAGCTCCAGGCATGAGGCGCGCCTTTCCATTCCACAGAAAAAAAAAAATGGTTTACGTGTTTACCATGGACTGATTCAGTCCCACTTCCCATCCAGTTTGCAACTGTTGATGGTTCAAATGTCGGTCAGTCTTGAATTAAAACATATTGTGTACAGTAGAGAGGGATACGCAACACAGGACAAAAACAAGTTCAGAAAGAATTACTCTTTGCTCTTCCTGTCTCCCCAGCACACATGCTACTGAACCTCTGCATGAGCCATTTTGGATCATGTTTTGTCAGTTTGCTTTTTCTGCAAACGCAATGATTGGGGTATTACAAGAAACCAGCATCTTGCCTGTTCCACTTGGGGTTCCCGTGTACAAGAGGAAACCTTACTGGACAGCGCGAGGCTGTGCCACAGGCACTGTAGTTTCTTTCTGACCTCCAGTATTCATGGGAAGGGAGAAGGAAGAAGCTGTCACTTTCAATCTTGGGGATCTTCTTTTTAATCAGCTTTTCTTAATCCTCCCTTTGAGTAGTGAGGGCACCTAATACTGGGAGGCTGTTTGTGTGAGAGAGGCCTGGAATTGTTTTTAATGGCAGTGCACTGCATGTCGATCAGCTTGTTCCCAACGCTTGTTAGTATGCTTTGGGAGTTTTATTGGGGCTGGGAGGGTGAGGGAATGTGTTACTTCTCTGTGTGCGTGTGTATATGCTCCGTTTTTACAGGATTTTGTTTTTTGTAACAGCTAGCAAGTGTCTTGTTTTCATCCATTAAATCCTCTAGAATAAATTGGATGTTCATCTTTTAAGAGAATTGGTGTAGGACTTTTTATTTTGTACCTTGAGACGGGAGCGGGTTGTTGGCATGTAGCAGGGAAGCCTTTGTCTGCGGCAGTATCGTGCTGTGGACATCTCAAACTGTCGACCTGGGGGGGGTTGATGTATTTGCTCATACAGGACAGGAGTCTCTAGATTTACTGTTCCTCTTGTCAGGAGTGCTATATAGAGTTTAGAGAGTTGTGATATACTCTTTCAAATTGGCTTCTGATGTTTTGCTCCACTTTATGTTCCTTAAACCAACATTATTCACTTGGATTTTGTGCACTCGTCATGGAGTGAGGCACCTGTGCTGGAGAATACAACTGTCTCAGTTACTGGCACCCAGCGTTCACATTCAGCATGGGTTAGATACAGAGTAAATCTCCCTCTACACTGTCCCCATCAAACACTCCCAGGGCAGGTACAGCATGGGGTTAGATACAGAGTAAAGCTCCCTCTACACTGTCCCCAACAAACACTCCCAGGACAGGTACAGCACGGGGTTAGATACAGAGTAAAGCTCCCTCTACACTGTCCCCAACAAACACTCCCAGGACAGGTACAGCACGGGGTTAGATACAGAGTAAAGCTCCCTCTACACTGTCCCCAACAAACACTCCCAGGACAGGTACAGCACGGGGTTAGATACAGAGTAAATCTCCCTCTACACTGTCCCCATCAAACACTCCCAGGACAGGTACAGCATGGGGTTAGATACAGAGTAAAGCTCCCTCTACACTGTCCCCAACAAACACTCCCAGGACAGGTACAGCACGGGGTTAGATACAGAGTAAATCTCCCTCTACACTGTCCCCATCAAACACTCCCAGGACAGGTACAGCACGGGGTTAGATACAGAGTAAAGCTCCCTCTACACTGTCCCCATCAAACACTCCCAGGACAGGTACAGCACAGGGTTAGACACAGAGTAAAGCTCCCTTCTACACTGTCCCCGTCAAACACTCTGAGGGCAGGTTCTTTAGCCCTCCTGTTTTGTAGTTCTTTAAGTATAGATCATCCTGCATTACCTGGCCCAAATGAACACAAGAGTCTGAGGGTTTGCAGTGTTTGACATCAAAAGGATCCCAGCTGCGCCTCACCTGCCCTTTCGTGGTGGCCGCAAGCATTTCTCAAAGCCGTCACTGGCTTGGGCCAAGAGGCACCGAGAGCTCTGCTGTCCCAGGTAAGATCAGAACAGGCTGAAAAATTTCTAGAAGGTGGAACGAATTTGCCCCTCCCATCTCCTAAAATATCAGGGTTGTATGGGTAAGTCTTAATCTCTGACCATGATTGCAGTTAGCTGCAATATGAATGTAACTGTGAGCAGGTGTTGATATAAACTCTTTCTGTAGCCACTGCCCCCCACCCCAGGCCCAAACTAAAGTACTCCAATTCTTTGAGAGTCTGAGCAGTGAAAGGATATTTGATTGTGGGAGGCAACACAATGCTTGCAAAAGCCAGACTTCTGTCAGACACCTGCAGCCATTTTGGGGTGGAGTGGTGAAGGGCAGTGTTCGTCAGTGGATTCGGCTGGAAGGGTGAAGAACAGAATCTGCATTTTCTCTCTCGTCCTTCTCGATTCCTGGGCACTGAGGTGTGAACCTTGTTGCCTGGCCCAGCCCCTGACTTAGATCAGCCCTCACTCCAGCACGGAGCAGAGTGTAACCTTGGACTTCCCTGCTCAGTAGCACACTGAGGAGGGACGCACTCACCCACCAAACTTTCCCTGGTAATTTGTAGATTTATCACAACCTTTCATTTTGAAGTGGCCTCTTGTATAAATCCACTGTGCCCAGAAACCAGACTGTGATGGAGAAAATCTGTAGCTTAGGAGAAAGAAGTTTAAACCTCATTCCTATTACGTTTTACAAAAACACATTTTATTTGACACAGAAACGCAATTGAACACCAGTGAATCAATGCTATACGCAATCTGGGCCCGCCCCCTCTGGTTAAAATATGACTCCCGGCAGACAGCCCGTCCATTTTTTTTTCCCCCAGCCCCTCCGCCCTGGCCCTACATGTGATCTTTGAACCCTTCCATTAAGCAGCTCAAAGACTTTGGGTTGATCCCAGGCACAGAGAGTGGAGGTAAACTGGGTCCGTGGTGGGCGACTGTGCTTTGTGCCGAACTAATGGTGTCTTCGTTGGGTGAGGGATCTTGCACGGCGTGTAGTGCAGTCACTGGCATTGGTGGCCGCTCTCCAGTAACCTCTATCAACTAGGGCAGAGGGGGAAGCTGTCGTGTTGAATTATTTCAGGCTGTGGGGAGGGCGCTTCGTTCTCTGGACTAAACGTGTTTATGGGGAAGTGGCATCAGCTTCGATTTTAAGGCTGTGCATTTAAGTCCTTCAGGAGTGAAAGCACAAAACACTTTTAGATATAAAGGGTGGTGAAAATCTGGAGCACTCACCCCACACACACACACGTACACCCGATTTATGTCGGGTAGAATATTGAGGCATATAGAGTAAAGGAGGGCAGGGTAAATGGAGTTGAGGTACAGCTTGGCCACAGTCAGATTTGGGTGGCGGAAGGTTCAGAGCTGAATGGCCTCATCAAGTTTTTCCATGAACATTGAAGGACTTATTTTCAATGGGTGAAAGACTGAAGGAACAGAAAATATTTTTTTTTTTTTTTTTAAGTGTTGAATCTACAGGAACAAACTGAGGAACTAAGGCTGAAAAATCACCAGCCCAAGCAAGAGGAGGTTTTCACCCCCATCCCCAGCACACGCTGCAGTGGAATATGGAAGCCTCGACAAAAGCATTGAGGCTGAGTCGGTTTAACGTGTCCTAAAACGAGCTGCACACGTACTTGATTGGCAGTGGGACTGGACGTTACAGGGGCCGATAAACTGAGAGATGGTTAGATGCTTCACAGAACTTTCCGACAATGTTGCATCAAACTCTCCCAGGGCGGGTACGGCACAGGTTAGATACAGGATAAAGCATGAAGTAATGTTGCTGGGCCCCTTCCTCCTTACTGAGCCAGCGTGTGATTTTCCCATTCCCAACAGATGTGGCCTACCTGAGTGAGCTCTGCTGTTGGTGGGAAGCTGAGACCTTGGGATGGAAAGCTTCACTAAATTCACCTTTTGAAAAGCCAGTGTAATGTTAAGATTTTCCCCCACCATCCCCTCATCTTCCTTACCTGACAATGCTGTCTCTTTTGCCTATGGGTGCTCGATGCCAACTGCCCTCTCCCACCTCCCTCACTCGTCCATTTTTCAAGTGAGGCCAATATTGGCAGCTATTCTACTTGGGTGGCACCCCAGTCCATCCTGATGCGCACACTTTAAGATGGTGCTCAGTATCAAGGTTGATATTCCACCCACCCCCGACTTCTCTCTCCTTGTCCTTTCCCTCCTGCAACTCAATCACTGAGACCCATGGTGGGACCCTAGCCACCTCCATGGCTAAAATCAGCTTGTAGTAACAGAGCAGGGATGAAATCCTGGACTCTGGCTCTGTTTGGTAGTCCCATTGAGTGGTGCTTGGGAGTGGATAAGAGCAAGAGCTTTGATACAAAATTTCTTGTACAATAGGGGAGTGAGATGAGCAGAGAATGCGACCTCGAGCCTCCTACTTCTATTCCTCTTCCGGACCGACGAATGGGATTAATTTCTTGAACTTGAGGTTCTGGAAGAGCGGCTGGAGAAACATCCCAGTGGTCCCAAACACACACACCACCACGAAAATCCACAGGAAGAGGCGGTCAATCACCATAGCAACGTATTTCCAATCCTCAATCACCTGGAAAAACAGAAGAACTTTGCATTATTTATATAGCACCTTTAACCACCTCAGGCCATCCCAGAGTGCTTTCCTGCCATTGAAATGTACTGGCTGTATGCTATTGTAGGAAAGGCAGCTGCCAATTTGCACAGAGAAAGATCCCACAAACTGTAATGCGATAATAGCTGTGACGACACAATCTGCTTTTGTTGATGCTGGTGGAGGGATAAATATTGACTGGGGAGAAACTCACTTGCTCTCTGAAACAGTGCCCCCTGGGCCAGTTCATGCCCGCCTGTGAGGTCAGGTTTAATGTCTTGTCCAAGTGAACATCTCCAGCAGTGCAGCACTCCCTCAGTACTACACTGGCATCATCAGCCTAGATTTTGTGCTCTGCAGTGCGGCTTGAACCCAGGATCTTCTGACTCTGGCGAGAGTGCTACCTGCTCAAGAGAGAGGCTTAAATGTGCTACAACTAAAATATAAGCCTCCGTCAATTCGGCCTTTGCCTTCTGACATTTGCTTCCCATCCATGCCACCACACTTCCTTTAATACCCTGTGTGCTTTAAAGGTGCCCGCAAGCCTCCCTATGCAGCACCCTTTGCCCATATATACAGCATCCACAGTAATTCCCCCTATCAACAACCTCCACTATTCTCTCAAAGAACTCTGAGATCACTTGACTTTCACTGGCAGTTCCTAATCCATGTTTCATCGCCTGGTCTCCCTGTCCTCACCCGTTCTTTCCCAGGCCTTTACACTGCTCGCTTCACTTTTTTTACTCCCTTCTACAACCTGCTGGCTTTTGAAATTTACAAGAGGGATTTCCTTCATCCTCCTTCCTTCTGCGCCTTGGCCGTTCTCTTGAATTATACAAATATCTGCAAGTTAGATACTGAAAGACCAGCTAGCCTGTCAATCTGTCCTACTCACACAACTGATCAGACACTGTCCCTTCCCTGAACCATGAATCCTTCTGGCAGAGGTTAAAAGAACCCAGGGCCAAGAAGGAAGGATGAAGGAAACCAGTCCAGAAAATCACACAAACAGAATGTAATCTATAAAAACTCTGACCTAAATGATGCGATCGCTGCTCCAGTTAGGGACTGGTCTGGCTCCTTCTTGAAAGTGAGCAGAGAGTCAGCACCCAGTGCTGGCAGTGTATTCCAGTGACTCGCTACTCTCTGGGAAATGATTAAATCACCTGACATCTGGTCTAATCCCACTCTTACGCAGTTTAAACCCATGTCCCCCGGTGGTCCCCAATCGGCTGAACTGAAATAATCCATCAAAAGGATTATTTCCTTTGTGCTGTTTGCCCCACCTTCCCCTCTGAAGCGCAGTGGGTCTTGCTGGGGCAGAGAGGGGGAGCAGGAGAGCCGTGGAATGGGGTACTGCCCTCCGAGTTCCAGTAACAACCAAACGCCCATCCATTTGAATCAGTCGTGATTTTCAACAGCCTCTGTAGCAATGGAGGGCTTTCAATCCAAACCTGGTCCTATCCTCACCCAGCACCTTCTGGCAGGAACCTTGGATGATTTCCTCCTTTTCTCCCCACCCCCCAACCCCCCACATCCCCCCCCCCCCCCTCCCCCCCCGGCCCCGACCCATGATCCGCATCCCACTCCCCAAGCCCAGGAGCACTGATGTGGAATACAGTTCCTCTACTGAACTTGGATAGCTGTACACAGCAGATCGAGCTTGGGACATGGATGAGTTGCTTACAACAGCAACTTGCATTTATGTAGGACTGTCCCCAGGAAAACACCCAAGGCACTTGATATGAGTGTCATCTGACAGAAATTGCCACTGAGCTCAAGGAGATATTAGCTCAGGTGACTGAAAGCTTGGTCAAAGAGATAGGTTTTAATGAACAACTCTAAGGAGAGAGAGGTGGATACAGTGTAAGGTCTAAGAGTGGGTCGAGTTGGATCACGCTTTCAGGGAGCCAGCACACACACAATGGGTTGAATGGCCAACTATGTTTAATGAGAAGCTTAAAGAGGAATTCCTAGAATTTAGGGCCCAGGTGGCGGGAAGACTTGACCAGCAGAGGTTGGGTGAAGGGTGTGGGGGATGCGCAAGAGGCCAGAGTTTTTAAGGAGTTGCAGCCTAAACACTCTGGATCCCCAGTTTTGTTCTGTAAATCGGACAACGCACTCACGCTCTGATCATCATCCTCGCTTTGCATGTGATCAGCAATGAACTCCACTCCATCCATCGTATCTTCAATCCTGTGGCTGTAGAATTGTTCGCGTGACGACCTCTTCCCGTGGTCTCGCACCCCGTTGGCACCCGCCGGCAGCTCCATGAACCGCGCCCCATACCCGCGTGCGGAGGCCTGGTTGACGAGGCAGGCGCAGGGCTCGGCGCTGATCCTGGGCGCAAGCCACCTTCCTCCTCCGTGTGCTGCCATTCTGCTCCTCTGCCGCAGCCTCTGCTTGGCGCAGTTGTTCCTGGGCTGCTTCATGAAAAGGATGGCGGGCAGCTTGTCCAGGAATACCAGCCTGACCCAGAGGGGCATGGTGTGGGTGGTTGGTGAGCGGTGGTGCACGTTGAGCACGCACACGCTGGTCACAATGGAGAAGGTGACCAAGACCATGGTGAACATTAAGTACTTGCCCATCAGTGGCACATCCAGCGAGGTGGGGGGCACGATCTTGGAGATGAGGAGGAGGAAGACGGTGAGAGCCAGCAGCACGGAGATGCAGAGGGTCATCTTCTCACCACAGTCCGAGGGCAGGTAGAAGACCAGGATGGCCAAGGAGGTGATGAGCATGCAGGGGATGATGAGGTTGATGGTGTAGAAGAGCGGCTTCCTCCGGATGATGAAGTCGTACGTGATGTCCACGTAGGTGTGGTCGTCGGGGTTCTCGTTGCGCCGCCCTGGCAGCGCCACAATGTCCCACTCGCCACTCGGCGTGAAGTCGTCCAAGCTGGCCACATCCGAGCGCAGCACCAGGTCGATCTCCGTGCGGTCGTAGGTCCAGGAGCGGAACTTGAGGGTGCAGTTCTGCTGGTCGAAGGGGAAGTGTTTGACCTCGATCTTGCAGGCACTCTTGTAGATGGCGGGGGGCAGCCAGAAGATGCTGCCGTCGTGTGAGACCACCGCGTTGGAGTAGAAGGACACCTCGTATGTGCCGTCGGCGCTGCAAGGGAGCAAAAAGCAACACCATCAAGCGAAGCAATGACTTGCATTTAGACAGCACCTTTCACAACCTCCGGACATCCCAAAGCACTCCACAGCCAATGGGACTTACTCTTTTTGAAGTTTTGTAACAGGAAACGCTTGCAGCAAAATTCTGCACAGCAAGATCCCACAAACAGCAATGACCTGATTTTTAGCGATGTTGGTTCGGGGATAAATATTGGTCCCAAGGGCACTGCAGAGAAGCTTCTCTTCTCCAATTCCAGTAGTTGGAAGGGATTGTTTACCCCCAACCTGAGAGGGCCTCAGTTTTAATGCCTCATCCGATAGCCGGCACCGCCAAGGGTTCGGTGCTTCCTCAGTTTGGCAGCAGGAATGCCGGCCTGGATTATGTGTTTAAGACTCTGGAGCGGGACTCAAACCCATGAAATCCTGGCTCAGGGGGCGAGAAGCTGCTACCACTAAGCCATGCACTGCTGGACTAGAGCACTGTGTGTCCACATCACTGGGGGCTGATGGCATCAGATACCACTGCCCGCAGGAGAACATCCTGAGGGGTAAGTGCTGAGCTAACGCTGCTGTCTTTTCCCACCATCGACCCCTGGGAGACTGGCAAGGGCCGCTTCCACCAGACTAGTGCCAAGCCTTGGACCAACCCGGAACCCAACAGAGGTGAGAATTACTCGTATAATCCTCAGGGCACATTGGGGTTGAACTTCAGCTAAGAAGAAGCCTTGTTTAAATTCCAGCAGGCGAATGCAAGGTGCCAAGGTCAAACCCTTGAAATGGGACAGGGCAGGCTGCCAGCAAGGCAGGTTTACTGGGGGCACAGGGGCACGAGGGTGGAGGTTCAGCCAGCCTAGGTTATCTTTAATCAGGTTCTCCTGCTCCTGCAGAACCGTCAGAAAGATAAAATTCGGCCCTCAACCTTCTCCGGGACCTCTCGGGTTCCACTTCCCGTGCATCCAGTCCAAGTTTCAACCTGTAATGGCCCCCGGGGTCCGATTTAGATTACTAGTGCCAGGTTCCTACTTGACGAAGTGTTCATCGATTTGAAATGGGCTCAGATGCCCGCTCGTGGGTTCCCTTCACATCAGTGGTATAAAATGCAACTGGCCACTGCTCTGAGGCCATTGCTGTCCTGTCACTGCCAGGCTGAAACTGTTAATCCAGGGTGTAACCAACACCACAGACAGGAGGAAACACTCCGTGACCATTGCTACACCCAGCACAGCCCCCCACCCTCCAACCCCAATCCTGGTCTGTGCTGCATTAGCCACTCTGGAGTTAGGCAATATCCTGGGAGGGGGGGGTCACTGTCACGTTGCTCCCCTCCCCCCTCTCCTGATCACCCATCCAGTGACTCCTGTACCAGCAGGTGACAGATGAAGGCCATGAGTGAGGGCTCTCCACCACCCCCCCACACCATCACAATTCATCTATTAAAAGTGGGCAGTGCCCATGGAAACTCAACAAGTTTCTGCGGGAAGGGGGAAAAAGGGAGTGGAGAAGATTCATCTCTTGATTCACAATTTGTCCTTTTCCCCCAATAAAGTTGTATTGTTTCTGCCCCTAGTCATGGAGTACGGGGCCTCCCAAAAGGATGTTTCGGACCTCACTGACTTGAAGAAACAGGTTGTCACCTACTTATTGTAAAGGACCACGTCCGGGAGCCAGATGTGAGTGGATGGAAGCCGCACCTTTACAATCCCCTCATAGTCTGCTGGATTCCAGGTCAGTCGATAATCCTTCCATTCCTGGCAGGAAGAAAACCAACAGGTCAGGCTTTAGGCCAAGGGCGATGCTATGGGGATAGGGTTGTCTGTGCAAGCTCCTGCAGCTGTCAGTTTTGTCCACATCAATATAAGGAAAGATTGTGCTGACAAATGGAATAGATCAGCATCAAACACTCCCAGCATGGGGTTAGATACAGAGTAAAGCTCCCTCTACACTGTCCCCATCAAACACTCCCAGGGCAGATACAGCACAGGGTTATATACAGAGTAAAGCTCCCTCTACACCATCCATATCAAACACTCCCAGGACAGGTACAGCACGGGGTTAGATACAGAGTAAAGCTCCCTCTACACCGTCCCCATCAAACACTCCCAGGACAGGTACACCCCGGGATTAGATACAGAGTAAAGCTCCCTCTACACTGTCCCCATCAAACACTCCCAGGACAGGTACAGCACGGGGTTAGATACAGAGTAAAGCTCCCTCTACACTGTCCCCATCAAACACTCCCAGGACAGGTACAGCACGGGGTTAGATACAGAGTAAAGCTCCCTCTACACTGTCCTCATCAAACACTCCCAGGACAGGTACAGCATGGGGTTAGATACAGAGTAAAGCTCCCTCTACACTGTCCCCATCAAACACTCCCAGGACAGGTACAGCACAGGGTTAGATACAGAGTAAAGCTCCCTCTACACTGTCCCCATCAAACACTCCCAGGACAGGTACAGCACGGGGTTAGATACAGAGTAAAGCTCCCTCTACACTGTCCCCATCAAACACTCCCAGGATAGGTACAGCACGGGGTTAGATACAGAGTAAATCTCCCTCTACACTGTCCCCATCAAACACTCCCAGGACAGGTACAGCACGGGGTTAGATACAGAGTAAAGCTCCCTCTACACTGTCCCCATCAAACACTCCCAGGACAGGTACAGCACGGGGTTAGATACAGAGTAAAGCTCCCTCTACACTGTCCCCATCAAACACTCCCAGGACAGGTACAGCAAGGGGTTAGATACAGAGTAAAGCTCCCTCTACACTGTCCCCATCAAACACTCCCAGGACAGGTACAGCACGGGGTTAGATACAGAGTAAAACTCCCTATAAAGAAGGACACGTTATCACTGACCTGTGTGAGCCAGACGTTGGTGGTCATTATCTGTTCCCTTTCATGCTGAAACACAAGAAACCAACGATCATTGACTGATTGACAATAAACGTGATTTTGTCAGATATTTATTTTGGTGCTGGGATCTGTTGTGTTCATTCATCCTTAAGAGCCATTGAGAACGTGAGTCTGATTCTACCAAAGACCTGTTGCACTGTCGAGATAGACTCACCAACTATTCCTCATGCATCAGGTGTGGAGATAGCTCTGGAACTGGAGGAGGTAACAAACCAAACCCTGTGCTTTCCACTGTCTCTCTCTCTCTCGTTCTTTGTCCTTGTGTGTGTGCGTGTGTCTATGTCTCTATCTCTCTCTTGCATCTCCCTCCCAACCCCATTTTGCTGTGTGCACTCACCACACTGATAAGCTGTGCCAAAGAGACCATCAGTTGTACCGACACCAGTTGTGAGCTGTTAGTCGCTGGACGGATTAGCTTGTTGTAATGCGCTGGGTTAAGGAGGTGAATCACCAGCCTTTCCTCTGTGGAGATTGACAGGCTCCCTGAAACAGAAAGAAGTTGTAATTTTCTTTTAGAAAAAAAATCCTTTCTGGTGTTTCCTTCCCTTCCTCTCCTGAAGGTGCTGACTCTCACTGGGGTACAGGTCCCCCTCCTCTCCTGAAGATGCTGACTCTCACTGGGGTACAGGTCCCCCTCCTCTCCTGGAGGTGCTGACTCTCACTGGGGTACAGGTCCCCCTCCTCTCCTGAAGGTGCTGACTCTCACTGGGGTACAGGTCCCCCTCCTCTCCTGAAGGTGCTGCCTCTCACTGGGGTACGGGTCCCCCTCCTCTCCTGAAGGTGCTGACTCTCACTGGGGTACGTGTCCCCCTCCTCTCCTGAAGGTGCTGACTCTCACTGGGGTACAGGGTCCCTCTCCTCTCCTGAAGGTGCTGACTCTCACTGGGGTACAGGTCCCCCTCCTCTCCTGAAGGTGCTGACTCTCACTGGGGTACAGGTCCCCCTCCTCTCCTGAAGGTGCTGACTCTCACTGGGGTACAGGTCCCCCTCCTCTCCTGAAGGTGCTGACTCTCACTGGGGTACAGGTCCCCCTCCTCTCCTGAAGGTGCTGACTCTCATTGGGGTACAGGGTCCCCCTCCTCTCCTGAAGGTGCTGACTCTCACTGTGGTATGGGGTCCCCCTCCTCTCCTGAAGGTGCTGACTCTCACTGGGGTACAGGTCCCCCTCCTCTCCTGAAGGTGCTGACTCTCACTGGGGTACAGGTCCCCTCCTCTCCTGAAGGTGCTGACTCTCACTGGGGTACAGGTCCCCTTCCTCTCCTGAAGGTGCTGACTCTCACTGGGGTACAGGTCCCCCTCCTCTCCTGAAGGTGCTGACTCTCACTGGGGTACAGGTCCCCCTCCTCTCCTGAAGGTGCTGACTCTCACTGGGGTACAGGTGTATTATTGGGTGTAACACTCCTGGATGTACTAGGTAACTCACTGATGCTGGTGTGCTTATCCAAGTCTAGCCAATCACACTACAACCAGTGGACCAACTCTATCTGTGAGGAGGGGTCAATCTGCCTGTCAGCCCAGTAACCATCAGTAACTGGTGTCACAGTCTGGGACAGTGCTCATTAATCGCTCTGTTGCTGGATCTGTGCCCAGTACATTCTGTCACATCTTGTTGAATCAGTCACCATTAATCACCTCACTGGAGAGTGAGATGAGACATTTGCTTAGAATGAAAAGTGGAAAATCACTCTGCCTCATTGGGTCCTGTTTCCATGGAGATCTGTTAGTTTGCACACAACAAACTTTCTGCAGCCTTTGGGATGGTTGGAAGCGACTCTCTTCCTTGTGAACCTTTGGGACCTTCTGACTTGGAAACATATTGGCCGTTCCTTCGCTGTCGCTGGGTCAAAATCCTGGAACTCCCTCCCTAACAGCACGGTGGGTCTACCTACACCACAGGGACCGCAGCGGCTCAAGGAGGCAGCAGCTCACCCAACCCCTTCTCAAGGGGGCAATTGGGAATGGGGAAAAACACAGGCCTAGCCCACCACGCCCACATCTCATGAAAGAATAGGAAAATATCCTGGTGCTCGTTTATGTATAAACTCAGCAAGTGAAGGACTGCAGAGAATCATGCCAAGCTCTCACTTTCCAGCAGAAGGGTTTTTGCCCAACAACCAGGAGTGAGTTGCCTGGCTTACCCACTCCACCCACCATCCCCACTCCAAGGACAGAGGCCTCTTTTTATCATCCAGTTCAATTGTGTCCCCAGCTGGTTTTGACCCTTGGATATGCTTTGCTCCTTTGGAACAAGAGAGCCAGTCACCCTTCACCCCCACGGTTGACGAGTGGGGAAGGGGGAAGTGGTCCCGGTTGACAGCCCTCCCTCGAGCAACGCAAGTTTGGGATCTTGCCCTGTAGAAAAGGACAAGCTTTCCTTGCTGAGACAACAGCAATTGGTGAGTTGCAGTTTAACTGTGGACGCTGTGGTAGCAGTATAACTACAGTCTGTTCTCCTTCTTTCGAGGGGCATGTGCTGCAATTTGACGAGGGGTATGGGCACCAACTCAGCTTACCACCAACTGTTGGGGCATTAACTGTTTCCACCATTCCTTGTCATTATCTGCCCGGGGGTCCTAAGCTCTGGAATTCTACCCCCAAACCTTTCCTCTCCCTTCCTTTAAGAGGCTCCTTAAAACTTACCTCTTTGGGCAAGTCTTTGTTCATTCATGGTACATGGGCGTCGCTGCCTAGGCCAGCATTTATTGCCCATCCCTAATTGCCCTTGTTCAGGGGGCAGTTAAAAGAGTCAACCACATTGCTGTGGGTCTGGAGTCACATGTAGGCCAGCCTGGGTAAGAATGGCAGATTTCCGTCCCTAAAGGGCATTAGTGAAACAGAAGAGTTTTTACAACAGTTCTGTCGAAGGGTCATGAGGACTCGAAACGTCAACTCTTTTCTTCTCCGTCGATGCTGCCAGACCTGCTGAGTTTTTCCAGGTAATTCTGTTTTTGTTTTGAGTTTTTACAACAATCATTTCATGGTCATCATTAGATGTTTAATTCCAGATTTTATTGGATTCAAATTTTATCATCTGCCATGGTGGGATTTGAACCCAGGTCCCCAAATCATTACCCTGGGTCACCAGTCTAATGACAAAAGCACTACGCTTCCATCTCCCCCAAAGACCAAGTCTTTGATCACCTGCCTTAATATCTCCTTACATGGCTCAATGTCAAATTTGAGTCTGACTGTATGCTCCTGTGAAGTATCTTGGGGGATGTTTTACCATGTTAACAGTACAAGACAAGTTGAAAAATTTCCATTCTGCTACCTTCTGCGGAACAGCAGAGCAAGATGGTGTGTATAGTTTTGGCCTCCTTACTTAAGAAAGGATATAATTGCTTTTGAAGCAGATCAGAAAAGGTTCACTCTACTGATTCCTAGGATGAAGGGGTGAGGAACGGCTGGAGAGGCTGAGCCTGTACCCATTTGAGTTTAGAAGAGTAAAAGTTAATCTTATTAGAATGTAAAAGATCTTGAGGGGACTTGACAGGGTAGCTCTAAAAGGATGTTCCCCCTCATGGAGAGACTCGAACCAGGGGGTGCAGTTTAAAAATAAAGGGCCGCCCATTTAACTGGGAGATGCGGAGAATTTATTTCCTCTTAGAGGGTCATGAGTCTGTGGAATTCTCTTCCCCAGAGAGCGGTAAAGGCTGAGTCGTTGAATATTTTCAAGGCTGAGTTAGACAGACTTTTGATTAACAAGGGTCTCAGGGGTTATGGATGTAGGCAGGAAAGTAGAGTCGAGGCCACAGTGAAACTTGTCAATTGGAAGAGTGGGCTCAAGGGTCTGAATGGCCTACATTCGTACGTTTGCATGTCTGAACATCTTCTCTGACTTCTCACTGAGATATCACTGTGGGACGCTTTCCAACAGAATACAGGAAATCTTAAACAAGTGGAAACATTAAGCTTAAGCAATTTGTCTTTCTAATTCCACCCCTTCCCTCACCTCTCCCAACTCCAGCTGGAGCTCCGCTTCACTGACTGCCCACCGACATCTCACCCACCTGCCCTTTCCATACGTCGGAACCAAGACTATTTGTCCATGTAGGGGCATCATTGCTATAAAGGACAATGGTGGTGTAGTGGTAATGCCTCTGTGTTCGTAATCCAGAGGCCCCACCCAGGTGGGGACATGGGTTCAAATTCTGCCATAGCAGCTGGTGGAATTTAAATTCAATTGATAAATCAGGAATTGAAAGCGGGTCTCAGTAATGTTGACTGTGGCAACTATCCTCAATTGTCATAAAAGCCCATCTGGTTCACTAATATCTTTTAGGGAGAGAAATCTGCTGTCCTTACCCGGTCTGGCCTACATGTGACTCTAGACCACAGCCATGTGGTTGACTCTTAACTGCCCCCCCCAATTGGCTGAGCAAGGCCACTCAGTTCAAGGGGGCAATTAGGGGTGGGTGACAAATGTGGGCCTTGCCGTGACAGCCACATCACCTCAAAGAGTTAAAAAGACCCCATCATCTTCCTGGCAAAGCAGGAACTCTGGATAGTTGAGTCCATCCACATCCATCATCTATCCTCTCACACACTCAGCTTTGGAGCCAATGTGATTTTTACTCAGTTGGAGGGTGAGTCTCCATTGGATGTTGCATTTCTGAAACTGAGATACTGGCTCTGCAAGCAACATCCTTGACCATTGCTGGGCCCAGTGCTCAGTGGGTTACTCTCTCACCACTGAGCCAAAATGTCGTGGGTTCAAATCCCACTCCATAAACAATTGAGGCAGACGTGACAAGTGCTGCACTGAGGGAGTGCCGCACTGTCGGAGGGTCAGTGCTGAGGGAGTGCCGCACTGTCGGAGGGTCAGTGCTGAGGGAGTGCCGCACTGTCGGAGGGTCAGTGCTGAGGGAGTGCCGCACTGTCGGAGGGTCAGTGCTGAGGGAGCGCCGCACTGTCGGAGGGTCAGTGCTAAGGGAGCACCGCACTGTCGGAGGGTCAGTACTGAGGGAGTGCCGCACTGTCAGAGGGTCAGTGCTGAGGGAGCGCCGCACTGTTGGAGGGTCAGTGCTGAGGGAGCGCCGCACTGTCAGAGGGTCAGTGATGAGGGAGCGCCGCACTGTCAGAGGGTCAGTGCTGAGGGAGTGCTGCACTGTCAGATGGTCAGTGCTGAGGGAGCGCTGCACTGTCGGAGGGTCAGTGCTGAGGGAGCGCTGCACTGTCGGAGGGTCAGTGCTGAGGGAGCGCTGCACTGTCAGATGGTCAGTGCTGAGGGAGTGCTGCACTGTCACAGGATCAGTACTGAGGGAGTGCTGCACTGTCAGATGGTCAGTGCTGAGGGAGTGCTGCACTGTCGGAGGGTCAGTGCTGAGGGAGCGCCGCACTGTCGGAGGGTCAGTGCTGAGGGAGCGCTGCACTGTCAGATGGGCAGTGCTGAGGGAGTGCTGCACTGTCACAGGATCAGTACTGAGGGAGTGCTGCACTGTCGGAGGGTCAGTACTGAGGGAGTGCCACACTGTCGGGAAGGTCAGTGCTGAGGGAGCGCCGCACTGTCAGAGGGTCAGTGCTGAGGGAGTGCTTCACTGTCAGAGGGTCAGTGCTGAGGAAGCGCCGCACTGTCAGAGGGTCAGTATTGAGGGAGTGCTTCACTGTCGGAGGGTCAGTGCTGAGGGAGCGCCGCACTGTCACAGGGTCAGTGCTGAGGGAGTGCCGCACTGTCGGAGGGTCAGTAATGAGGGAGTGCCGCACTGTTGGAGGGTCAGTACTGAGGGAGCGCCGCACTGTCAGAGGGTCAGTACTGAGGGAGCGCCGCACTGTCGGAGGCTCAGTACTGATGGAGCGCCGTACTGTCGGAGGGTCAATACTGATGGAGCGCCACACTATCGGAGGGTCAGTACTGATGGAGCGCCGCACTGTCAGAGGATCAGTACTGAGGGAGTGCTGTACTGTCAGAGGATCAGTACTGAGGGAGTGCTGCACTGTTGGAGTCTCAGTACTGAGGGACCAACGCGCTGTCAGTTGTTCAGTACTGATGGACCGCCGCACTGTCAGAGGGTCAGTTCTGAGGGAGCACTGCACTGTCAGAGGAGCAGTACTGAGGGAGTACTGACTGTCCAAGAATCAATACTGAGGGAGCACCGCACTGTCAGGGTGAGTGCTGAGGGTGGGCTGCACTGTCAAAAGAATCACTACTGAGGGAGTGCCGCACTGTCGGAGGGTCAGTACTGAGGGAGTGCCGCACTGTCGGAGGGTCAGTACTGAGGGAGTGCTGCACCGTGAGAGGGTCAGTACTGAGGGACTGCCATACTGTCAAAGGATCAGTACTGAGGGAGTGCTGCACTGTCCAAGAGTCAATACTGAGGGAGCACTGCACTGTCGGAGGGTCAGTACTGAGCGAGTGCTGCACTGTTGGAGTCTCAGTACTGAGGGACCGCCGCGCTGTCAGTTGTTCAGTACTGAGGGACCGCCGCACTGTCAGAGGGTCAGTTCTGAGGGAGCACTGCACTGTCAGAGGAGCAGTACTGAGGGAGTACTGACTGTCCAAGAATCAATACTGAGGGACCGCCGCGCTGTCAGTTGTTCAGTACTGAGGCAGTGTCGCACTGTCCAAGAGTCAATAATGAGGGAGGACCACATTGTTGGATGGTCAGTGCTGAGGGTGGGCTGCACTGTCAAGAGAATCACTACTGAGGGAGTGCCGCACTGTCGCAGGGTCAGTACTGAGGGAATGCTGCACTGTCAGAGTCTCAGCACTGAGGGAGTGCTGCACTGTTGGAGTCTCAGTACTGAGGGACCACCGCGCTGTCAGTTGTTCAGTACTGAGGCAGTGCCGGACTGTCAGAGGGTCATTTCTGAGGGATGCCACACTGTCATAGGTCCAGTACTGAGGGAGTGCTGCACTATCACTGGATCAGTACTGAGGGAGCGCCGCACTGTCAGAGGGTCAGCACTGAGGGAATGCTGCACTGTCAGAGTCTCAGTACTGAGGGAATGCCGCACAGTCAGAGGGTCAGTACTGAGGGAGCGCTGCACAATCAGAGGGTCAGTACTGCAGGAGCGCCACACTGTCAGAGGGTCAGTACTGAGGGAGTGCCGCACTGTCAGAGTCTCAGTACTGAGGGACTGCCGCGCCATCAGATGTTCAGTACTGAGGCAGTGCCGGACTGTCAGAGGGTCAGTTCTGAGGGAGCACTGCACTGTCATAGGGCCAGTACTGAGGGGGTGCCCCACAGTTGGAGGGTCAGTACTGAGGGAGCGCCGCACTGTCGGAGGGTCAGTACTGAGGGAGCACCGCACTGTCGGAGGATCAGTACTGAGGGAGTGCTGCACTGTCAGAGGATCAGTACTGAGGGAGTGCCGCTCTGTCGGAGGGTCAGTACTGAGGGAGCGCCGCACTGTCGGAGGGTCAGTACTGAGGGAGCACCGCACTGTCAGAGGATCAGTACTGAGGGAGCACCGCACTGTCAGAGGATCAGTACTGAGGGAGTGCTGCACTGTCAGAGGATCAGTACTGAGGGAGTGCTGCACTGTCCTAGAGTCGATACAGAGGGAGCACCGCATTGTTGGACGGTCAGTGCTGAGGGAGGGCTGCGTTGTCAAGAGAATCACTACTGAGGGAGTGCCGTATTGTCGGAGGGTCATTTCTGAGGGAGCGCCGCACTGTCATAGGTCCAGTACTGAGGGAGCGCTGCACTGTCGGAGACTCAGCACTGAGGGACCGCTGCGCTGTCAGATGTTCAGTACTGAGGCAGTGCTGGACTGTCAGAGGGTCATTTCTGAGGGAGCAACGCACTGTCATAGGTCCAGTACTGAGGGAGCGCTGCACTGTCGCAGAGTCAGTACTGCGGGAATGCCACTCTGTCAAAGGGTCAGTACTGAGGAGCGCTGCACTGTCGAAGGGTCAGTGCTGAGGGAGCGCTGCACTGTCGGAGGGTCAGTGCTGAGGGAGCACTGCACGGTCAGAGGGTCACTACTGAAGGGAGTGCCCCACTGTCAGAGGGCCAGTACTGAGGGAGTGCTGCACTGTCAGAGGACCAGTACTGAGGGAGTGCTGCACTGTCAGAGGGTCAGTACTGAGGGAGTGCTCTGCTGCCCAAGAGTCAATACTGAGGGAGAAGAACACTGTCAGAGGGTCCATACTGAGGGAGCACCGCACTGTTTGAGGGTCAGTACTGAGGGAGCGCCGCACTGTCATAGGTCAGTACTGAGTGAGTGCTGCACAATCAGAGGGTCAGTACTACAGGAGCGCCACATTGTCAGAGGGTTGGTACTGAGGGAGTGCTGCACTGTCAGAGGGTCAGTGCTGAGGGAGTGCTGCACTGTCGGATGGTCAGTGTTGAGGGAGTGCTGCACTGTCAGAGGGTCAGTGCTGAGGCAGTGCTGCACTGTGGGAGGGTCAGTACTGAGGGAGTGCTGCACTGTTGGAGGGTCAGTGCTGAGTGAGTGCTGCACTGTTGGAGGGTCAGTGCTGAGGGAGTGCTGCACTGTCAGAGGATCAGTGCTGAGGGAGCACCACATGGGCAGAGGGTCACTTCTGATGGACCACTGCACTGTCAAGAGATTCAGTACTGAGTGCCGCACTGTCGGAGGTTCAGTAGTGAGAGAGTGCTGTAATGTCGAAGGGTCAGTACTGAGGGAGTGCTGCACTGTCCAAGAGTCAATGCTGAGGGAGCACAGCACTGTCGGACGGTCAGTGCTGAGGGAGGGCTGCACTGTCAGAGGACCAGTACTGAGGGAGTGCTGCACTGTCAGAGGGTCAGTACTGAGGGAGTGCTCTGCTGCCCAAGAGTCAATACTGAGGGAGAAGAACACTGTCAGAGGGTCCATACTGAGGGAGCACCGCACTGTTTGAGGGTCAGTACTGAGGGAGCGCCGCACTGTCATAGGTCAGTACTGAGTGAGTGCTGCACAATCAGAGGGTCAGTACTACAGGAGCGCCACATTGTCAGAGGGTTGGTACTGAGGGAGTGCTGCACTGTCAGAGGGTCAGTGCTGAGGGAGTGCTGCACTGTCGGATGGTCAGTGTTGAGGGAGTGCTGCACTGTCAGAGGGTCAGTGCTGAGGCAGTGCTGCACTGTGGGAGGGTCAGTACTGAGGGAGTGCTGCACTGTTGGAGGGTCAGTGCTGAGTGAGTGCTGCACTGTTGGAGGGTCAGTGCTGAGGGAGTGCTGCACTGTCAGAGGATCAGTGCTGAGGGAGCACCACATGGGCAGAGGGTCACTTCTGATGGACCACTGCACTGTCAAGAGATTCAGTACTGAGTGCCGCACTGTCGGAGGTTCAGTAGTGAGAGAGTGCTGTAATGTCGAAGGGTCAGTACTGAGGGAGTGCTGCACTGTCCAAGAGTCAATGCTGAGGGAGCACAGCACTGTCGGACGGTCAGTGCTGAGGGAGGGCTGCACTGTCAAAAGAATCGCTACTGAGGGAGTGCCGCAATGTCGAAGTCTCAGTACTGAAGGACTGTTGCGCTGTCAGATGTTCAGTACTGAGGCAGTGCCGGACTGTCAGAGGGTCAGTTCTAAGGGAGCACTGCACTGTCATAGGGCCAGTTCTGAGGGAGTGCCCCACAGTTGGAGGGTCAGTACTGAGGGAGCACTGCACTGTCAAAGGGTCAGTACTGAGGGACCGCCATACCGTCAAAGGATCAGTACTGCGGGAGCGACGCACTGTCAGAGGGTCAGTACTGAGGGACTGCTGCACTATCCAAGAGTCAATACTGAGGGGGTGCTGCACTGTCGAAGGGTCAGTAGCGAGGGAGAGCTGCACTGTCGGTGTCTCAGTACTGAGGGACTACTGCACTGTCAGATGTTCAGTACTGAAGCAGTGCTGCACTGTCAGAGGGTCAGTACAGAGGGACTGCTGCACTATCCAAGAGTCAATACTGAGGGAGTGCTGCACTGTCAGAGGGTCAGTACCAAGGGAGTGCTGCACTGTTGGAGGGTCAACCCTGAGGGAGTGCTACACTGTCCAAGAGTCAATACTGAGGGAGTACTGCACTGTCAGAGGGCCAGTACTGAGGGAGTGCCCCACAGTTGGAGGGTCAGTACTGAGGGAACGCTGCACTGTCAAAGGGTCAGTACTGAGGGACCACCATACCGTCAAAGGATCAGTACTGAGGGAGCAACGCACTGTCAGAGGGTCAGTACTGAGGGAGCAATGCACTGTCAGAGGGTCAGTACTGAGGGAGTGCTGCACTGTCAGAAGGTCAGTACTGAGGGAGTACTAGACTGTCAGAGGGTCTGTACTGAGGGAGTACTAGACTGTCAGAGGGTCAGTACTGAGGGAGTACTACACTGTCAGAGGGTCAGTACTGAGGGAGTGCTGCACTGTCAGAGGGTCGGTACTGAGGGAGTACTGCACTGTCAGAAGGTCAGTGCTGAGGGACTGCTGCACTGTGGGAGGGTCAGTACTGTGGGAGTGCTGCACTGTCAGAGGGTCAGCGCTGAGGGAGTGCTGCACTGTCGGAGGGTCAGTGCTGAGGGAGGGCTGCACTGTCAAAAGAATCGCTACTGAGGGAGTGCCGCACTGTCGGAGTCTCAGTACTGAGGGACCGCCGCGCAGTCAGATGTTCAGTACTGAGGCAGTGCCGGACTGTCAGAGGGTCAGTACTGAGGGAGTGCCGCACTGATGGAGGGTCAGTACTGATGCAGTGCCGCACTGTCGGAGGATCAATGTGAGGGAGCACCGCACTGTCACAGGGTCAGTACTGATGCAGTGCTGCACTGTCGGAGGTTCAATGTGAGGGAGCACCACACTGTAGGAGGGTTAGTACTGAGGGAGCGTCGCACTGTCGGAGGGTCAGTACTGAGGGAGCCCACACTGATTCAGGGTCAGTACTGAGGCAGTGCTGCACTGTCAGAGGGTCAGTACTGAGGGAGTGCTGCACTGTCAGAGGGTCAGTACTGAGGGAGTGCTGCACTGTCAGAGGGTCAGTACTGAGGGAGTGCTGCACTGTCGGAGGGTCAGTACCGAGGGTGCGCCGCACTGTCGGAGGCTCAGTGCTGAGGGATGGCCGCACTGAGGGAGAGCCCCACTGTTGGAGAGTCAACCTTGAGTGAGCGCCGCACAGTCGGTGGGTCAGTTTCTCGGTTAAGTTATACCGAGGGCCCGTCTGCCTTTGAATCCACTTGACTCTCCCTGAACTTGTGCTGACATCCCCTGAGTCCGCCTCCCTCACCTGCCGAGTTATGTCCAGCAGCCCAGCTGCTCTGCTTTGGAAACCATTTCCCTTTCATGCACAAATATTCTCCTTTCCTTTCCGCATCAGTTCCGACGCACCAAGGAGCAAAATGCTGAGGTGAGCGGCTTGGTGGGGGTGGTGGAGGGGGGGGGGGGGGGGGGGGTGGTGGGGGGGGAGGTATTGAAGAGATGCCCCGAAAATGATGGTTTGCAGAGACTCACCTGTCAGACCAGCCAGGAACCAGGCACACGTCAGGAAAACCATTTCTGCCCAGCGAGCTGTACGGTAACACATCCCCTCGGAGCCCTGC
Source organism: Isurus oxyrinchus (assembly GCA_026770705.1). Taxonomy (NCBI): domain Eukaryota; kingdom Metazoa; phylum Chordata; class Chondrichthyes; order Lamniformes; family Lamnidae; genus Isurus; species Isurus oxyrinchus. The sequence continues at coordinate 16,825,843 of JANJGN010000036.1, read as the reverse complement.
CCCGTCCGGCCGGGGAAGGGGCCGACCCGGGTGGGAACCGGCTGGCCCAGGACCAGAACCCGCATGGATGGAGAGGGAAGAGAAGCCGCAGCCGGAGGAGGAAAGGCTTATCTGTCTGTGTGTGTGTCTGTGTGTGAGTCCTGGAGCTCGCTGACTGGGTCTGTCGCTGTCCTCGGTGCTGAATGTGCCTCTCAGACGCTGGGTTCCAGCCAACCAGTGCAATGCAGCTTGATGAAGGTCCACAGAAGTGGTGGTGGGGGGGGGGGGGGGGGGGGAGGGAGTGGAGGTACAGTGTGGTGGTGGTGGTGGTGGTGGGTGGGAGGGGGGGGGGAAGTCGATATGGAAAATAAGCACACCTACATTGCTATCATTTGGGGGCCAGTCCTGGACACAACTACCTCCCTTCTGAAACATCAATTCACTCTGGCGGATGAAGATAACGAGCTGCAGTGTGGATGGGATCCTTTTCTGTAAAAAGTGTGCCCTCGAGATGTGTGCGGGGTTTTTTTTTTGTTCTTTTTTTTTAAAAAAAAATAAAGATCTGTCCAGCGAGCAGTGATCAGTCCAGGCTGGAAATTGGGACTGAATAAAGAGAACATGATAGCAAACGTTCAGCAGGTCAGGCAGCCTCTGTGCAGAGGGAAACAGGGTTCATGTTTCAGGGTGATCATCTTCGGAAGGGAAGGAGGCCATTCAGCCCTGTCAGCCTGCTCCACAAGTTCGTTTGATCGTCGATGATCCCGTTTCTTAACTCGATCGATCTGCCCTGGTTCCATCACCCTGACCCAACAAGAAAAAGATTTGGACCTCTGTTCTTACAACCTTTCTTGGGGAGAGAGTTCCAGATTTCCACTACCTTTTATTTCAATAAGTAGGTTTTTTTTTCGTTCGTGGGACGTGGGTGTCGCTGGCTAGAGGCCAGCATTCATTGCCCATCCCTAATTGCCCTTGTTCAGAGGGCATTTAAGAGTCAACCACATTTCTGTGGGTCTGCAGTCCCACTGTAGGCCAGAATGGGTAAGGACAGCAGATTTCTTTTCCTGAAGGACATTAGTGAACCAGATGGGTTTTTACCCAGCAACAGTGAAGGAACAGCCAATATATTTCCAAGTCAGGGTGGTGAGTGGCTCGGAGGGGAACTTCCAGGTGGTGGTGTTCCCCATGTGTCTGCTGCCCTCGTCCTTCTAGATGGTAGAGGTTGTGGGTTTGGAAGGTGCTGTCTAAGGAGCCTTGGTGAGTTGCTGCAGTGCATCTTGTAGATGGTACACACACTGCTGCTACTGTGCGTCGGTGGTGGAGGGAGTGAATGTTTGTGGATGGGATGCCGATCAAGCGGGGCTGCTTTGTCCTGGATGGTGTCGAGCTTCTTGAGTGTTGCTGGAGCTGCACCCATCCAGGCAAGTGGAGAGTATTCCATCACACTCCTGACTTGTGCCTTGTACATATTAGACAGGCTTGGGGGGGCGGTGGGGGGGGGGGGGGGGGGGTCAGGAGGTGAGTTACTCTCCCCAGTATTCTCAGCCTCTGACCTGCTCTTGTAGTTATAGTATTTATATGGCTGGTCCAGTTCAAGTTCTAGTCAATGGTAACCCGCAGGATGTTGATAGTGGGGAATTCAGCAATGGTATTGCCAAGGGGCTATGGTTAGGTTTTCTCTTGTTGGAGATTGTCATTGCCTGGCATTTGTGTGGTGCGAATGTTACTTGCCACTTGTCAGCCCAAGCCTGGATATTGTCCAGGTCTTGCTGCATTTGGACATGGACTGCTTCAGTATCTGAGGAGTCATGAATGGTGTTGAACATTGTGCAATCATCAGTGAACATCCCCACTTCTGACTTTATGATGGAAGGAAAGTCATTGATGAAGCAGCTGAAGATGGTTGGGCTGAGGACACTATCCTGAGGAACTCCTGCAGTGATGTCCTGGGACTGAGATGATTGATCTCCAAAAACCACAACCATCTTCCTTTGTGCAAGGAATGACTCCAACCAGTGGACAGTTTTCCCCTGATTCCCATTGACTCCAGTTTTGCTAGGGTTCCTTGATGCTGCATTAGGTCAAATGCAGCCTTGATGTCAAGGGCAGTTACTCTCCCCTCACCTCAGGAGTTCAGCTCTTTTGTCCATGTTTGAACTAATGTTGTAGTGAGGACAGGAGCTGAGTGATCCTGGCAGAACCCAAACTGAGCATCAGTGAAAAGGTTAATGCTGAGTAAGTGCCGCTTGATAGCACTGTCGATGACTCCTTCCATCACTTTGCTGATGATAAAGAATAGACTAATGGTGCAGTAATTGGCCTGGTTGGATTTGTCCTGCTTTTTGTTTGCAGGATATACCTGGGCATTTTTCCACATTGCTGGGTAGATGCCAGTGCTGTAACCGCACTGAAACAGTTTAGCCAAGGGTGCAGCTAGTTCTGGGGCACAAGTCTTCAGTACTATTGCCGTAATGTTGTCAGGGCCCATAGTCAGTGCCTTCAGCCATTTCTTGGTATCACATGGAATGAACTGAATTGGCTGAAGACTGGCATCTGTGATGCTGGGGACCTCAGGAGGAGGCTGAGATGAATCGGCACTTCTGGCTGAAGATTGTTGCAAATACTTCAGCCTTATCTTTTGCACTGATCTGCTGGGCTTCCCCATCATTGAGGATGGGGATATTTGTTGGAGCCTCTTCCTCCAGTGAGTTGTTTAATTATCCATCACCATTCATGACTGGATGTGGCAGGACTGCAGAGCTTAGATCTGATCCATTGGTTGTGAGATCACTTAGCCCTGTCTATCACTTGCTGCTTTCACTGTTTTGGCACACAAGCCATCCTGTGTTGTAGCTTATTCAGATTGACACCTCGTTTTCTTTAGGTCTGCCTGGTGCTGCTCCTGGCATGCCCTCCTGCACTCTTCATTGAACCAAGGTTGATCCCCTGGCTTGATGGTAATGGTAGAGTGGGAGATATGCCGGGCCATGAGGTTACAGATTGTGGTTGAGTACAATTCTGCTGCTGCTGATGGCCCACAGCGCCTCATGGATACCCTGTTGCTAGATCTGTTTGAAATCTATCCCATTCAGCACGGTGTTAGTGCCACACAATACGATGCAGGGTATCCTCAATGTGAAGGCAGGGCTTTTCTCCACATTAACTGTCCGGTGGTCACTCCTACCAATACTGTCATGGACAGATGCATCTGCGGTAGGCAGATTGGTGAGGATGAGGTCAAGTATATTTTTCCCTTTTGTTGGTTCCCTCACCACTTGCCACAGACCCAGTCTACCAGCTATGTCCTTTAGGACTTGGCCAGCTTGATCAGTAGTGGTGCTACGGAGCCACTCTTGGTGATGGACATTGAAATCCCCCACCCAGAGTACATTCTGTGCCCTTGGCACCCTCAGTGCTTCTTTCAAGTGGTGTTCAACATGGAGGAGCACTGATTCATTAGCTGAGGGAGGGTGGTACATGATAATCGGCAGGAGGTTTCCTTGCCCATGTTTGACCTGATGCCATGAGACTTCATGGGGTCTGGAGTCGATGTTCAGAACTCCCAGGGCAACTCCCTCCTGACTGTATACCACTGTGCCACCACCTCTGCTGGACCTGTCCTGCTGGTGGGGCAGGACATACCCAGGGATGGTGATTGTGGTGTCTGGAACATTATCTGTAAGGTATGAATCCGTGAGGATGACTATGTCAGGCTGTTGCTTGACTAGTCTGTGGGACAGCTCTCCCAATTTTGGCACAAGCCCCCAGATGTTAGTAAGGAGGACATTGCAGGGTCGACAGTGCTGGGTTTGCCATTGTCATTTCCAGCGCCTAGGTCAATGCCGGGTGGTCCGTCCGGTTTCATTCCTTTTTGCAGGCTTTGTGTCAGTTTGACACAACCAAATGCCCATTTCAGAGGGCATTTAAAAGTCAACCACATTGCTGTGGGTCTGGAGTCACACATTGGCCTGATTCCCTTCCCTAAAGGGACGTGAGTGAACCTAATGGGTTTTCATGATAATTAACAATGGTTTCATGGTCATTATTACCAAGACTAGTTTTTTTAATCCCTGATTCATCAACTGAATTTAAATTCCACCAGCTGCTGTGGTGGGATCCGAACCCATTTCCCCAGCGCATTCGCCTGGACTGCTGGATGTCACTAGCTCAGGGACGTGACCGCGACACCACCATCTCCCCCAGCCCCTCCCTCCGTCTCTTCATCTCCTGCTTCGAGATGCTCCTTAAAACCGACATCTTTGACAGGCTGTCCTGATATCTCCTGGGGTAGCTCGATGATAAATCTCGCTTGATAACATTCCTCAGACAGTCACTACCATCACAGGCGCTACCGAAGCACATGCAGCTGTTTGCTATGTGCATTTGGGTTTGGCTGCAGTGATTCCCTCGCGGCCAAACAGCGTAAAGCCTGAGGCGTCTCTTTGGCCCCTTGCTCCAGCAATTGAATGGCCAAGTGCGTGGAGGTGCAGCACCGACATCAGTTAGCAGTGCAGAGGTTTGTTGGGGACACACACACACACAGACACACACTGTGTCCTGCCTGAAAGAGTCCTTCACTGCACAGCCCTATATATAGATTTCGGCAGAGGAGCCTGCAGGACGATTTCAACCTATATACAGGCTCAGACTGCTGTTCCCCTTCATTGCTCGCTCGAGTGGATATTAGCTGAGTAAACAAACAGTATTTCTCATACTCCTTGTGTCCATTCTATTAACTATAGGCATTTCCTTATCTCCACTGACTGACTGGCAAAGCTGACACCTTTTCATAATCTGTTTCATCTCCCCTGATCTCACTGACATGTTTGTTTTAACGTTCAGCAACGCCAGCATTTGTTGGCCAGCCCTAGTTGCCTCTTTCAGGCTCAAATCCCAGCGCGGTTTGTTTAGTGAGTTTGCATTTTGCTTACAGAATCTGGCAATAATCAGCCAGCGCCAGGGAACGAGATTGTGAATTTTCCAAATAAACTCAACCGGTCACAAGTGCCCCTTTAGGGAGGGAAACCAGGTGTTCTTGCCCCTTCAGGGGTATGTGTGACTCTTAAATGTCCCCTGATGTTGTCAGCTAGCCCACCCGGTTACGTTACATGAAGAACGAGTGCTGCTCTTGGCACTGATGCCTGAGGAGAAATACTTCTCAAAACAATGACACCATGGGACACAGTCAGGAAAACACTGGAAAAATTGGTCTCAAATTACTCTCTCCTTCAAATCGCTGCTAAAATACTGATGGGCTCAACCACAGATTAAATTACATAGGTTTCTGCACAGGAGCCTGCAGGACATTTTCAAACTCTATATACAGGCTCATACTGCTGTTACCCTTCAATGCTCACTCAAGTGGACATGAACTGACAGTGTAGAGGGAGCTTTATTCTGTATCTAAACCCGTGCTGTACCTGTCCTGGGAGTGTTTGAAGGGGACAGTGTAGAGGGAGCTTTACTCTGTATCTAACCCCGTGCTGTACCTGTCCTGGGAGTGTTTGATGAGGACAGTGTAGAGGGAGCTTTACTCTGTATCTAACCCCGTGCTGTACCTGTCCTGGGAGTGTTTGATGGGGACAGCGTAGAGGGAGCTTTACTCTGTATCTAACCCCGTGCTGTACCTGCCCTAGGAGTGTTTGATGGGGACAGTGTAGAGGGAGCTTTACTCTGTATCTAACCCCGTGCTGTACCTGTCCTGGGAGTGTTTGATGGGGACAGTGTAGAGGGAGCTTTACTCTGTATCTAACCCTGTGCTGTACCTGTTCTGGGAGTGTTTGATTGTGACAGTGTCGAGAGAGCTTTACTCTATACCGAACCCTGCGCAGTCCTTGTCCTGGGATTGTTTGATGGGGACAGTGTAGAGGGAGAGTCCTGGGAGAGTACACCTAAATCTGTAGCTAAAAATATTTTTAATGACCTAACTCAAACTCGTTAAACATGAAACTTTCAGCCGAAGTGTGAGATGTGCCATCAACCAGTAACATCATCAGCTTCCTCCTCCTTTCACTACAGTAAGCTCTGTGTGTATGCTGCCATCTGCTGGTGGCTCAACACTTGTTCTTTAAATTTTGCTTGCTTATGTGCACACTGACTCTCACTGGGGTACAGGTCCCACACACACTGACTCTCACTGGGGTATGGGGCCCACACACACTGACTCTCACTGGGTACAGGTCCCACACACACTAACTCTCACTGGGGTACAGATCCCATACACACTGACTCTCACTGGGTACAGATCCCACACACACTGACTCTCACTGGGGTAAAGGTCCCACACACACTGACTCTCAATGGGGTACAGATCCCACACACACGGACTCTCACTGGGGTACAGGTCCCACACACACTGACAATCAATGGGGTACGGGTCCTACACACACTAACTCTCACCGGGGTATGGGTCCCACACACACACTGAGTCTCACTGGGGTACAGGTCCCACACACAATGACTCTCATTGGGGTACGGGTACCACACACACTGACTCTCACTGAGGTACGAGTCCCACACACACTGACTCTCACAGGGGTACGGTTTCCACACACACTGACTCTCACTGGGGTACAGGTCCCACGCACAATGACTCTCACTGGGTACGGGTCACACACACAATGACTCTCACTGGGGTACGGGTCCCACACACACTGACTCTCACTGGGGTATGGGTCCCACACACACTCTCACTGGGGTACGGATCCAACACAAAATGACTCTCACTGGGGTATGGGACCCAGACACAATGACACCCACTGTGGTACGGGTCCGACACACACTGACTCTCACTGGGGTACGGGTCCCATTCACACTGACTCACAATGAGGTATGGTTCCCACACACAATGACTCTCACTGGGTTATGGGTCCGACACATAATGACTCTCACTAGGGTACGGGTCCCACACACATTGACTCTCACTGGGGAACGGGTCCCACCCACACTAACTCACACTGGGGTACCGATCCCACACACACTGACTCGCACATTATTATGGGTCCCACACACAATGACTCTCACTGTGGTACAGGTCCCACACACACTGACTCACAGGCGAAAGGGACCCACACCCACTAACTCTCACTGGCGTACGGGTCCCAAACACACTGACTCTCACTGGGGTACAGGTCCCACACAAACTGACTCTCACTGGGGTACGGGTCCCACACACAATGACTCTCACTGGGGTATGGGTTCCACACACACTGACTCTCACTGGGGTACGGGTTCCACACACAATGACTCTCAGTGGGGTATGGGTTCCACATATACTCACTCTCACTGGGCTAAATCTCCCATACACACTGATTCTTACTGCGGTTTGGGTACTATTCACATTGATTCTCACTAAGGTACGAGTCCCACACACACTGATTCTCACTGGGGTATGGGTTCCACACACACTGACTCCCATTGGGGTACGGGACACACACACACTGACTCTCACTGGGGTACGGGTCCCACACACACTGACTCTCCCTGGGGTACAGGACCCACACACACTGACTCTCACTGGAAAACGGTTCCCAAACAACCTGACTCTCACTATGGTATGGGTCCCACACACACTGACTCTCACTGGGGTATGGGACCGACACACACTGACGCTCACTGGGGTACGGGTGCCACACACACTGACTGTCAATTGCGTACGGGTCTCACACATACTAACTCTCACTGGGGTATGGGTCCCACACACACTGACTCTCACTGGGGTACGGATCCCACACACAATGACTCTCACTGGGTTATGGTTCCCAAACACAATGACTCTCAGTGGGGTATGGGTTCCACATATACTCACTCTCACTGGGGTAAATCTCCCATACACACTGATTCTTACTGCGGTTTGGGTACTATTCACATTGATTCTCACTAAGGTACGAGTCCCACACACACTGATTCCCACTGGGGTATGGGTTCCACACACACTGACTCTCATTGGGGTACGGGACACACACACACTGACTCTCACTGGGGTACGGGACACACACACACTGACTCTCACTGGGGTTCGGGTCCCACACACACTGACTCTCACTGGGGTACAGGACCCACACACACTGACCCTCACTGGGGTAGGGTTCCCACACACACTGACTCTCACTATGGTATGGGTCCCACACACACTGACTCTCACTAGGGTATGGGACTGACACACACTGACGCTCACTGGGAACGGGTCCCACATACAATGACTGTAAATGGCGTACGGGCCTTACACATAATAACTCTCACTGGGGTACGGGTCACACACACACTGAATCTCACTGGTGTACGGGTCCCACACACACTGACTCGCACTGAGGTATGTGTCCCACACACACTGACTCTCACTGGGGTACGGGTCCCAAACACACTACTCTCAAAGGGGTACGTATCCCATTCACACTGACTCTCACTGGGGTACGAGTCCCACACACACTGACTCTCACTGGGGTACGGGATCCACACACACTGACTCTCACTGGGGTACGGGACACACACAAACTGACTCCCACTGGGGTATGGGTTCCACACACACTGACTCTCACTGTGGTACAGGAAACACACAAACTGAGTCTCACTGGAATACGGGTCCCACACACACTGACTCTCACTGGGGTACGGGTCCCACACACACTGACTCTCACTGGGGTACAATACCCACACACACTGACTCTCACTGGTATACGGTTCCCACACACGCTGACTCTCACTGGGGTACGGGTCCCACACACACACTAACTATCACTGGTGTACGTGACCCACACACATTGACTCTCCCTGGGGTACAGGACACACACACACTGACTCTCACTGGGGTACGGTTCCCACACACCCTGACTCTCACTATGGTATGGGTCCCACACACACTGACTCTCACTGGGGTATGGGACCGACACACACTGACTCTCACAGGGGTACGGGTCCCACACAGACTGACTCTCACTGGGGTACGGGTCCCACACACACTGACTCTCACTGGGGTACAGGTCCCACACAAACTGACTCTCACTGGGGTACGGGTCCCACACACAATGACTCTCACTGGGGTATGGGTTCCACACACACTGACTCTCACTGGGGTACGGGTTCCACACACAATGACTCTCAGTGGGGTATGGGTTCCACATATACTCACTCTCACTGGGCTAAATCTCCCATACACACTGATTCTTACTGCGGTTTGGGTACTATTCACATTGATTCTCACTAAGGTACGAGTCCCACACACACTGATTCTCACTGGGGTATGGGTTCCACACACACTGACTCCCATTGGGGTACGGGACACACACACACTGACTCTCACTGGGGTACGGGTCCCACACACACTGACTCTCCCTGGGGTACAGGACCCACACACACTGACTCTCACTGGAAAACGGTTCCCACACACCCTGACTCTCACTATGGTATGGGTCCCACACACACTGACTCTCACTGGGGTATGGGACCGACACACACTGACGCTCACTGGGGTACGGGTGCCACACACACTGACTGTCAATTGCGTACGGGTCTCACACATACTAACTCTCACTGGGGTATGGGTCCCACACACACTGACTCTCACTGGGGTACGGATCCCACACACAATGACTCTCACTGGGTTATGGTTCCCAAGCACAATGACTCTCACTGGTGTATGGGTCCGACACACACTGACTCTCACAGGGGTGCGGGTCCACACAGACTGACTCTCACTGGGGTACGGCTCCCACACACCATGATTCTTACTGGGGTACGGGTCCTACACACACTGACTCTCACTGGGGAATGGTTCCCACACACACTGACTCTCACTGGGGTACGGGTCCCACAGAAACTGAGTCTCAATGGGGTACGGGTTCCACACACACTGACACTCACTGGGGTACCGGTCGCACACACACTGACTCTTACTGGGCTATGGGTCCCACACACACTGACTGTCACTGGGGTACGGTCCCTTTCACACTGAATCTCAATGAGGTATGGTTCACACACACAATGACTCTCACTGGGGTATGGGGTCCACACACACTGACTCTCACTGGGGTACGGGTCCCACACACACAGACTCTCACTGGGGTACAGGAAACACACTCACTGACTCTCACTGGGGTACGGATCCCACACACAATGACTCTCACTGAGGTATGCTTCCCGCACACAATGACTGTCATTGGGGAACGGGTCCCACACACACTGACTCTCACTGGTGTACGGGACCCACACACACTGACTCTCACTGGGGTACGGGTCCCACACACACTGACTCTCACTGGAGTTTGGGTCCCACACACACAGACTCTCACTGGGGTATGGGACCGACACACACAAACGCTCACTGGGGTACGGGTGCAACACACACTGACTGTCAATTGCGTACGGGTCTCACACATACTAACTCTCACTGGGGTATGGGTCCCACACACACTGACTCTCATTGGGGTACGGGTCCCACACACACTGACCCTCACTGGGTTAGGGTTCCCACACACACTGACTCTCACTATGGTAAGGGTCCCACACACACTGACTCTCACTGGGGTATGGGACTGGCAAACACTGACGCTCACTGGGATAGGGGTCCCACACGCACTGACTGTCAATGGCGTACGGGTCTCACACATACTAACTCTCACTGGGGTACGGGTCACACACACACTGACTCACACTGGGTTACGGATCCCACACACAATGACTCTCACTGGGTTATGGTTCCCAAACACAATGACTCTCACTGGGGTACAGGTCCCACACACACTGAATCTCACTGGTGTACGGGTCCCACACACACTGACTCGCACTGAGGTATGTGCCCCACACACACTGACTCTCACTGGGGTACGGGTCCCAAACACACTACTCTCAAAGGGGTACGGATCCCATTCACACTGACTCTCACTGGTGTACGAGTCCCACACACACTGACTCTCACTGGGGTACGGGATCCAAACACACTGACTCTCACTGGGGTACGGGACACACACACACTGACTCCCACTGGGGTATGGGTTCCACACACACTGACTCTCACTGTGGTACAGGAAACACACAAACTGAGTCTCACTGGAATACGGGTCCCACACACACTGACTCTCACTGGGGTACGGGTCCCACACACACTGACTCTCACTGGTATACGGTTCCCACACACGCTGACTCTCACTGGGGTACGGGTCCCACACACACTGACTCTCACTGGGGTATGGGACCGACACACACTGACTCTCACAGGGGTACGGGTCCCACACAGACTGACTCTCACTGGGGTACGGGTCCCACACACACTGACTCTCACTGGGGTACAGGTCCCACACAAACTGACTCTCACTGGGGTACGGGTCCCACACACAATGACTCTCACTGGGGTATGGGTTCCACACACACTGACTCTCACTGGGGTACGGGTTCCACACACAATGACTCTCAGTGGGGTATGGGTTCCACATATACTCACTCTCACTGGGCTAAATCTCCCATACACACTGATTCTTACTGCGGTTTGGGTACTATTCACATTGATTCTCACTAAGGTACGAGTCCCACACACACTGATTCTCACTGGGGTATGGGTTCCACACACACTGACTCCCATTGGGGTACGGGACACACACACACTGACTCTCACTGGGGTACAGGACCCACACACACTGACTCTCACTGGAAAACGGTTCCCACACACCCTGACTCTCACTATGGTATGGGTTCCACACACACTGACTCTCACAGGGGTACGGGTCCCACACAGACTGACTCTCACTGGGTTACGGGTCCCACACACACTCACTCTCACTGGGGTACAGGTCCCACACAAACTGACTCTCACTGGGGTACGGGTCCCACACACAATGACTCTCACTGGGGTACGGGTCCCACACACACTGACTCTCACTGGGGTACGGGTTTCACACACACTGACTCTCAGTGGGGTATGGGTTCCACATATACTCACTCTCACTGGGCTAAATCTCCCATACACACTGATTCTTACTGCGGTTTGGGTACTATTCACATTGATTCTCACTAAGATACGATTCCCACACACACTGATTCTCACTGGGGTATGGGTTCCACACACACTGACTCTCATTGGGGTACGGGACACACACACACTGACTCTCACTCGGGTACGGGTCCCACACACACTGACTCTCCCTGGGGTACAGGACCCACACACACTGACTCTCACTGGGGTACGGTTCCCACACACCCTGACTCTCACTATGGTATGGGTCCCACACACACTGACTCTCACTGGGGTATGGGACCGACACACACTGAAGCTCACTGGGGTACGGGTGCCACACATACTGACTGTCAATTGCGTACGGGTCTCACACATACTAACTCTCACTGGGGTATGGGTCCCACACACACTGACTCTCACTGGGGTACGGATTCCACACACAATGACACTCACTGGGTTATGGTTCCCAAACACAATGACTCTCACTGGTGTATGGGTCCGACACACACTGACTCTCACAGGGGTGCGGGTCCACACAGACTGACTCTCACTGGGGTACGGCTCCCACACACCATGATTCTTACTGGAGTACGGTTCCTACACACACTGACTCTCACTGGGGAATGGTTCCCACACACACTGACTCTCACTGGGGTACGGGTCCCACAGAAACTGACTCTCACTGGGGTACGGGTTCCACACACACTGACACTCACTGGGGTACCGGTCCCACACACACTGACTCTTACTGGGCTATGGGTCCCACACACACTGACTGTCACTGGGGTACGGTCCCGTTCACACTGAATCTCAATGAGGTATGGTTCACACACACAATGACTCTCACTGGGGTATGGGTTCCACACACACTGATTCTCACTGGGGTACGGGTCTCACACACACTGACCCTCACTGGGGTAGGGTTCCCACACACACTGACTCTCACTATGGTATGGGTCCCACACAAACTGACTCTCACTGGGGTATGGGACTGACAAACACTGACGCTCACTGGGATACGGGTCCCACACGCACTGACTGTCAATGGCGTACGGGTCTCACACATAGTAACTCTCACTGGGGTACGGGTCACACACACACTGACTCACACTGGGGTACGGGTCCAACACAGAATGACTCTCACTGGGTTATGGTTCCCAAACACAATGACTCTTACTGGGGTACGGGTCCGACACACAATGACTCTCACTGGGGTACGGGTCCCACACACACTGACTCACTGTGGAATGGGTCCCACACACACTGACTCTCACTGGGGTACGGGTCCCACACAAACTGACTCTCACTGGGGTACGGGTTCCAGACACACTGACTCTCACAGGGGTACCGTTCCCACACTCACTGACTCTTACTCGGGTATGGGTCCCACACACACTGACTCTCACTGGGGCATGGTCCCTTTCACACTGAGCTCAATGAGGTATGGTTCACACACACAATGACTCTCAATGGGCTGTGGGCTCCACACACACAGACTCTCACTGGGGTACGGGACCCACACACACTGACTCTCACTGGAGTACGGGTCCCACACACACTGACTCACACTGGGGTATGGGTCCCACACACACTGACTCTCACTGGGGTACAGATCCCAAACACAATGACTCTCACTGGGGTACAGGTCCCACACACACTGACTCTCACTGGGGAATGGGTCCCACACACAATGACTCTCACTGGGGTACCGTTCCCACACACGCTGACTCTCACTGGAGTACGGGTCCCACACACACTGACTCTCACTGGGGTATGGGTCCCACACACACTGACTCTCACTGGGGTACAGCTCCCAAACACACTGACTCTCTCTGGGGTACAGGTCCCACACACACTGACTCTCACTGGGGAATGGGTGCCACACACACTGACTCTCACTGGGGTACGGGTCCCATTCACACTGACTCACAATGAGGTATGGTTCCCACACACAATGACTCTCACTGGGGTACGGGTCCCACACACACTGACTCTCACTGGGGTATGGGTGCTACACACATTGACTCTCACTGGGGTACGCGTCCCACACACACTGACTCGCACATTATTATGGGACCCACACACAATGACTCTCGCTGTGGTACAGGTCCCACACACACTGAATCACTGGCGAACGGGACCCACACACACTAACTCTCACTGGGGTATAGGTCCCACACACACTGAATCTCACTGGTGTACGTGTCACACACACACTGACTCGCACTGAGGTATGTGTCCCACACACACTGACTCTCACTGGGGTACGGGTCCCATTCACACTGACTCACAATGAGGTATGGTTCCCACACACAATGACTCTCACTGGGGTACGGGTCCCACACACACTGACTCTCACTGGGGTATGGGTGCTACACACATTGACTCTCACTGGGGTACGCGTCCCACACACACTGACTCGCACATTATTATGGGACCCACACACAATGACTCTCGCTGTGGTACAGGTCCCACACACACTGAATCACTGGCGAACGGGACCCACACACACTAACTCTCACTGGGGTATAGGTCCCACACACACTGAATCTCACTGGTGTACGTGTCACACACACACTGACTCGCACTGAGGTATGTGTCCCACACACACTGACTCTCACTGGGGTACGAGTCCCACACACACTGACTCTCACTGGGGTACGGGATCCACACACACTGACTCTCACTGGGGTACGGGACACACAAACACTGACTCCCACAGGGGTATGGGTTCCACACACACTGACTCTCACTGTGGTACAGGAAACACACAAACTGAGTCTCACTGGAATACGGGTCCCACACACACTGACTCTCACTGGGGTACGGGTCCCACACACACTGACTCTCACTGGGGTACGAGTCCCACACACACTGACTCACTGTGGAATGGGTCCCACACACACTGACTCTCACTGGGGTACGGGTCCCACACAAACTGACTCTCACTGGGGTACGGGTTCCAGACACACTGACTCTCACAGGGGTACCGTTCCCACACTCACTGACTCTTACTGGGGTATGGGTCCCACACACACTGACTCTCACAGGGGTATGGTCCCTTTCACACTGAGCTCAATGAGGTATGGTTCACACACACAATGACTCTCAATGGGCTATGGGCTCCACACACACAGACTCTCACTAGGGTACGGGTCCCACACACAGTGACTCTCACTGGAGTACGGGTCCCAAACACACTGACTCTTACTGGGGTATGGGTCCCACACACACTGACTCTCACTGGGGTATAGCTCCCAAACACAATGACTCTCACTGGGGTACGGGTCCCACACACACTGACTCTCACTGGGGTACGGGTCCCACACACACTGACTCACTGTGGAATGGGTCCCACACACACTGACTCTCACTGGGGTACGGGTCCCACACAAACTGACTCTCACTGGGGTACGGGTTCCAGACACACTGACTCTCACAGGGGTACTGTTCCCACACTCACTGACTCTTACTGGGGTATGGGTCCCACACACACTGACTCTCACTGGGGTATGGTCCCTTTCACACTGAGCTCAATGAGGTATGGTTCACACACACAATGACTCTCAATGGGCTATGGGCTCCACACACACAGATTCTCACTGGGGTACGGGTCCCACACACACTGACTCTCACTGGAGTACTGGTCCCACACACACTGACTCTTACTGGGGTATGGGTCCACCACACACTGACTCTCACTGGGGTACAGCTCCCAAACACAATGACTCTCACTGGGGTACAGGTCCCACACACACTGACTCTCACTGGGGAATGGGTCCCACACACAATGACTCTCACTGGGGTACAAACCAACACACACTGACTCTCACTGGGGTACCGTTCCCAAACACGCTGACTCTCAATGGGGTTTGGGTCCCACACACACTGACTCTCACTGGGGTACGGGTCCCACACACACTGACCCTCACTGGGGTAGGGTTCCCACACACACTGACTCTCACTATGGTATGGGTCCCACACACACTGACTCTCACTGGGGTATGGGACTGACAAACACTGACGCTCACTGGGATACGGGTCCCACACGCACTGACTGTCAATGGCGTACGGGTCTCACACATACTAACTCTCACTGGGGTACGGGTCACACACACACTGACTCACACTGGGGTACGGGTCCCACACAGAATGACTCTCACTGGGTTATGGTTCCCAAACACAATGACTCTAACTGGGGTACGGGTCCGACACACAATGACTCTCACTGGGGTACGGGTCCCACACACACTGACTCACTGTGGAATGGGTCCCACACACACTGACTCTCACTGGGGTACGGGTCCCACACAAACTGACTCTCACTGGGGTACGGGTTCCAAACACACTGACTCTCACTGGGGTACCGGTCCCACACACACTGACTCTTACTGAGGTATGGGTCCCACACACACTGACTCTCACTGGGGTACGGGTCCCACACAAACTGACTCTCACTGGGGTACGGGTTCCAGACACACTGACTCTCACAGGGGTACCGTTCCCACACTCACTGACTCTTACTCGGGTATGGGTCCCACACACACTGACTCTCACTGGGGTATGGTCCCTTTCACACTGAGCTCAATGAGGTATGGTTCACAGACACAATGACTCTCAATGGGCTATGGGCTCCACACACACAGATTCTCACTGGGGTACGGGTCCCATACACCCTGACTCTCACTGGAGTACGGGTCCCACACACACTGACTCTCACTGGGGTATGGGTCCCACACACAATGACTCTCACTGGGGTACAGCTCCCAAACACAATGACTCTCACTGGGGTACGGGTCCCACACACACTGACTCTCACTGGGGAATGGGTCCCACACACAATGACTCTCACTGGGGTACAAACCAACACACACTGACTCTTACTGGGGTACCGTTCCCACACACGCTGACTCTCAATGGGGTTTGGGTCCCACACACACTGACTCTCACTGGGGTACGAGTGCCACACACACTGACTCTCACTGGGGTACGGGTCCCACACACACTGACTCTCACTGGGGTACGGGTCCCACACACACTGACTCTCACTGGGGTATGGGTGCCACACACACTGACTCTCACTGGGGTACGGGTCCCAGTCACACTGACTCACAATGAGGTATGGTTCCCACACACAATGACTCTCACTGTGGTATGGGTTCCAAATAAACTCACTCTCACTGGGGTAAATCACCCATACACACTGGTTCTTACTGTGGTTTGGGTACCATTCACACTGATTCTCACTAAGGTACGAGTCCCACACACACTGATTCTCACTGGGGTATGGGTTCCACACACATTGACTCTCATTGGGGTACGGGACACACACACACTGACTCTCACTGGGGTACGGGTCCCACACACACTGACTCTCACTGGGGTACAGGACCCACACACACTGACTCTCACTAGGGTATGGGACTGACACACACTGACGCTCACTGGGATACGGGTCCCACATACAATGACTGTCAATGGCGTACGGGCCTTACACATAATAACTCTCACTGGGGTACGGGTCACACACAAACTGACTCACACTGGGTTACGGATCCCACACACAATGACTCTCACTGGGTTATGGTTCCCAAACACAATGACTCTCACTGGGGTACGGGTCGGACACACACTGACTCTCACAGGGGTACAGTTCCCACCCAGACTGAATCTCACTGGGGTACGGGTCCCACACACACTGACTCTCACTGTGGAATGGGTCCCAAACACACTGACTCTCACTGGGGTAGGGGTCCCACACAAACTGACTCTCACTGGGGTACGGGTTCCACACGCACTGACTCTCACTGGGGTACGGGTTCCAGACACACTGACTCTCACTGGGGTACCGGTCCCACACACACTGACTCTTACTGAGGTATGGGTCCCACACACACTGACTCTCACTGGGGTACGGTCCCTTTCACACTGAATCTCAATGAGGTATGGTTCACACACACAATGACTCTCAATGGGCTATGGGTTCTACACACACTGACTCTCACTGGGGTACGGGTCCCACACACACTGACTCTCACTGGAGTACGGGTCCCACACACACTGACTCACAATGAGGTATGGTTCCCACACACAATGACTCTCACTGTGGTATGGGTTCCAAATAAACTCACTCTCACTGGGGTAAATCACCCATACACACTGGTTCTTACTGTGGTTTGGGTACCATTCACACTGATTCTCACTAAGGTACGAGTCCCACACACACTGATTCTCACTGGGGTATGGGTTCCACACACACTGACCCTCATTGGGGTACGGGACACACACACACTGACTCTCACTGGGGTTCGCGTCCCACACACACTGACTCTCACTGGGGTACAGGACCCACACACACTGACCCTCACTGGGGTAGGGTTCCCACACACACTGACTCTCACTATGGTATGGGTCCCACACACACTGACTCTCACTAGGGTATGGGACTGACACACACTGACGCTCACTGGGAACGGGTCCCACATACAATGACTGTCAATGGCGTACGGGCCTTACACATAATAACTCTCACTGGGGTACGGGTCACACACACACTGAATCTCACTGGTGTACGGGTCCCACACACACTGACTCGCACTGAGGTATGTGTCCCACACACACTGACTCTCACTGGGGTACGGGTCCCAAACACACTACTCTCAAAGGGGTACGGATCCCATTCACACTGACTCTCACTGGGGTACGAGTCCCACACACACTGACTCTCACTGGGGTACGGGATCCACACACACTGACTCTCACTGGGGTACGGGACACACACAAACTGACTCCCACTGGGGTATGGGTTCCACACACACTGACTCTCACTGTGGTACAGGAAACACACAAACTGAGTCTCACTGGAATACGGGTCCCACACACACTGACTCTCACTGGGGTACGGGTCCCACACACACTGAGTCTCACTGGGGTACAATACCCACACACACTGACTCTCACTGGTATTCGGTTCCCACACACGCTGACTCTCACTGGGGTACGGGTCCCACACACACACTGACTCTCACTGGTGTACGTGACCCACACACACTGACTCTCCCTGGGGTACAGGACACACACACACTGACTCTCACTGGGGTACGGTTCCCACACACGCTGACTCTCACTGGGGTACGGGTCCCACACACACACTGACTCTCACTGGTGTATGTGACCCACACACACTGACTCTCCCTGGGGTACAGGACACACACACAATGACTCTCACTGGGGTACGGTTCCCACACACCCTGACTCTCACTATGGTATGGGTCCCACACACACTGACTCTCACTGGGGTATGGGACTGACACACACTGACTCTCACAGGGGTACGGGTCCCACACAGACTGACTCTCACTGGGGTACGGGTCCCACACACACTGACTCTCACTGGGGTACAGGTCCCACACAAACTGACTCTCACTGGGGTACGGGTCCCACACACAATGACTCTCACTGGGGTATGGGTTCCACACACACTGACTCTCACTGGGGTACGGGTTCCACACACAATGACTCTCAGTGGGGTATGGGTTCCACATACACTCACTCTCACTGGGCTAAATCTCCCATACACACTGATTCTTACTGCGGTTTGGGTACTATTCACATTGATTCTCACTAAGGTACGAGTCCCACACACACTGATTCTCACTGGGGTATGGGTTCCACACACACTGACTCCCATTGGGGTACGTGACACACACACACTGACTCTCACTGGGGTACGGGTCCCACACACACTGACTCTCCCTGGGGTACAGGACCCACACACACTGACTCTCACTGGAAAACGGTTCCCACACACCCTGACTCTCACTATGGTATGGGTCCCACACACACTGACTCTCACTGGGGTATGGGACCGACACACACTGACGCTCACTGGGGTACGGGTGCCACACACACTGACTGTCAATTGCGTACGGGTCTCACACATACTAACTCTCACTGGGGTATGGGTCCCACACACACTGACTCTCACTGGGGTACGGATCCCACACACAATGACTCTCACTGGGTTATGGTTCCCAAACACAATGACTCTCACTGGTGTATGGGTCCGACACACACTGACTCTCACAGGGGTGCGGGTCCACGCAGACTGACTCTCACTGGGGTACGGCTCCCACACACCATGATTCTTACTGGGGTACGGGTCCTACACACACTGACTCTCACTGGGGAATGGTTCCCACACACACTGACTCTCACTGGGGTACGGGTCCCACAGAAACTGAGTCTCAATGGGGTACGGGTTCCACACACACTGACACTCACTGGGGTACCGGTCCCACACACACTGACTCTTACTGGGCTATGGGTCCCACACACACTGACTGTCACTGGGGTACGGTCCCTTTCACACTGAATCTCAATGAGGTATGGTTCACACACACAATGACTCTCACTGGGGTATGGGGTCCACACACACTGACTCTCACTGGGGTACGGGTCCCACACACACAGACTCTCACTGGGGTACAGGAAACACACTCACTGACTCTCACTGGGGTACGGATCCCACACACAATGACTCTCACTGAGGTATGCTTCCCGCACACAATGACTGTCATTGGGGAACGGGTCCCACACACACTGACTCTCACTGGTGTACGGGACCCACACACAATGACTCTCACTGGGGTACGGGTCCCACACACACTGACTCTCACTGGAGTTTGGGTCCCACACACACAGACTCTCACTGGGGTATGGGACCGACACACACAAACGCTCACTGGGGTACGGGTGCCACACACACTGACTGTCAATTGCGTACGGGTCTCACACATACTAACTCTCACTGGGGTATGGGTCCCACACACACTGACTCTCACTGGGGTACGGGTCCCACACACACTGACCCTCACTGGGGTAGGGTTCCCACACACACTGACTCTCACTATGGTAAGGGTCCCACACACACTGACTCTCACTGGGGTATGGGACTGGCAAACACTGACGCTCACTGGGATACGGGTCCCACACGCACTGACTGTCAATGGCGTACGGGTCTCACGCATACTAACTCTCACTGGGGTACGGGTCACACACACACTGACTCACACGGGTTACGGATCCCACACACAATGACTCTCACTGGGTTATGGTTCCCAAACACAATGACTCTCACTGGGGTACAGGTCCCACACACACTGAATCTCACTGGTGTACGGGTCCCACACACACTGACTCGCACTGAGGTATGTGCCCCACACACACTGACTCTCACTGGGGTACGGGTCCCAAACACACTACTCTCAAAGGGGTACGGATCCCATTCACACTGACTCTCACTGGTGTACGAGTCCCACACACACTGACTCTCACTGGGGTACGGGATCCAAACACACTGACTCTCACTGGGGTACGGGACACACACACACTGACTCCCACTGGGGTATGGGTTCCACACACACTGACTCTCACTGTGGTACAGGAAACACACAAACTGAGTCTCACTGGAATACGGGTCCCACACACACTGACTCTCACTGGGGTACGGGTCCCACACACACTGACTCTCACTGGGGTACAGTACCCACACACACTGACTCTCACTGGTATACGGTTCCCACACACGCTGACTCTCACTGGGGTACGGGTCCCACACACACTGACTCTCACTGGTGTACGTGACCCACACACACTGACTCTCACTGGGGTACGGGTCCCACACACACTGACTCTCACTGGGGTATGTGTTCCACATATACTCACTCTCACTGGGGTAAATCCCACATACAGTCTGATTCTTACAGCGGTTTGGGTACCATTCACACTGATTCTCACTAAGGTACGAGTCCGACACACACTGATTCTCACTGGGGTATGGGTTCCACACACACTGACTCTCACAGGGGTACGGGTCCCACACAGACTGACTCTCACTGGGGTACGGGTCCCACACACACTCACTCTCACTGGGGTACAGGTCCCACACAAACTGACTCTCACTGGGGTACGGGTCCCACACACAATGACTCTCACTGGGGTATGGGTTCCTCACACACTGACTCTCACTGGGGTACGGGTTCCACACACACTGACTCTCAGTGGGGTATGGGTTCCACATATACTCACTCTCACTGGGCTAAATCTCCCATACACACTGATTCTTACTGCGGTTTGGGTACTATTCACATTGATTCTCACTAAGATACGATTCCCACACACACTGATTCTCACCGGGGTATGGGTTCCACACACACTGACTCTCATTGGGGTACGGGACACACACACACTGACTCTCACTCGGGTACGGGTCCCACACACACTGACTCTCCCTGGGGTACAGGACCCACACACACTGACTCTCACTGGGGTACGGTTCCCACACACCCTGACTCTCACTATGGTATGGGTCCCACACACACTGACTCTCACTGGGGTATGGGACTGACACACACTGACGCTCACTGGGGTACGGGTGCCACACATACTGACTGTCAATTGCGTACGGGTCTCACACATACTAACTCTCACTGGGGTATGGGTCCCACACACATTGACTCTCACTGGGGTACGGATTCCACACACAATGACACTCACTGGGTTATGGTTCCCAAACACAATGACTCTCACTGGTGTATGGGTCCGACACACACTGACTCTCACAGGGGTGCGGGTCCACACAGACTGACTCTCACTGGGGTACGGCTCCCACACACCATGATTCTTACTGGAGTACGGGTCCTACACACACTGACT
This sequence comes from Isurus oxyrinchus, assembly GCA_026770705.1. NCBI lineage: Eukaryota > Metazoa > Chordata > Chondrichthyes > Lamniformes > Lamnidae > Isurus > Isurus oxyrinchus. The sequence continues at coordinate 16,803,207 of JANJGN010000036.1, read as the reverse complement.
CTCACTGGGGAATGGTTCCCACACACACTGACTCTCACTGGGGTACGGGTCCCACAGAAACTGACTCTCACTGGGGTACGGGTTCCACACACACTGACACTCACTGGGGTACCGGTCCCACACACACTGACTCTTACTGGGCTATGGGTCCCACACACACTGACTGTCACTGGGGTACGGTCCCGTTCACACTGAATCTCAATGAGGTATGGTTCACACACACAATGACTCTCACTGGGGTATGGGTTCCACACACACTGATTCTCACTGGGGTACGGGTCTCACACACACTGACCCTCACTGGGGTAGGGTTCCCACACACACTGACTCTCACTATGGTATGGGTCCCACACAAACTGACTCTCACTGGGGTATGGGACTGACAAACACTGACGCTCACTGGGAAACGGGTCCCACACGCACTGACTGTCAATGGCGTACGGGTCTCACACATAGTAACTCTCACTGGGGTACGGGTCACACACACACTGACTCACACTGGGGTACGGGTCCCACACAGAATGACTCTCACTGGGTTATGGTTCCCAAACACAATGACTCTTACTGGGGTACGGGTCCGACACACAATGACTCTCACTGGGGTACGGATCCCACACACACTGACTCACTGTGGAATGGGTCCCACACACACTGACTCTCACTGGGGTACGGGTCCCACACAAACTGACTCTCACTGGGGTACGGGTTCCAGACACACTGACTCTCACAGGAGTACCGTTCCCACACTCACTGACTCTTACTCGGGTATGGGTCCCACACACACTGACTCTCACAGGGGTATGGTCCCTTTCACACTGAGCTCAATGAGGTATGGTTCACACACACAATGACTCTCAATGGGCTGTGGGCTCCACACACACAGACTCTCACTGGGGTACAGGACCCACACACACTGACTCTCACTGGAGTACGGGTCCCACACACACTGACTCTCACTGGGGTATGGGTCCCACACACACTGACTCTCACTGGGGTACAGCTCCCAAACACAATGACTCTCACTGGGGTACAGGTCCCACACACACTGACTCTCACTGGGGAATGGGTCCCACACACAATGACTCTCACTGGGGTACCGTTCCCACACACGCTGACTCTCACTGGAGTACGGGTCCCACACACACTGACTCTCACTGGGGTATGGGTCCCACACACACTGACTCTCACTGGGGTACAGCTCCCAAACACACTGACTCTCTCTGGGGTACAGGTCCCACACACACTGACTCTCACTGGGGAATGGGTGCCACACACACTGACTCTCACTGGGGTACGGGTCCCATTCACACTGACTCACAATGAGGTATGGTTCCCACACACAATGACTCTCACTGGGGTACGGGTCCCACACACACTGACTCTCACTGGGGTATGGGTGCTACACACATTGACTCTCACTGGGGTACGCGTCCCACACACACTGACTCGCACATTATTATGGGACCCACACACAATGACTCTCGCTGTGGTACAGGTCCCACACACACTGAATCACTGGCGAACGGGACCCACACACACTAACTCTCACTGGGGTACAGGTCCCACACACACTGAATCTCACTGGTGTACGTGTCACACACACACTGACTCGCACTGAGGTATGTGTCCCACACACACTGACTCTCACTGGGGTACGGGTCCCAAACACACTACTCTCAAAGGGGTACGGATCCCATTCACACTGACTCTCACTGGGGTACGAGTCCCACACACACTGACTCTCACTGGGGTACGGGATCCACACACACTGACTCTCACTGGGGTACGGGACACACAAACACTGACTCCCACTGGGGTATGGGTTCCACACACACTGACTCTCACTGTGGTACAGGAAACATACAAACTGAGTCTCACTGGAATACGGGTCCCACACACACTGACTCTCACTGGGGTACGGGTCCCACACACACTGACTCTCACTGGGGTACGTGTCCCACACACACTGACTCACTGTGGAATGGGTCCCACACACACTGACTCTCACTGGGGTACGGGTACCACACAAACTGACTCTCACTGGGGTACGGGTTCCAGACACACTGACTCTCACAGGGGTACCGTTCCCACACTCACTGACTCTTACTGGGGTATGGGTCCCACACACACTGACTTTCACAGGGGTATGGTCCCTTTCACACTGAGCTCAATGAGGTATGGTTCACACACACAATGACTCTCAATGGGCTATGGGCTCCACACACACAGACTCTCACTAGGGTACGGGTCCCACACACACTGACTCTCACTGGAGTACGGGTCCCAAACACACTGACTCTTACTGGGGTATGGGTCCCACACACACTGACTCTCACTGGGGTATAGCTCCCAAACACAATGACTCTCACTGGGGTACGGGTCCCACACACACTGACTCTCACTGGGGTACGGGTCCCACACACACTGACTCACTGTGGAATGGGTCCCACACACACTGACTCTCACTGGGGTACGGGTCCCACACAAACTGACTCTCACTGGGGTACGGGTTCCAGACACACTGACTCTCACAGGGGTACCGTTCCCACACTCACTGACTCTTACTGGGGTATGGGTCCCACACACACTGACTCTCACTGGGGTATGGTCCCTTTCACACTGAGCTCAATGAGGTATGGTTCACACACACAATGACTCTCAATGGGCTATGGGCTCCACACACACAGATTCTCACTGGGGTACGGGTCCCACACACACTGACTCTCACTGGAGTACTGGTCCCACACACACTGACTCTTACTGGGGTATGGGTCCCACACACACTGACTCTCACTGGGGTACAGCTCCCAAACACAATGACTCTCACTGGGGTACAGGTCCCACACACACTGACTCTCACTGGGGAATGGGTCCCACACACAATGACTCTCACTGGGGTACAAACCAACACACACTGACTCTCACTGGGGTACCGTTCCCAAACACGCTGACTCTCAATGGGGTTTGGGTCCCACACACACTGACTCTCACTGGGGTACGGGTCCCACACACACTGACCCTCACTGGGGTAGGGTTCCCACACACACTGACTCTCACTATGGTATGGGTCCCACACACACTGACTCTCACTGGGGTATGGGACTGACAAACACTGACGCTCACTGGGATACGGGTCCCACACGCACTGACTGTCAATGGCGTACGGGTCTCACACATACTAACTCTCACTGGGGTACGGGTCACGCACACACTGACTCACACTGGGGTACGGGTCCCACACAGAATGACTCTCACTGGGTTATGGTTCCCAAACACAATGAATCTAACTGGGGTACGGGTCCGACACACAATGACTCTCACTGGGGTACGGGTCCCACTCACACTGACTCACTGTGGAATGGGTCCCACACACACTGACTCTCACTGGGGTACGGGTCCCACACAAACTGACTCTCACTGGGGTACGGGTTCCAAACACACTGACTCTCACTGGGGTACCGGTCCCACACACACTGACTCTTACTGAGGTATGGGTCCCACACACACTGACTCTCACTGGGGTACGGGTCCCACACAAACTGACTCTCACTGGGGTACGGGTTCCAGACACACTGACTCTCACAGGGGTACCGTTCCCACACTCACTGACTCTTACTCGGGTATGGGTCCCACACACACTGACTCTCACTGGGGTATGGTCCCTTTCACACTGAGATCAATGAGGTATGGTTCACAGACACAATGACTCTCAATGGGCTATGGGCTCCACACACACAGATTCTCACTGGGGTACGGGTCCCATACACCCTGACTCTCACTGGAGTACGGGTCCCACACACACTGACTCTCACTGGGGTATGGGTCCCACACACAATGACTCTCACTGGGGTACAGCTCCCAAACACAATGACTCTCACTGGGGTACGGGTCCCACACACACTGACTCTCACTGGGGAATGGGTCCCACACACAATGACTCTCACTGGGGTACAAACCAACACACACTGACTCTTACTGGGGTACCGTTCCCACACACACTGACTCTCAATGGGGTTTGGGTCCCACACACACTGACTCTCACTGGGGTACGAGTGCCACACACACTGACTCTCACTGGGGTACGGGTCCCACACACACTGACTCTCACTGGGGTACGGGTCCCACACACACTGACTCTCACTGGGGTATGGGTGCCACACACACTGACTCTCACTGGGGTACGGGTCCCAGTCACACTGACTCACAATGAGGTATGGTTCCCACACACAATGACTCTCACTGTGGTATGGGTTCCAAATAAACTCACTCTCACTGGGGTAAATCACCCATACACACTGGTTCTTACTGTGGTTTGGGTACCATTCACACTGATTCTCACTAAGGTACGAGTCCCACACACACTGATTCTCACTGGGGTATGGGTTCCACACACATTGACTCTCATTGGGGTACGGGACACACACACACTGACTCTCACTGGGGTACGGGTCCCACACACACTGACTCTCACTGGGGTACAGGACCCACACACACTGACTCTCACTAGGGTATGGGACTGACACACACTGACGCTCACTGGGATACGGGTCCCACATACAATGACTGTCAATGGCGTACGGGCCTTACACATAATAACTCTCACTGGGGTACGGGTCACACACAAACTGACTCACACTGGGTTACGGATCCCACACACAATGACTCTCACTGGGTTATGGTTCCCAAACACAATGACTCTCACTGGGGTACGGGTCGGACACACACTGACTCTCACAGGGGTACAGTTCCCACCCAGACTGAATCTCACTGGGGTACGGGTCCCACACACACTGACTCTCACTGTGGAATGGGTCCCAAACACACTGACTCTCACTGGGGTAGGGGTCCCACACAAACTGACTCTCACTGGGGTACGGGTTCCACACGCACTGACTCTCACTGGGGTACGGGTTCCAAACACACTGACTCTCACTGGGGTACCGGTCCCACACACACTGACTCTTACTGAGGTATGGGTCCCACACACACTGACTCTCACTGGGGTACGGTCCCTTTCACACTGAATCTCAATGAGGTATGGTTCACACACACAATGACTCTCAATGGGCTATGGGTTCTACACACACTGACTCTCACTGGGGTACGGGTCCCACACACACTGACTCTCACTGGAGTACGGGTCCCACACACACTGACTCTCACTGGGGTATGGGTCCCACACACACTGACTCTCACTGGGGTACAGCTCCCAAACACACTGACTCTCTCTGGGGTACAGGTCCCACACACAATGACTGTCACTGGGGTACGGGTCCCACACACACTGACTCTCACTGGGGAATGGGTGCCACACACACTGACTCTCACTGGGGTACGGGTCCCATTCACACTGACTCACAATGAGGTATGGTTCCCACACACAATGACTCTCACTGGGGTACGGGTCCCACACACACTGACTCTCACTGGGGTATGGGTGCTACACACATTGACTCTCACTGGGGTACGCGTCCCACACACACTGACTCGCACATTATTATGGGTCCCACACACAATGACTCTCGCTGTGGTACAGGTCCCACACACACTGAATCACTGGCGAACGGGACCCACACACACTAACTCTCACTGGGGTACAGGTCCCACACACACTGAATCTCACTGGTGTAGGTGTCCCACACACACTGACTCGCACTGAGGTATGTGTCCCACACACACTGACTCTCACTGGGGTACGGGTCCCAAACACACTACTCTCAAAGGGGTACGGATCCCATTCACACTGACTCTCACTGGGGTACGAGTCCCACACACACTGACTCTCACTGGTGTACGGGATCCACACACACTGACTCTCACTGGGGTACGGGACACACAAAAACTGACTCCCACTGGGGTATGGGTTCCACACACACTGACTCTCACTGTGGTACAGGAAACACACAAACTGAGTCTCACTGGAATACGGGTCCCACACACACTGACTCTCACTGAGGTACGGGTCCCACACACACTGACTCTCACTGGGGTACGAGTCCCACACACACTGACTCACTGTGGAATGGGTCCCACACACACTGACTCTCACTGGGGTACGGGTCCCACACAAACTGACTCTCACTGGGGTACGGGTTCCAGACACACTGACTCTCACAGGGGTACCGTTCCCACACTCACTGACTCTTACTGGGGTATGGGTCCCACACACACTGACTCTCACTGGGGTATGGTCCCTTTCACACTGAGCTCAATGAGGTATGGTTCACACACACAATGACTCTCAATGGGCTATGGGCTCCACACACACAGACTCTCACTGGGGTACGGGTCCCACACACACTGACTCTCACTGGAGTACGGGTCCCACACACACTGACTCTTACTGGGGTATGGGTCCCACACACACTGACTCTCACTGGGGTACAGCTCCCAAACACAATGACTCTCACTGGGGTACGGGTCCCACACACACTGACTCTCACTGGGGTAGAAACCAACACACACTGACTCTCACTGGGGTACCGTTCCCACACACGCTGACTCTCAATGGGGTTTGGGTCCCACACACACTGACTCTCACTGGGGTACGAGTGCCACACACACTGACTCTCACTGGGGTACGGGTCCCACACACACTGACTCACAGTGAGGTATGGTTCCCACACACAATGACTCTCACTGTGGTATGGGTTCCAAATAAACTCACTCTCACTGGGGTAAATCACCCATACACACTGGTTCTTACTGTGGTTTGGGTACCATTCACACTGATTCTCACTAAGGTACGAGTCCCACACACACTGATTCTCACTGAGGTATGGGTTCCACACACATTGACTCTCATTGGGGTACGGGACACACACACACTGACTCTCACTGGGGTACGGGTCCCACACACACTGACTCTCACTGGGGTACAGGACCCACACACACAGACCCTCACTGGGGTACGGTTCCCACACACACTGACTCTCACTATGGTATGGGTCCCACACACACTGACTCTCACTAGGGTATGGGACTGACACACACTGACGCTCACTGGGATACGGGTCCCACATACAATGACTGTCAATGGCGTACGGGCCTTACACATAATAACTCTCACTGGGGTACGGGTCACACACAAACTGACTCACACTGGGTTACGGATCCCACACACAATGACTCTCACAGGGTTATGGTTCCCAAACACAATGACTCTCACTGGGGTACGGGTCGGACACACACTGACTCTCACAGGGGTACGGGTCCCACCCAGACTGAATCTCACTGGGGTACGGATCCCACACACACTGACTCTCACTGGGGTACGGTCCCTTTCACACTGAATCTCAATGAGGTATGGTTCACACACACAATGACTCTCACTGGGGTATGGGTTCCACACACACTGACTCTCACTGGGGAACGGGTCCCAAACACACTGACTCTCACTGGAGTACGGGTCCTACACACACTGATTCTCACTGGGGTATGGGTCCCACACACACTGACTCTCACTGGGGTACAGGTCCCACACACACTGACTCTCACTGGGGTACGGGTCCCACACACACTGACTCTCACTGGGGAATGGGTGCCACACACACTGACTCTCACTGGGGTACGGGTCCCATTCACACTGACTCACAATGAGGTATGGTTCCCACACACAATGACTCTCACTGGGGTACGGGTCCCACACACACTGACTCTCACTGGGGTATGGGTGCTACACACATTGACTCTCACTGGGGTACGCGTCCCACACACACTGACTCGCACATTATTATGGGTCCCACACACAATGACTCTCGCTGTGGTACAGGTCCCACACACACCGAATCACTGGCGAACGGGACCCACACACACTAACTCTCACTGGGGTGCAGGTCCCACACACACAGAATCTCACTGGTGTACGGGTCCCACACACACTGACTCGCACTGAGGTATGTGTCCCACACACACACAATCTCACTGGGGTACGGGTCCCAAACATACTACTCTCAAAGGGGTACGGATCCCATTCACACTGACTCTCACTGGGGTACGAGTCCCACACACACTGACTCTCACAGGGGTACCGTTCCCACACTCACTGACTCTTACTGGGGTATGGGTCCCACACACACTGACTCTCACTGGGGTATGGTCCCTTTCACACTGAGCTCAATGAGGTATGGTTCACACACACAATGACTCTCAATGGGCTATGGGCTCCACACACACAGACTCTCACTGGGGTACGGGTCCCACACACTGACTCTCACTGGAGTACGGGTCCCACACACACTGACTCTTACTGGGGTATGGGTCCCACACACACTGACTCTCACTGGGGTATAGCTCCCAAACACAATGACTCTCACTGGGGTACGGGTCCCACACACACTGACTCTCACTGGGGTAGAAACCAACACACACTGACTCTCACTGGGGTACCGTTCCCACACACGCTGACTCTCAATGGGGTTTGGGTCCCACACACACTGACTCTCACTGGGGTACGAGTGCCACACACACTGACTCTCACTGGGGTACGGGTCCCACACACACTGACTCACAGTGAGGTATGGTTCCCACACACAATGACTCTCACTGTGGTATGGGTTCCAAATAAACTCACTCTCACTGGGGTAAATCACCCATACACACTGGTTCTTACTGTGGTTTGGGTACCATTCACACTGATTCTCACTAAGGTACGAGTCCCACACACACTGATTCTCACTGAGGTATGGGTTCCACACACATTGACTCTCATTGGGGTACGGGACACACACACACTGACTCTCACTGGGGTACGGGTCCCACACACACTGACTCTCACTGGGGTACAGGACCCACACACACAGACCCTCACTGGGGTACGGTTCCCACACACACTGACTCTCACTATGGTATGGGTCCCACACACACTGACTCTCACTAGGGTATGGGACTGACACACACTGACGCTCACTGGGATACGGGTCCCACATACAATGACTGTCAATGGCGTACGGGCCTTACACATAATAACTCTCACTGGGGTACGGGTCACACACAAACTGACTCACACTGGGTTACGGATCCCACACACAATGACTCTCACAGGGTTATGGTTCCCAAACACAATGACTCTCACTGGGGTACGGGTCGGACACACACTGACTCTCACAGGGGTACGGGTCCCACCCAGACTGAATCTCACTGGGGTACCGGTCCCACACACACTGACTCTCACTGTGGAATGGGTCCCACACACACTGACTCTCACTGGGGTACGGTCCCTTTCACACTGAATCTCAATGAGGTATGGTTCACACACACAATGACTCTCACTGGGGTATGGTTTCCACACACACTGACTCTCACTGGGGAACGGGTCCCAAACACACTGACTCTCACTGGAGTACGGGTCCTACACACACTGATTCTCACTGGGGTATGGGTCCCACACACACTGACTCTCACTGGGGTACAGCTCCCAAACACCCTGACTCTCACTGGGGTACATGTCCCACACACACTGACTCTCACTGGGGTACGGGTCCCACACACACTGACTCTCACTGGGGAATGGGTGCCACACACACTGACTCTCACTGGGGTACGGGTCCCATTCACACTGACTCACAATGAGGTATGGTTCCCACACACAATGACTCTCACTGGGGTACGGGTCCCACACACACTGACTCTCACTGGGGTATGGGTGCTACACACATTGACTCTCACTGGGGTACGCGTCCCACACACACTGACTCGCACATTATTATGGGTCCCACACACAATGACTCTCGCTGTGGTACAGGTCCCACACACACCGAATCACTGGCGAACGGGACCCACACACACTAACTCTCACTGGGGTGCAGGTCCCACACACACAGAATCTCACTGGTGTACGGGTCCCACACACACTGACTCGCACTGAGGTATGTGTCCCACACACACACAATCTCACTGGGGTACGGGTCCCAAACATACTACTCTCAAAGGGGTACGGATCCCATTCACACTGACTCTCACTGGGGTACGAGTCCCACACACACTGACTCTCACTGGGGTACGGGATCCACACACTCTGACTCTCACTGGGGTACGGGACACACAAACAATGACTCCCACTGGGGTATGGGTTCCACACACACTGACTCTCACTGTGGTACAGGAAACACACAAACTGAGTCTCACTGGAATACGGGTCCCACACACACTGACTCTCACTGGGGTACGGGTCCCACACACACTGACTCTCACTGGGGTACAGTACCCACACACACTGACTCTCACTGGTATACGGTTCCCACACACGCTGACTCTCACTGGGGTACGGGTCCCACACACACTGACTCTCACTGGTGTACGTGACCCACAAACACTGACTCTCACTGGGGTACGGGTCCCACACACACTGATTCTCACTGGGGTACAGGTCCCACACACACTGACTCTCACTGGGGTACGGGTCCCACACACAATGACTCTCACTGGGGTATGTGTTCCACATATTCTCACTCTCACTGGGGTAAATCCCACATACACACTGATTCTTACAGCGGTTTGGGTACCATTCACACTGATTCTCACTAAGGTACAATTTCGACACACACTGATTCTCACTGTGGTATGGGTTCCACACACACTGACTCTCACAGGGGTACGGGTCCCACACAGACTGACTCTCACTAGGGTACAGGTCCCACACAAACTGACTCTCACTGGGGTACGGGTCCCACACACAATGACTCTCACTGGGGTATGGGTTCCACACACACTGACTCTCACTGGGGTACGGGTTCCACTCACAATGACTCTCAGTGGGGTATGCGTTCCACATATACTCACTCTCACTGGGCTAAATCTCCCATACGCACTGATTCTTACTGCGGTTTGGGTACTATTCACATTGATTCTCACTAAGGTACGAGTCCCACACACACTGATTCTCACTGGGGTATGGGTTCCACACACACTGACTCTCATTGGGGTACGGGACACACACACACTGACTCTCACTGGGGTACGGGTCCCACACACACGGACTCTCACTGGGGTACGGTTCCCACACACCCTGACTCTCACTATGGTATGGGTCCCACACACACTGACTCTCACTGGGGTATGGGACCGACACACACTGACGCTCACTGGGGTACGGGTGCCACACACACTGACTGTCAATTGCGTACGGGTCTCACACATACTAACTCTCACTGGGGTATGGGTCCCACACACACTGACTCTCACTAGGGTACGGATCCCACACACAATGACTCTCACGGGGTTATGGTTCCCAAACACAATGACTCTCACTGGTGTATGGGTCCGACGCACACTGACTCTCACAGGGGTGCGGGTCCACACAGACTGACTCTCACTGGGGTACGGCTCCCGCACACCATGATTCTTATTGGGGTACGGGTCCTACACACACTGACTCTCACTGGGGAATGGTTCCCACACACACTGACTCTCACTGGGGTACGGGTCCCACCCAGACTGAATCTCACTGGGGTACGGGTCCCACACACACTGACTCTCACTGTGGAATGGGTCCCACACACACTGACTCTCACTGGGGTAGGGGTCCAACACAAACTGACTCTCACTGGGGTACGGGTTCCACACACACTGACTCTCACTGGGGTACGGGTCCCACACACACTGACTCTCACTGGGGTATGGGTGCCACACACACTGACTCTCACTGGGGTACGGGTCCCATTCACACTGACTCACAATGAGGTATGGTTCCCACACACAATGACTCTCACTGTGGTATGGGTTCCAAATAAACTCACTCTCCCTGGGGTAAATCACCCATACACACTGGTTCTTACTGCGGTTTGGGTACCATTCACAATGATTCTCACTAAGGTACGAGTACCACACACACTGATTCTCACTGGGGTATGGGTTCCACACACACTGACTCTCATTGGGGTACGGGACACACACACACTGACTCTCACTGGGGTACGGGTCCCACACACACTGACTCTCACTGGGGTACAGGACCCACACACACTGACCCTCACTGGGGTACGGTTCCCACACACACTGACTCTCACTATGGTATGGGTCCCACACACACTGACTCTCACTAGGGTATGGGACTGACACACACTGACGCTCACTGGGATATGGGTCCCACATACAATGACTGTCAATGTCGTACGGGCCTTACACATAATAACTCTCACTGGGGTACGGGTCACACACAAACTGACTCACACTGGGTTACGGATCCCACACACAATGTCTCTCACTGGTTTATGGCTCCCAAACACAATGACTCTCACTGGGGTACGGGTCGGACACACACTGACTCTCACAGGTGTACGGGTCCCACCCAGACTGAATCTCACTGGGGTACGGGTCCCACACACACTGACTCTCACTGTGGAATGGGTCCCACACACACTGACTCTCACTGGGGTAGGGGTCCCACACAAACTGACTCTCACTGGGGTACGGGTTCCAGACACACTGACACTCACTGGGGTACCGGTCCCACACACACTGACTCTTACTGGGGTATGGGTCCCACCCACACTGACTCTCACTGGGGTACGGTCCCTTTCACACTGAATCTCAATGAGGTATGGTTCACACACACAATGACTCTCAATGGGCTATGGGTTCCACACACACTGACTCTCACTGGGTTACGGGTCCCACACACACTGACTCTCACTGGAGTATGGGTCCCACACACACTGACTCTCACTGGGGTACGGGTGCCACACACACTGACTGTCAATTGCGTACGGGTCTCACACATACTAACTCTCACTGGGGTATGGGTCCCACACACACTGACTATCACTGGGGTACGGGTCCCACACACACTGACCCTCACTGGGGTAGGGTTCCCACACACACTGACTCTCACTATGGTATGGGTCCCACACACACTGACTCTCACTGGGGTATGGGACTGACAAACACTGACGCTCACTGGGATACTGGTCCCACACGCACTGACTGTCAATGGCGTACGGGTCTCACACATACTAACTCTCACTGGGGTACGGGTCACACACACACTGACTCACACTGGGGTACGGGTCCCACACAGAATGACTCTCACTGGGTTATGGTTCCCAAACACAATGACTCTTACTGGGGTACGGGTCCGACACACAATGACTCTCACTGGGGTACGGGTCCCACAAACACTGACTCACTGTGGAATGGGTCCCACACACACTGACTCTCACTGGGGTACGGGTCCCACACAAACTGACTCTCACTGGGGTACGGGTTCCAGACACACTGACTCTCACAGGGGTACCGTTCCCACACTCACTGACTCTTACTGGGGTATGGGTCCCACACACACTGACTCTCACTGGGGTATGGTCCCTTTCACACTGAGCTCAATGAGGTATGGTTCACACACACAATGACTCTCAATGGGCTATGGGCTCCACACATACAGACTCTCACTGGGGTACGGGTCCCACAAACACTGACTCTCACTGGAGTACGGGTCCCACACACACTGACTCTCACTGGGGTATGGGTCCCACACACACTGACTCTCACTGGGGTACAGCTCCCAAACACAATGACTCTCACTGGGGTATGGGTCCCACACACACTGACTCTCACTGGGGAATGGGTCCCACACACAATGACTCTCACTGGGATACAAACCAACACACACTGACTCTCACTGGGGTACCGTTCCCACACACGCTGACTCTCAATGTGGTTAGGGTCCCACACACACTGACTCTCACTGGGGTACGAGTGCCACACACACTGACTCTCACTGGGGTACGGGTCCCACACACACTGACTCTCACTGGGGTACGGGTCCCACACACACTGACTCTCACTGGGGTATGGGTGCCACACACACTGACTCTCACTGGGGTACGGGTCCCATTCACACTGACTCACAATGAGGTATGGTTCCCACACACAATGACTCTCACTGTGGTATGGGTTCCAAATAAACTCACTCTCACTGGGGTAAATCACCCATACACACTGGTTCTTACTGCGGTTTGGGTACCATTCACAATGATTCTCAATAAGCTACGAGTCCCACACACACTGATTCTCACTGGGGTATGGGTTCCACACACACTGACTCTCATTGGGGTACGGGACACACACACACTGACTCTCACTGGGGTACGGGTCCCACACACACTGACTCTCACTGGGGTACAGGACCCACACACACTGACCCTCACTGGGGTACGGTTCCCACACACACTGACTCTCACTATGGTATGGGTCCCACACACACTGACTCTCACTAGGGTATGGGACTGACACACACTGACGTTCACTGGGATACGGGTCCCACATACAATGACTGTCAATGGCGTACGGGCCTTACACATAATAACCCTCACTGGGGTACGGGTCACACACAAACTGACTCACACTGGGTTACGGATCCCACACACAATGTCTCTCACTGGGTTATGGTTCCCAAACACATTGACTCTCACTGGGGTACGGGTCGGACACACACTGACTCTCACAGGGGTACGGGTCCCACCCAGACTGAATCTCACAGGGGTACGGGTTCCAGACACACTGACTCTCACTGGGGTACCGGTCCCACACACACTGACTCTTACTGGGGTATGGGTCCCACCCACACTGACTCTCACTGGGGTACGGTCCCTTTCACACTGAATCTCAATGAGGTATGGTTCACACACACAATGACTCTCAATGGGCTATGGGTTCCACACACACTGACTCTCACTGGGGTACGGGTCCCACACACACTGACTCTCACTGGAGTATGGGTCCCACACACACTGACTCTCACTGGGGTACGGGTGCCACACACACTGACTGTCAATTGCGTACGGGTCTCACACTTACTAACTCTCACTGGGGTTGGGTCCCACACACACTGACTATCACTGGGGTACGGGTCCCACACACACTGACCCTCACTGGGGTAGGGTTCCCACACACACTGACTCTCACTATGGTATGGGTCCCACAAACACTGACTCTCACTGGGGTATGGGACTGACAAACACTGACGCTCACTGGGATACGGGTCCCACACGCACTGACTGTCAATGGCGTACGGGTCTCACACATACTAACTCTCACTGGGGTACGGGTCACACACACACTGACTCACACTGGGGTACGGGTCCCACACAGAATGACTCTCACTGGGTTATGGTGTTATGGTTCCCAAACACAATGACTCTTACTGGGGTACGGGTCCGACACACAATGACTCTCACTGGGGTACGGGTCCCACACACACTGACTCACTGTGGAATGGGTCCCACACACACTGACTCTCACTGGGGTACGGGTCCCACACAAACTGACTCTCACTGGGGTACGGGTTCCAGACACACTGACTCTCACAGGGGTACCGTTCCCACACTCACTGACTCTGACTGGGGTATGGGTCCCACACACACTGACTCTCACTGGGGTATGGTCCCTTTCACACTGAGCTCAATGAGGTATGGTTCACACACACATGACTCTCAATGGGCTATGGGCTCCACACATACAGACTCTCACTGGGGTACGGGTCCCACACACACTGACTCTCACTGGAGTACGGGTCCCACACACACTGACTCTCACTGGGGTATGGGTCCCACACACACTGACTCTCACTGGGGTACAGCTCCCAAACACAATGACTCTCACTGGGGTATGGGTCCCACACACACTGACTCTCACTGGGGAAAGGGTCCCACACACAATGACTCTCACTGGGGTACAAACCAACACACACTGACTCTCACTGGGGTACCGTTCCCACACACGCTGACTCTCAATGGGGTTTGGGTCCCACACACACTGACTCTCACTGGGGTACGAGTGCCACACACACTGACTCTCACTGGGGTACG
This sequence comes from Isurus oxyrinchus, assembly GCA_026770705.1. NCBI lineage: Eukaryota > Metazoa > Chordata > Chondrichthyes > Lamniformes > Lamnidae > Isurus > Isurus oxyrinchus. The sequence goes on along the minus strand of JANJGN010000036.1, from coordinate 16,787,404 downwards.
GGTCCCACATACACTGACTCTCACTGGGGTACGGGTCCCACACACACTGACTCTCACTGGGGTATGGGTACCACACACACTGACTCTCACTGGGGTACGGGTGCCACACACACTGACTGTCAATTGCGTACGGGTCTCACACATACTAACTCTCACTGGGGTATGGGTCCCACACACACTGACTATCACTGGGGTACGGGTCCCACACACACTGACCCTCACTGGGGTAGGGTTCCCACACACACTGACTCTCACTATGGTATGGGTCCCACACACACTGACTCTCACTGGGGTATGGGACTGACAAACACTGACGCTCACTGGGATACGGGTCCCACACGCACTGACTGTCAATGGCGTACGGGTCTCACACATACTAACTCTCACTGGGGTACGGGTCACACACACACTGACTCACACTGGGGTACGGGTCCCACACAGAATGACTCTCACTGGGTTATGGTTCCCAAACACAATGACTCTTACTGGGGTACGGGTCCGACACACAATGACTCTCACTGGGGTACGGGTCCCACACACACTGACTCACTGTGGAATGGGTCCCACACACACTGACTCTCACTGGGGTACGGGTCCCACACAAACTGACTCTCACTGGGGTACGGGTTCCAGACACACTGACTCTCACAGGGGTACCGTTCCCACACTCACTGACTCTGACTGGGGTATGGGTCCCACACACACTGACTCTCACTGGGGTATGGTCCCTTTCACACTGAGCTCAATGAGGTATGGTTCACACACACATGACTCTCAATGGGCTATGGGCTCCACACATACAGACTCTCACTGGGGTACGGGTCCCACACACACTGACTCTCACTGGAGTACGGGTCCCACACACACTGACTCTCACTGGGGTATGGGTCCCACACACACTGACTCTCACTGGGGTACAGCTCCCAAACACAATGACTATCACTGGGGTATGGGTCCCACACACACTGACTCTCACTGGGGAATGGGTCCCACACACAATGACTCTCACTGGGGTACAAACCAACACACACTGACTCTCACTGGGGTACCGTTCCCACACACGCTGACTCTCAATGGGGTTTGGGTCCCACACACACTGACTCTCACTGGGGTACGGGTCCCACACACACTGACTCTCACTGGGGTATGGGTACCACACACACTGACTCTCACTGGGGTACGGGTGCCACACACACTGACTGTCAATTGCGTACGGGTCTCACACATACTAACTCTCACTGGGGTATGGGTCCCACACACACTGACTATCACTGGGGTACGGGTCCCACACACACTGACCCTCACTGGGGTAGGGTTCCCACACACACTGACTCTCACTATGGTATGGGTCCCACACACACTGACTCTCACTGGGGTATGGGACTGACAAACACTGACGCTCACTGGGATACGGGTCCCACACGCACTGACTGTCAATGGCGTACGGGTCTCACACATACTAACTCTCACTGGGGTACGGGTCACACACACACTGACTCACACTGGGGTACGGGTCCCACACAGAATGACTCTCACTGGGTTATGGTTCCCAAACACAATGACTCTTACTGGGGTACGGGTCCGACACACAATGACTCTCACTGGGGTACGGGTCCCACACACACTGACTCTCCCTGGGGTACAGGACCCACACACACTGACTCTCACTGGGGTACGGTTCCCACACACCCTGACTCTCACTATGGTATGGGTCCCACACACACTGACTCTCACTGGGGTATGGGACCGACACACACTGACGCTCACTGGGGTACGGGTGCCACACATACTGACTGTCAATTGCGTACAGGTCTCACACATACTAACTCTCACTGGGGTATGGGTCCCACACACACTGACTCTCACTGGGGTACGGATTCCACACACAATGACACTCACTGGGTTATGGTTCCCAAACACAATGACTCTCACTGGTGTATGGGTCCGACACACACTGACTCTCACAGGGGTGCGGGTCCACACAGACTGACTCTCACTGGGGTACGGCTCCCACACACCATGATTCTTACTGGAGTACGGGTCCTACACACGCTGACTCTCACTGGGGAATGGTTCCCACACACACTGACTCTCACTGGGGTACGGGTCCCACAGAAACTGACTCTCACTGGGGTACGGGTTCCACACACACTGACACTCACTGGGGTACCGGTCCCACACACACTGACTCTTACTGGGCTATGGGTCCAACACACACTGACTGTCACTGGGGTACGGTCCCGTTCACACTGAATCTCAATGAGGTATGGTTCACACACACAATGACTCTCACTGGGGTATGGGTTCCACACACACTGATTCTCACTGGGGTACGGGTCTCACACACACTGACCCTCACTGGGGTAGGGTTCCCACACACACTGACTCTCACTATGGTATGGGTCCCACACAAACTGACTCTCACTGGGGTATGGGACTGACAAACACTGACGCTCACTGGGATACGGGTCCCACACGCACTGACTGTCAATGGCGTACGGGTCTCACACATAGTAACTCTCACTGGGGTACGGGTCACACACACACTGACTCACACTGGGGTACGGGTCCCACACAGAATGACTCTCACTGGGTTATGGTTCCCAAACACAATGACTCTTACTGGGGTGCGGGTCCGACACACAATGACTCTCACTGGGGTACCGGTCCCACACACACTGACTCACTGTGGAATGGGTCCCACACACACTGACTCTCACTGGGGTACGGGTCCCACACAAACTGACTCTCACTGGGGTACGGGTTCCAGACACACTGACTCTCACAGGGGTACCGTTCTCACACTCACTGACTCTTACTCGGGTATGGGTCCCACACACACTGACTCTCACAGGGGTATGGTCCCTTTCACACTGAGCTCAATGAGGTATGGTTCACACACACAATGACTCTCAATGGGCTGTGGGCTCCACACACACAGACTCTCACTGGGGTACGGGACCCACACACACTGACTCTCACTGGAGTACGGGTCCCACACACACTGACTCTCACTGGGGTATGGGTCCCACACACACTGACTCTCACTGGGGTACAGCTCCCAAACACAATGACTCTCACTGGGGTACAGGTCCCACACACACTGACTCTCACTGGGGAATGGGTCCCACACACAATGACTCTCACTGGGGTACCGTTCCCACACACGCTGACTCTCACTGGAGTACGGGTCCCACACACACTGACTCTCACTGGAGTATGGGTCCCACACACACTGACTCTCACTGGGGTACAGCTCCCAAACACACTGACTCTCTCTGGGGTACAGGTCCCACACACACTGACTCTCACTGGGGAATGGGTGCCACACACTGACTCTCACTGGGGTACGGGTCCCATTCACACTGACTCACAATGAGGTATGGTTCCCACACACAATGACTCTCACTGGGGTACGGGTCCCACACACACTGACTCTCACTGGGGTATGGGTGCTACACACATTGACTCTCACTGGGGTACGCGTCCCACACACACTGACTCGCACATTATTATGGGACCCACACACAATGACTCTCGCTGTGGTACAGGTCCCACACACACTGAATCACTGGCGAACGGGACCCACACACACTAACTCTCACTGGGGTACAGGTCCCACACACACTGAATCTCACTGGTGTACGTGTCACACACACACTGACTCGCACTGAGGTATGTGTCCCACACACACTGACTCTCACTGGGGTACGGGTCCCAAACACACTACTCTCAAAGGGGTACGGATCCCATTCACACTGACTCTCACTGGGGTACGAGTCCCACACACACTGACTCTCACTGGGGTACGGGATCCACACACACTGACTCTCACTGGGGTACGGGACACACAAACACTGACTCCCACTGGGGTATGGGTTCCACACACACTGACTCTCACTGTGGTACAGGAAACACACAAACTGAGTCTCACTGGAATGCGGGTCCCACACACACTGACTCTCACTGGGGTACGGGTCCCACACACACTGACTCTCACTGGGGTACGTGTCCCACACACACTGACTCACTGTGGAATGGGTCCCACACACACTGACTCTCACTGGGTTACGGGTCCCACACACACTGACTCTCACTGGAGTATGGGTCCCACACACACTGACTCTCACTGGGGTACGGGTGCCACACACACTGACTGTCAATTGCGTACGGGTCTCACACATACTAACTCTCACTGGGGTATGGGTCCCACACACACTGACTATCACTGGGGTACGGGTCCCACACACACTGACCCTCACTGGGGTAGGGTTCCCACACACACTGACTCTCACTATGGTATGGGTCCCACACACACTGACTCTCACTGGGGTATGGGACTGACAAACACTGACGCTCACTGGGATACTGGTCCCACACGCACTGACTGTCAATGGCGTACGGGTCTCACACATACTAACTCTCACTGGGGTACGGGTCACACACACACTGACTCACACTGGGGTACGGGTCCCACACAGAATGACTCTCACTGGGTTATGGTTCCCAAAAGACAATGACTCTTACTGGGGTACGGGTCCGACACACAATGACTCTCACTGGGGTACGGGTCCCACAAACACTGACTCACTGTGGAATGGGTCCCACACACACTGACTCTCACTGGGGTACGGGTCCCACACAAACTGACTCTCACTGGGGTACGGGTTCCAGACACACTGACTCTCACAGGGGTACCGTTCCCACACTCACTGACTCTTACTGGGGTATGGGTCCCACACACACTGACTCTCACTGGGGTATGGTCCCTTTCACACTGAGCTCAATGAGGTATGGTTCACACACACAATGACTCTCAATGGGCTATGGGCTCCACACATACAGACTCTCACTGGGGTACGGGTCCCACAAACACTGACTCTCACTGGAGTACGGGTCCCACACACACTGACTCTCACTGGGGTATGGGTCCCACACACACTGACTCTCACTGGGGTACAGCTCCCAAACACAATGACTCTCACTGGGGTATGGGTCCCACACACACTGACTCTCACTGGGGAATGGGTCCCACACACAATGACTCTCACTGGGATACAAACCAACACACACTGACTCTCACTGGGGTACCGTTCCCACACACGCTGACTCTCAATGTGGTTAGGGTCCCACACACACTGACTCTCACTGGGGTACGAGTGCCACACACACTGACTCTCACTGGGGTACGGGTCCCACACACACTGACTCTCACTGGGGTACGGGTCCCACACACACTGACTCTCACTGGGGTATGGGTGCCACACACACTGACTCTCACTGGGGTACGGGTCCCATTCACACTGACTCACAATGAGGTATGGTTCCCACACACAATGACTCTCACTGTGGTATGGGTTCCAAATAAACTCACTCTCACTGGGGTAAATCACCCATACACACTGGTTCTTACTGCGGTTTGGGTACCATTCACAATGATTCTCAATAAGCTACGAGTCCCACACACACTGATTCTCACTGGGGTATGGGTTCCACACACACTGACTCTCATTGGGGTACGGGACACACACACACTGACTCTCACTGGGGTACGGGTCCCACACACACTGACTCTCACTGGGGTACAGGACCCACACACACTGACCCTCACTGGGGTACGGTTCCCACACACACTGACTCTCACTATGGTATGGGTCCCACACACACTGACTCTCACTAGGGTATGGGACTGACACACACTGACGTTCACTGGGATACGGGTCCCACATACAATGACTGTCAATGGCGTACGGGCCTTACACATAATAACCCTCACTGGGGTACGGGTCACACACAAACTGACTCACACTGGGTTACGGATCCCACACACAATGTCTCTCACTGGGTTATGGTTCCCAAACACATTGACTCTCACTGGGGTACGGGTCGGACACACACTGACTCTCACAGGGGTACGGGTCCCACCCAGACTGAATCTCACAGGGGTACGGGTTCCAGACACACTGACTCTCACTGGGGTACCGGTCCCACACACACTGACTCTTACTGGGGTATGGGTCCCACCCACACTGACTCTCACTGGGGTACGGTCCCTTTCACACTGAATCTCAATGAGGTATGGTTCACACACACAATGACTCTCAATGGGCTATGGGTTCCACACACACTGACTCTCACTGGGGTACGGGTCCCACACACACTGACTCTCACTGGAGTATGGGTCCCACACACACTGACTCTCACTGGGGTACGGGTGCCACACACACTGACTGTCAATTGCGTACGGGTCTCACACTTACTAACTCTCACTGGGGTTGGGTCCCACACACACTGACTATCACTGGGGTACGGGTCCCACACACACTGACCCTCACTGGGGTAGGGTTCCCACACACACTGACTCTCACTATGGTATGGGTCCCACAAACACTGACTCTCACTGGGGTATGGGACTGACAAACACTGACGCTCACTGGGATACGGGTCCCACACGCACTGACTGTCAATGGCGTACGGGTCTCACACATACTAACTCTCACTGGGGTACGGGTCACACACACACTGACTCACACTGGGGTACGGGTCCCACACAGAATGACTCTCACTGGGTTATGGTGTTATGGTTCCCAAACACAATGACTCTCACTGGGGTACGGGTCCCACACACACTGACTCACTGTGGAATGGGTCCCACACACACTGACTCTCACTGGGGTACGGGTCCCACACAAACTGACTCTCACTGGGGTACGGGTTCCAGACACACTGACTCTCACAGGGGTACCGTTCCCACACTCACTGACTCTGACTGGGGTATGGGTCCCACACACACTGACTCTCACTGGGGTATGGTCCCTTTCACACTGAGCTCAATGAGGTATGGTTCACACACACATGACTCTCAATGGGCTATGGGCTCCACACATACAGACTCTCACTGGGGTACGGGTCCCACACACACTGACTCTCACTGGAGTACGGGTCCCACACACACTGACTCTCACTGGGGTATGGGTCCCACACACACTGACTCTCACTGGGGTACAGCTCCCAAACACAATGACTCTCACTGGGGTATGGGTCCCACACACACTGACTCTCACTGGGGAAAGGGTCCCACACACAATGACTCTCACTGGGGTACAAACCAACACACACTGACTCTCACTGGGGTACCGTTCCCACACACGCTGACTCTCAATGGGGTTTGGGTCCCACACACACTGACTCTCACTGGGGTACGAGTGCCACACACACTGACTCTCACTGGGGTACGGGTCCCACATACACTGACTCTCACTGGGGTACGGGTCCCACACACACTGACTCTCACTGGGGTATGGGTACCACACACACTGACTCTCACTGGGGTACGGGTGCCACACACACTGACTGTCAATTGCGTACGGGTCTCACACATACTAACTCTCACTGGGGTATGGGTCCCACACACACTGACTATCACTGGGGTACGGGTCCCACACACACTGACCCTCACTGGGGTAGGGTTCCCACACACACTGACTCTCACTATGGTATGGGTCCCACACACACTGACTCTCACTGGGGTATGGGACTGACAAACACTGACGCTCACTGGGATACGGGTCCCACACGCACTGACTGTCAATGGCGTACGGGTCTCACACATACTAACTCTCACTGGGGTACGGGTCACACACACACTGACTCACACTGGGGTACGGGTCCCACACAGAATGACTCTCACTGGGTTATGGTTCCCAAACACAATGACTCTTACTGGGGTACGGGTCCGACACACAATGACTCTCACTGGGGTACGGGTCCCACACACACTGACTCACTGTGGAATGGGTCCCACACACACTGACTCTCACTGGGGTACGGGTCCCACACAAACTGACTCTCACTGGGGTACGGGTTCCAGACACACTGACTCTCACAGGGGTACCGTTCCCACACTCACTGACTCTGACTGGGGTATGGGTCCCACACACACTGACTCTCACTGGGGTATGGTCCCTTTCACACTGAGCTCAATGAGGTATGGTTCACACACACATGACTCTCAATGGGCTATGGGCTCCACACATACAGACTCTCACTGGGGTACGGGTCCCACACACACTGACTCTCACTGGAGTACGGGTCCCACACACACTGACTCTCACTGGGGTATGGGTCCCACACACACTGACTCTCACTGGGGTACAGCTCCCAAACACAATGACTATCACTGGGGTATGGGTCCCACACACACTGACTCTCACTGGGGAATGGGTCCCACACACAATGACTCTCACTGGGGTACAAACCAACACACACTGACTCTCACTGGGGTACCGTTCCCACACACGCTGACTCTCAATGGGGTTTGGGTCCCACACACACTGACTCTCACTGGGGTACGGGTCCCACACACACTGACTCTCACTGGGGTATGGGTACCACACACACTGACTCTCACTGGGGTACGGGTGCCACACACACTGACTGTCAATTGCGTACGGGTCTCACACATACTAACTCTCACTGGGGTATGGGTCCCACACACACTGACTATCACTGGGGTACGGGTCCCACACACACTGACCCTCACTGGGGTAGGGTTCCCACACACACTGACTCTCACTATGGTATGGGTCCCACACACACTGACTCTCACTGGGGTATGGGACTGACAAACACTGACGCTCACTGGGATACGGGTCCCACACGCACTGACTGTCAATGGCGTACGGGTCTCACACATACTAACTCTCACTGGGGTACGGGTCACACACACACTGACTCACACTGGGGTACGGGTCCCACACAGAATGACTCTCACTGGGTTATGGTTCCCAAACACAATGACTCTTACTGGGGTACGGGTCCGACACACAATGACTCTCACTGGGGTACGGGTCCCACACACACTGACTCTCCCTGGGGTACAGGACCCACACACACTGACTCTCACTGGGGTACGGTTCCCACACACCCTGACTCTCACTATGGTATGGGTCCCACACACACTGACTCTCACTGGGGTATGGGACCGACACACACTGACGCTCACTGGGGTACGGGTGCCACACATACTGACTGTCAATTGCGTACAGGTCTCACACATACTAACTCTCACTGGGGTATGGGTCCCACACACACTGACTCTCACTGGGGTACGGATTCCACACACAATGACACTCACTGGGTTATGGTTCCCAAACACAATGACTCTCACTGGTGTATGGGTCCGACACACACTGACTCTCACAGGGGTGCGGGTCCACACAGACTGACTCTCACTGGGGTACGGCTCCCACACACCATGATTCTTACTGGAGTACGGGTCCTACACACGCTGACTCTCACTGGGGAATGGTTCCCACACACACTGACTCTCACTGGGGTACGGGTCCCACAGAAACTGACTCTCACTGGGGTACGGGTTCCACACACACTGACACTCACTGGGGTACCGGTCCCACACACACTGACTCTTACTGGGCTATGGGTCCAACACACACTGACTGTCACTGGGGTACGGTCCCGTTCACACTGAATCTCAATGAGGTATGGTTCACACACACAATGACTCTCACTGGGGTATGGGTTCCACACACACTGATTCTCACTGGGGTACGGGTCTCACACACACTGACCCTCACTGGGGTAGGGTTCCCACACACACTGACTCTCACTATGGTATGGGTCCCACACAAACTGACTCTCACTGGGGTATGGGACTGACAAACACTGACGCTCACTGGGATACGGGTCCCACACGCACTGACTGTCAATGGCGTACGGGTCTCACACATAGTAACTCTCACTGGGGTACGGGTCACACACACACTGACTCACACTGGGGTACGGGTCCCACACAGAATGACTCTCACTGGGTTATGGTTCCCAAACACAATGACTCTTACTGGGGTGCGGGTCCGACACACAATGACTCTCACTGGGGTACCGGTCCCACACACACTGACTCACTGTGGAATGGGTCCCACACACACTGACTCTCACTGGGGTACGGGTCCCACACAAACTGACTCTCACTGGGGTACGGGTTCCAGACACACTGACTCTCACAGGGGTACCGTTCTCACACTCACTGACTCTTACTCGGGTATGGGTCCCACACACACTGACTCTCACAGGGGTATGGTCCCTTTCACACTGAGCTCAATGAGGTATGGTTCACACACACAATGACTCTCAATGGGCTGTGGGCTCCACACACACAGACTCTCACTGGGGTACGGGACCCACACACACTGACTCTCACTGGAGTACGGGTCCCACACACACTGACTCTCACTGGGGTATGGGTCCCACACACACTGACTCTCACTGGGGTACAGCTCCCAAACACAATGACTCTCACTGGGGTACAGGTCCCACACACACTGACTCTCACTGGGGAATGGGTCCCACACACAATGACTCTCACTGGGGTACCGTTCCCACACACGCTGACTCTCACTGGAGTACGGGTCCCACACACACTGACTCTCACTGGAGTATGGGTCCCACACACACTGACTCTCACTGGGGTACAGCTCCCAAACACACTGACTCACTCTGGGGTACAGGTCCCACACACACTGACTCTCACTGGGGAATGGGTGCCACACACTGACTCTCACTGGGGTACGGGTCCCATTCACACTGACTCACAATGAGGTATGGTTCCCACACACAATGACTCTCACTGGGGTACGGGTCCCACACACACTGACTCTCACTGGGGTATGGGTGCTACACACATTGACTCTCACTGGGGTACGCGTCCCACACACACTGACTCGCACATTATTATGGGACCCACACACAATGACTCTCGCTGTGGTACAGGTCCCACACACACTGAATCACTGGCGAACGGGACCCACACACACTAACTCTCACTGGGGTACAGGTCCCACACACACTGAATCTCACTGGTGTACGTGTCACACACACACTGACTCGCACTGAGGTATGTGTCCCACACACACTGACTCTCACTGGGGTACGGGTCCCAAACACACTACTCTCAAAGGGGTACGGATCCCATTCACACTGACTCTCACTGGGGTACGAGTCCCACACACACTGACTCTCACTGGGGTACGGGATCCACACACACTGACTCTCACTGGGGTACGGGACACACAAACACTGACTCCCACTGGGGTATGGGTTCCACACACACTGACTCTCACTGTGGTACAGGAAACACACAAACTGAGTCTCACTGGAATGCGGGTCCCACACACACTGACTCTCACTGGGGTACGTGTCCCACACACACTGACTCACTGTGGAATGGGTCCCACACACACTGACTCTCACTGGGGTACGGGTCCCACACAAACTGACTCTCACTGGGGTACGGGTTCCAGACACACTGACTCTCACTGGGGTATGGGACTGACAAACACTGACGCTCACTGGGATACGGGTCCCACACACACTGACTGTCAATGGCGTACGGGTCTCACACATACTAACTCTCACTGGGGTACGGGTCACACACACACTGACTCACACTGGGGTACGGGTCCCACACAGAATGACTCTCACTGGGTTATGGTTCCCAAACACAATGACTCTAACTAGGGTACGGGTCCGACACACAATGACTCTCACTGGGGTACGGGTCCCACACACACTGACTCACTGTGGAATGGGTCCCACACACACTGACTCTCACTGGGGTACGGGTCCCACACAAACTGACTCTCACTGGGGTATGGGTTCCAGACACACTGACTCTCACAGGGGTACCGTTCCCACACTCACTGACTCTTACTCGGGTATGGGTCCCACACACACTGACTCTCACTGGGGTATGGTCCCTTTCACACTGAGCTCAATGAGGTATGGTTCACACACACAATGACTCTCAATGGGCTATGGGCTCCACACACACAGATTCTCACTGGGGTACGGGTCCCACACACACTGACTCTCACTGGAGTACGGGTCCCACACACACTGACTCTCACTGGGGTATGGGTCCCACACACAATGACTCTCACTGGGGTACAGCTCCCAAACACAATGACTCTCACTGGGGTACGGGTCCCACACACACTGACTCTCACTGGCGAATGGGTCCCACACACAATGACTCTCACTGGGGTACAAACCAACACACACTGACTCTTACTGGGGAACCGTTCCCACACACGATGACTCTCAATGGGGTTTGGGTCCCACACACACTGACTCTCACTGGGGTACGAGTGCCACACACACTGACTCTCACTGGGGTACGGGTCCCACACACACTGACTCTCACTGGGGTACGGGACCCACACACACTGACTCTCACTGGGGTATGGGTGCCACACACACTGACTCTCACTGGGGTACGGGTCCCAGTCACACTGACTCACAATGAGGTATGGTTCACACACACAATGACTCTCACTGTGGTATGGGTTCCAAATAAACTCACTCTCACTGGGGTAAATCACCCATACACACTGGTTCTTACTGTGGTTTGGGTACCATTCACACTGATTCTCACTAAGGTACGAGTCCCACACACACTGATTCTCACTGGGGTATGGGTTCCACACACATTGACTCTCATTGGGGTACGGGACGCACACACACTGACTCTCACTGGGGTACGGGTCCCACACACACTGACTCTCACTGGGGTACAGGACCCACACACACAGACCCTCACTGGGGTACGGTTCCCACACACACTGACTCTCACTATGGTATGGGTCCCACACACACTGACTCTCACTAGGGTATGGGACTGACACACACTGACGCTCACTGGGATACGGGTCCCACTTACAATGACTGTCAATGGCGTACGGGCCTTACACATAATAACTCTCACTGGGGTACGGGTCACACACAAACTGACTCACACTGGGTTACGGATCCCACACACAATGACTCTCACTGGGTTATGGTTCCCAAACACAATGACTCTCACTGGGGTACGGGTCGGACACACACTGACTCTCACAGGGGTACAGTTCCCACCCAGACTGAATCTCACTGGGGTACGGGTCCCACACACACTGACTCTCACTGTGGAATGGGTCCCACACACACTGACTCTCACTGGGGTAGGGGTCCCACACAAACTGACTCTCACTGGGGTACGGGTTCCACACGCACTGACTCTCACTGGGGTACGGGTTCCAGACACACTGACTCTCACAGGGGTACCGGTCCCACACACACTGACTCTTACTGAGGTATGGGTCCCACACACACTGACTCTCACTGGGGTACGGTCCCTTTCACACTGAATCTCAATGAGGTATGGTTCACACACACAATGACTCTCAATGGGCTATGGGTTCTACACACACTGACTCTCACTGGGGTACGGGTCCCACACACACTGACTCTCACTGCAGTACGGGTCCCACACACACTGACTCTCACTGGGGTATGGGTCCCACACACACTGACTCTCACTGGGGTACAGCTCCCAAACACACTGACTCTCTCTGGGGTACAGGTCCCACACACAATGACTCTCACTGGGGTACGGGTCCCACACACACTGACTCTCACTGGGGAATGGGTGCCACACACACTGACTCTCACTGGGGTACGGGTCCCATTCACACTGACTCACAATGAGGTATGGTTCCCACACACAATGACTCTCACTGGGGTACGGGTCCCACACACACTGACTCTCACTGGGGTATGGGTGCTACACACATTGACTCTCACTGGGGTACGCGTCCCACACACACTGACTCGCACATTATTATGGGTCCCACACACAATGACTCTCGCTGTGGTACAGGTCCCACACACACTGAATCACTGGCGAACGGGACCCACACACACTAACTCTCACTGGGGTACAGGTCCCACACACACTGACTCGCACTGAGGTATGTGTCCCACACACACTGACTCTCACTGGGGTACGGGTCCCAAACACACTACTCTCAAAGGGGTACGGATCGCATTCACACTGACTCTCACTGGGGTACGAGTCCCACACACACTGACTCTCACTGGGGTACGGGATCCACACACACTGACTCTCACTGGGGTACGGGACACACAAACACTGACTCCCACTGGGGTATGGGTTCCACACACACTGACTCTCACTGTGGTACAGGAAACACACAAACTGACTCTCACTGGGGTACGGGTTCCAGACACACTGACTCTCACAGGGGTACCGTTCCCACACTCACTGACTCTTACTGGGGTATGGGTCCCACACACACTGACTCTCACTGGGGTATGGTCCCTTTCACACTGAGCTCAATGAGGTATGGTTCACACACACAATGACTCTCAATGGGCTATGGGCTCCACACACACAGACTCTCACTGGGGTACGGGTCCCACACACACTGACTCTCACTGGAGTACGGCTCCCACACACCATGATTCTTACTGGGGTACGGGTCCTACACACACTGACTCTCACTGGGGAATGGTTCCCACACACACTGACTCTCACTGGGGTACGGGTCCCACACAAACTGACTCTCACTGGGGTACGGGTTCCACACACACTGACACTCACTGGGGTACCGGTCCCACACACACTGACTCTTACTGGGCTATGGGTCCCACACACACTGACTCTTACTGAGGTATGGGTCCCACATACACTGACTCTCACTGGGGTATGGTCCCTTTCACACTGAATCTCAATGAGGTTTGGTTCACACACACAATGACTCTCAATGGGCTATGGGTTCCACACACACTGACTCTCACTGGGGTACGGGTCCCACACACACTGACTCTCACTGGAGTACGGGTCCCACACACACTGACTCTCACTGGGGTATGGGTCCCACACACACTGACTCTCACTGGGGTACAGCTCCCAAACACACTGACTCTCTCTGGGGTACAGGTCCCACACACACTGACTCTCACTGGGGTACGGGTCCCACACACACTGACTCTCACTGGGGAATGGGTGCCACACACACTGACTCTCACTGGGGTACGGGTCCCATTCACACTGACTCACAATGAGGTATGGTTCCCACACACAATGACTCTCACTGGGGTACGGGTCCCACACACACTGACTCTCACTGGGGTATGGGTGCTACACACATTGTCTCTCACTGGGGTACGCATCCCACACACACTGACTCGCACATTATTATGGGTCCCACACACAATGACTCTCGCTGTGGTACAGGTCCCACACACACTGAATCACTGGCGAACGGGACCCACACACACTAACTCTCACTGGGGTACAGGTCCCACACACACTGAATCTCACTGGTGTACGTGTCCCACACACACTGACTCTCACTGGGGTACGAGTCCCACACACACTGACTCTCACTGGGGTACGGGATCCAGACACACTGACTCTCACTGGGGTACGGGACACACAAACACTGACTCCCACTGGGGTATGGGTTCCACACACACTGACTCTCACTGGGGTACCGGTCCCACACACACTGACTCACTGTGGAATGGATCCCACACAGACTGACTCTCACTGGGGTATGGTCCCTTTCACACTGAGCTCAATGAGGTATGGTTCACACACACAATGACTCTCGATGGGCTATGGGCTCCACACACACAGACTCTCACTGGGGTACGGGTCCCACACACACTGACTCTCACTGGAGTATGGGTCCCACACACACTGACTCTCACTGGGGTATGGGTCCCATTCACACTGACTCTCACTGGGGTACGAGTCCCACACACACTGACTCTCACTGTGGTACGGGATCCACACACACTGACTCTCACTGGGGTACGGGACACACAAACACTGACTCCCACTGGGGTATGGGTTCCACACACACTGACTCTCACTGTGGTACAGGAAACACACAAACTGAGTCTCACTGGAATACGGGTCCCACACACACTGACTCTCACTGGGGTACGGGTCCCACACACACTGACTCTCACTGGGGTACGGGTCCCACACACACTGACTCACTGTGGAATGGGTCCCACACACACTGACTCTCACTGGGGTACCGGTCCCACACACACTGAATCTTACTGGGCTATGGGTCCCACACACACTGACTGTCACTGGGGTACGGTCCCTTTCACACTGAATCTCAATGAGGTATGGTTCACACACACAATGACTCTCACTGGGGTATGGGTTCCACACACACTGACTCTCACTGGGGTACGGGTCCCACACACACTGACTGTCACTGGGGTACAGGAAACACACTCACTGACTCACACTGGGGTACGGATCCCACACACAATGACTCTCACTGAGGTATGCTTCCCACACACAATGACTGTCATTGGGGTACGGGTCCCACACACACTGACTCTCACTGGTGTACGGGACCCACACACACTGACTCTCACTGGGGCACGGGTCCCACACACACTGAATCTCACTGGAGTTTCGGTCCCACACACACAGACTCTCACTGGGGTATGGGTCGCAGACACACTGACTCTCACTGGGGTATGGGTCCCACACACACTGACTCTCACTGGGGTACAGCTCCCAAACACAATGACTCTCACTGGGGTACGGGTCCCACACACACTGACTCTCACTGGGGAATGGGTCCCACACACAATGACTCTCACTGGGGTACAAACCAACACACACTGACTCTCACTGGGGTACCGTTCCCACATACGCTGACTCTCAATGGGGTTTGGGTCCCTCACACACTGACTCTCACTGGGGTACGGGTCCCACACACACTGACTCTCACTGGGGTACGGGTCCCAGTCACAGTGACTCACAATGAGGTATGGTTCCCACACACAATTACACTCACTGTGGTATGGGTTCCAAATAAACTCACTCTCACTGGGGTACGGGTCCCACACACACTGACTCTCACTGGGGTATGGGTGCCACACACACTGACTCTCACTGGGGTACGGGTCCCAGTCACACTGACTCACAATGAGGTATGGTTCCCACACACAATGACTCTCACTGTGGTATGGGTTCCAAATAAACTCACTCTCACTGGGGTAAATCACCCATACACACTGGTTCTTACTGTGGTTTGGGTACCATTCATACTGATTCTCACTAAGGTATGAGTCCCACACACACTGATTCTCACTGGGGTATGTGTTCCACACACATTGACTCTCATTGGGGAACGGGACACACACACACTGACTCTCTCTGGGGTACAGGTCCCACACACACTGACTCTCACTGGGGTACGGGTCCCACACACACTGACTCTCACTGGGGAATGGGTCCCACACACAATGACTCTCACTGGGGTACAAACCAACACACACTGACTCTCACTGGGGTACCGTTCCCACATACGCTGACTCTCAATGGGGTTTGGGTCCCTCACACACTGACTCTCACTGGGGTACGGGTCCCACACACACTGACTCTCACTGGGGTACGGGTCCCAGTCACAGTGACTCACAATGAGGTATGGTTCCCACACACAATTACACTCACTGTGGTATGGGTTCCAAATAAACTCACTCTCACTGGGGTAAATCACCCATACACACTTGTTCTTACTGTGGTTTGGGTACCATTCACACTGATTCTCACTAAGGTACGAGTCCCACACACACTGATTCTCACTGGGGTATGGGTTCCACACACATTGACTCTCATTGGGGTACGGGACACACACACACTGACTCTCACTGGGGTACGGGTCCCACACACACTGACTCTCACTGGGGTACAGGACCCACACACACAGACCCTCACTGGGGTACGGTTCCCACACATACTGACTCTCACTATGGTATGGGTCCCACACACACTGACTCTCACTAGGGTATGGGACTGACACACACTGACGCTCACTGGGATACGGGTCCCACATACAATGACTGTCAATGGCGTACGGGCCTTACACATAATAACTCTCACTGGGGTACGGGGCACACACAAACTGACTCACACTGGGTTACGGATCCCACACACAATGACTCTCACTGGGTTATGGTTCCCAAACACAATGACTCTCACTGGGGTACGGGTCGGACACACACTGACTCTCACAGGGGTACAGGTCCCACCCAGACTGAATCTCACTGGGGTACGGGTCCCACACACACTGACTCTCACTGTGGAATGGGTCCCACACACACTGACTCTCACTGGGGTAGGGGTCCCACACAAACTGACTCTCACTGGGGTACGGGTTCCACACACACTGACTCTCACTGGGGTACGGGTTCCAGACACACTGACTCTCACTGGGGTACCGGTCCCACACACACTGACTCTTACTGAGGTATGGGTCCCACACACACTGACTCTCACTGGGGTATGGTCCCTTTCACACTGAATCTCAATGAGGTATGGTTCACACACACAATGACTCTCAATGGGCTATGGGTTCCACACACACTGACTCTCACTGGGGTACGGGTCCCACACACACTGACTCTCACTGGGGTACGGGTCCCACACACACTGACTCTCACTGGGGAATGGGTGCCACACACACTGACTCTCACTGGGGTACGGGTCCCATTCACACTGACTCACAATGAGGTATGGTTCCCACACACAATGACTCTCACTGGGGTACGGGTCCCACACACACTGACTCTCACTGGGGTATGGGTGCTACACACATTGTCTCTCACTGGGGTACGCGTCCCACACACACTGACTCACACATTATTATGGGTCCCACACACAATGACTCTCGCTGTGGTACAGGTCCCACACACACTGAATCACTGGCGAACGGGACCCACACACACTAACTCTCACTGGGGTACAGGTCCCACACACACTGAATCTCACTGGTGTACGTGTCCCACACACACTGACTCGCACTGAGGTATGTGTCCCACACACTCTGACTCTCACTGGGGTACGGGTCCCAAACACACTACTCTCAAAGGGGTACGGATCCCATTCACACTGACTCTCACTGGGGAACGAGTCCCACACACACTGACTCTCACTGGGGTACGGGATCCACACACACTGACTCTCACTGGGGTACGGGACACACAAACACTGACTCCCACTGGGGTATGGGTTCCACACACACTGACTCTCACTGGGGTACGGGTCCCACACACACTGACTCACTGTGGAATGGGTCCCACACACACTGACTCTCACTGGGGTATGGTCCCTTTCACACTGAGCTCAATGAGGTATGGTTCACACACACAATGACTCTCGATGGGCTATGGGCTCCACACACACAGACTCTCACTGGGGTACGGGTCCCACACACACTGACTCTCACTGGAGTATGGGTCCCACACACACTGACTCTCACTGGGGTATGGGTCCCATTCACACTGACTCTCACTGGGGTACAGCTCCCACACACACTGAGTCTCACTGGGGTACGGGATCCACACACACTGACTCTCACTGGGGTACGGGACACACAAACACTGACTCCCACTGGGGTATGGGTTCCACACACACTGACTCTCACTGTGGTACAGGAAACACACAAACTGAGTCTCACTGGAATACGGGTCCCACACACACTGACTCTCACTGGGGTACGGGTCCCACACACACTGACTCTCACTGGGGTACGGGTCCCACACACACTGACTCACTGTGGAATGGGTCCCACACACACTGACTCTCACTGGGGTATGGGTCCCAAACACACTGACTCTCACTGGGGTACAGCTCCCAAACACAATGACTCTCACTGGGGTACGGGTCCCACACACACTGACTCTCACTGGGGAATGGGTCCCACACACATTGACTCTCACTGGGGTACAAACCAACACACACTGACTCTCACTGGGGTACCGTTCCCACACACGCTGACTCTCAATGGGGTTTGGGTCCCACACACACTGACTCTCACTGGGGTACGAGTGCCACACACACTGACTCTCACTGGGGTACGGGTCCCACACACACTGACTCTCACTGGGGTACGGGTCCCACACACACTGACTCTCACTGGGGTATGGGTGCCACACACACTGACTCTCACTGGGGTACGGGTCCCAGTCACACTGACTCACAATGAGGTATGGTTCCCACACACAATGACTCTCACTGTGGTATGGGTTCCAAATAAACTCACTCTCACTGGGGTAAATCACCCATACACACTGGTTCTTACTGTGGTTTGGGTACCATTCACACTGATTCTCACTAAGGTACGAGTCCCACACACACTGATTCTCACTGGGGTATGGGTTCCACACACATTGACTCTCATTGGGGTACGGGACACACACACACTGACTCTCACTGGGGTACGGGTCCCACTCACACTGACTCTCATTGGGGTACAGGACCCACACACACAGACCCTCACTGGGGTACGGTTCCCACACACACTGACTCTCACTATGGTATGGGTCCCACACACACTGACTCTCACTAGGGTATGGGACTGACACACACTGACGCTCACTGGGATACGGGTCCCACATACAATGACTGTCAATGGCGTACGGGCCTTACACATAATAACTCTCACTGGGGTACGGGTCACACACAAACTGACTCACACTGGGTTACGGATCCCACACACAATGACTCTCACTGGGTTATGGTTCCCAAACACAATGACTCTCACTGGGGTATGGGTCGGACACACACTGACTCTCACAGGGGTACGGGTCCCACCCAGACTGAATCTCACTGGGGTACGGGTCCCACACACACTGACTCTCACTGTGGAATGGGTCCCACACACACTGACTCTCACTGGGGTAGGGGTCCCACACAAACTGACTCTCACTGGAGTACGGGTTCCACACACACTGACTCTCACTGGGGTAGGGGTTCCAGACACACTGACTCTCACTGGGGTACCGGTCCCACACACACTGACTCTTACTGAGGTATGGGTCCCACACACACTGACTCTCACTGGGGTACGGTCCCTTTCACACTGAATCTCAATGAGGTATGGTTCACACACACAATGACTCTCAATGGGCTATGGGTTCCACACACACTGACTCTCACTGGGGTACGGGTCCCACACACACTGACTCTCACTGGAATACGGGTCCCACACACACTGACTCTCACTGGGGTATGGGTCCCACACACACTGACTCTCACTGGGGTACAGCTCCCAAACACACTGACTCTCTCTGGGGTACAGGTCCCACACACACTGACTCTCACTGGGGTACGGGTCCCACACACACTGACTCTCACTGGGGAATGGGTGCCACACACACTGACTCTCACTGGGGTACGGGTCCCATTCACACTGACTCACAATGAGGTATGGTTCCCACACACAATGACTCTCACTGGGGTATGGGTCCCACTCACACTGACTCTCACTGGGGTATGGGTGCTACACACATTGACTCTCACTTGGGTACGCGTCCCACACACACTGACTCGCATATTATTATGGGTCCCACACACAATGACTCTCGCTGTGGTACAGGTCCCACACACACTGAATCACTGGCGAACGGGACCCACACACACTAACTCTCACTGGGGTACAGGTCCCACACACACTGAATCTCACTGGTGTACGTGTCCCACACACACTGACTCGCACTGAGGTATGTGTCCCACACACACTGACTCTCACTGGGGTACGGGTCCCAAACACACTACTCTCAAAGGGGTACGGATCCCATTCACACTGACTCTCACTGGGGTACGAGTCCCACACACACTGACTCTCACTGGGGTACGGGATCCAGACACACTGACTCTCACTGGGGTACGGGACACACAAACACTGACTCCCACTGGGGTATGGGTTCCACACACACTGACTCTCACTGTGGTACAGGAAACACACAAACTGAGTCTCACTGGAATACGGGTCCCACACACACTGACTCTCACTGGGGTACGGGTCCCACACACACTGACTCTCACTGGGGTACGGGTCCCACACACACTGACTCACTGTGGAATGGGTCCCACACACACTGACTCTCACTGGGGTACGGGTCCCACACAAACTGACTCTCACTGGGGTACGGGTTCCAGACACACTGACTCTCACAGGGGTACCGTTCCCACACTCACTGACTCTTACTGGGGTATGGGTCCCACACACACTGACTCTCACTGGGGTATGGGTCCCACACACACTGACTCTCACTGGGGTATGGTCCCTTTCACACTGAGCTCAATGAGGTATGGTTCACACACACAATGACTCTCAATGGGCTATGGGCTCCACACACACAGACTCTCACTGGGGTACGGGTCCCACACACACTGACTCTCACTGGAGTACGGGTCCCACACACACTGACTCTCACTGGGGTACAGCTCCCAAACACAATGACTCTCACTGGGGTACGGGTCCCACACACACTGACTCTCACTGGGGAATGGGTCCCACACACAATGACTCTCACTGGGGTACAAACCAACACACGCTGACTCTCACTGGGGTACCGTTCCCACACACACTGACTCTCAATGGGGTTTGGGTCCCACACACACTGACTCCCACTGGGGTACGAGTGCCACACACACTGACTCTCACTGGGGTATGGGTCCCACACACACTGACTCACAATGAGGTATGGTTCCCACACACAATGACTCTCACTGTGGTATGGGTTCCAAATAAACTCACTCTCACTGGGGTAATTCACCCATACACACTGGTTCTTACTGTGGTTTGGGTACCATTCACACTGATTCTCACTAAGGTACGAGTCCCACACACACTGATTCTCACTGGGGTATGGGTTCCAAACACATTGACTCTCATTGGGGTACGGGACACACACACACTGACTCTCGCTGGGGTACGGGTCCCACACACACTGACTCTCACTGGGGACTGGGTCCCACACACAATGACTCTCACTGGGTTACAAAACCACACACACTGACTCTCACTGGGGTACCATTCCCACACACGCTGACTCTCACTGGGGATTGGGTCCCACACACACTGACTCTCACTGGGGTGCGAGTACCACACACACTGACTCTCACTGGGGTATGGGACTGACACACTCTGACGCTCACTGGGATACGGGTCCCACATACAATGACTGTCAATGGCGTACGGGCCTTACACATAATAACTCTCACTGGGGTATGGGTCACACACAAACTGACTCACACTGGGTTACGGATCCCACACACAATGACTCTCACTGGGTTATGGTTCCCAAACACAATGACTCTCACTGGGGTACGGGTCGGACACACACTGACTCTCACAGGGGTACGGGTCCCACCCAGACTGAATCTCACTGGGGTACGGGTCCCACACACACTGACTCTCACTGTGGAATGGGTCCCACACACACTGTCTCTCACTGGGGTAGGGGTCCCACACAAACTGACTCTCACTGGGGTACGAGTTCCACACACACTGACTCTCACTGGGGTACGGGTTCCAGACACACTGACTCTCACTGGGGTACCGGTCCCACACACACTGACTCTTACTGAGGTATGGGTCCCACACACATTGACTCTCACTGGGGTACGGTCCCTTTCACACTGAATCTCAATGAGGTATGGTTCACACACACAATGACTCTCAATGGGCTATGGGTTCCACACACACTGACTCTCACTGGGGTACGGGTCCCACACACACTGACTCTCACTGGAGTACGGGTCCCACACACACTGACTCTCACTGGGGTATGGGTCCCACACACACTGACTCTCACTGGGGTACAGCTCCCAAACACACTGACTCTCACTGGGGTACAGGTCCCACACACACTGACTCTCACTGGGGTACGGGTCCCATTCACACTGACTCACAATGAGGTATGGTTCCCACACACAATGACTCTCACTGGGGTACGGGTCCCACACACACTGACTCTCACTGGGGTATGGGTGCTACACACATTGACTCTCACTGGGGTACGCGTCCAACACACACTGACTCGCACATTATTATGGGTCCCACACACAATGACTCTCGCTGTGGTACAGGTCCCACACACACTGAATCACTGGCGAACGGGACCCACACACACTAACTCTCACTGGGGTGCAGGTCCTACACACACTGACTCGCACTGAGGTATGTGTCCCACACACACTGACTCTCACTGGGGTACGGGATCCAGACACACTGACTCTCACTGGGGTACGGGACACACAAACACTGACTCCCACTGGGGTATGGGTTCCACACACACTGACTCTCACTGGGGTACGGGTCCCACACACACTGACTCACTGTGGAATGGATCCCACACAGACTGACTCTCACTGGGGTATGGTCCCTTTCACACTGAGCTCAATGAGGTATGGTTCACACACACAATGACTCTCGATGGGCTATGGGCTCCACACACACAGACTCTCACTGGGGTACGGGTCCCACACACACTGACTCTCACTGGAGTACGGGTCCCACACACACTGACTCTCACTGGGGTATGGGTCCCACACACACTGACTCTCACTGGGGTACAGCTCCCAAACACAATGACTATCACTGGGGTATGGGTCCCACACACACTGACTCTCACTGTGGTACAGGAAACACACAAACTGAGTCTCACTGGAATACGGGTCCCACACACACTGACTCTCACTGGGGTACGGGTCCCACACACACTGACTCTCACTGGGGTACGGGTCCCACACACACTGACTCACTGTGGAATGGGTCCCACACACACTGACTCTCACTGGGGTACCGGTCCCACACACACTGACTCTTACTGGGCTATGGGTCCCACACACACTGACTGTCACTGGGGTACGGTCCCTTTCACACTGAATCTCAATGAGGTATGGTTCACACACACAATGACTCTCACTGGGGTATGGGTTCCACACACACTGACTCTCACTGGGGTACGGGTCCCACACACACTGACTGTCACTGGGGTACAGGAAACACACTCACTGACTCTCACTGGGGTACAAACCAACACACACTGACTCTCACTGGGGTACCGTTCCCACATACGCTGACTCTCAATGGGGTTTGGGTCCCTCACACACTGACTCTCACTGGGGTACGGGTCCCACACACACTGACTCTCACTGGGGTACGGGTCCCAGTCACAGTGACTCACAATGAGGTATGGTTCCCACACACAATTACACTCACTGTGGTATGGGTTCCAAATAAACTCACTCTCACTGGGGTACGGGTCCCACACACACTGACTCTCACTGGGGTATGGGTGCCACACACACTGACTCTCACTGGGGTACGGGTCCCAGTCACACTGACTCACAATGAGGTATGGTTCCCACACACAATGACTCTCACTGTGGTATGGGTTCCAAATAAACACACTCTCACTGGGGTAAATCACCCATACACACTGGTTCTTACTGTGGTTTGGGTACCATTCATACTGATTCTCACTAAGGTATGAGTCCCACACACACTGATTCTCACTGGGGTATGTGTTCCACACACATTGACTCTCATTGGGGTACGGGACACACACACACTGACTCTCTCTGGGGTACAGGTCCCACACACACTGACTCTCACTGGGGTACGGGTCCCACACACACTGACTCTCACTGGGGAATGGGTCCCACACACAATGACTCTCACTGGGGTACAAACCAACACACACTGACTCTCACTGGGGTACCGTTCCCACATACGCTGACTCTCAATGGGGTTTGGGTCCCTCACACACTGACTCTCACTGGGGTACGGGTCCCACACACACTGACTCTCACTGGGGTACGGGTCCCAGTCACAGTGACTGACAATGAGGTATGGTTCCCACACACAATTACACTCACTGTGGTATGGGTTCCAAATAAACTCACTCTCACTGGGGTAAATCACCCATACACACTTGTTCTTACTGTGGTTTGGGTACCATTCACACTGATTCTCACTAAGGTACGAGTCCCACACACACTGATTCTCACTGGGGTATGGGTTCCACACACATTGACTCTCATTGGGGTACGGGACACACACACACTGACTCTCACTGGGGTACGGGTCCCACACACACTGACTCTCACTGGGGTACAGGACCCACACACACAGACCCTCACTGGGGTACGGTTCCCACACATACTGACTCTCACTATGGTATGGGTCCCACACACACTGACTCTCACTAGGGTAAGGGACTGACACACACTGACGCTCACTGGGATACGGGTCCCACATACAATGACTGTCAATGGCGTACGGGCCTTACACATAATAACTCTCACTGGGGTACGGGTCACACACAAACTGACTCACACTGGGTTACGGATCCCACACACAATGACTCTCACTGGGTTATGGTTCCCAAACACAATGACTCTCACTGGGGTACGGGTCGGACACACACTGACTCTCACAGGGATACAGGTCCCACCCAGACTGAATCTCACTGGGGTACGGGTCCCACACACACTGACTCTCACTGTGGAATGGGTCCCACACACACTGACTCTCACTGGGGTAGGGGTCCCACACAAACTGACTCTCACTGGGGTACCGGTCCCACACACAGTGACTCTTACTGAGGTATGGGTCCCACACACACTGACTCTCACTGGGGTATGGTCCCTTTCACACTGAATCTCAATGAGGTATGGTTCACACACACAATGACTCTCAATGGGCTATGGGTTCCACACACACTGACTCTCACTGGGGTACGGGTCCCACACACACTGACTCTCACTGGGGTACGGGTCCCACACACACTGACTCTCACTGGGGAATGGGTGCCACACACACTGACTCTCACTGGGGTACGGGTCCCATTCACACTGACTCACAATGAGGTATGGTTCCCACACACAATGACTCTCACTGGGGTACGGGTCCCACACACACTGACTCTCACTGGGGTATGGGTGCTACACACATTGTCTCTCACTGGGGTACGCGTCCCACACACACTGACTCACACATTATTATGGGTCCCACACACAATGACTCTCGCTGTGGTACAGGTCCCACACACACTGAATCACTGGCGAACGGGACCCACACACACTAACTCTCACTGGGGTACAGGTCCCACACACACTGAATCTCACTGGTGTACGTGTCCCACACACACTGACTCGCACTGAGGTATGTGTCCCACACACACTGACTCTCACTGGGGTACGGGTCCCAAACACACTACTCTCAAAGGGGTACGGATCCCATTCACACTGACTCTCACTGGGGTACGAGTCCCACACACACTGACTCTCACTGGGGTACGGGATCCAGACACACTGACTCTCACTGGGGTACGGGACACACAAACACTGACTCCCACTGGGGTATGGGTTCCACACACACTGACTCTCACTGTGGTACAGGAAACACACAAACTGAGTCTCACTGGAATACGGGTCCCACACACACTGACTCTCACTGGGGTACGGGTCCCACACACACTGACTCTCACTGGGGTACGGGTCCCACACACACTGACTCACTGTGGAATGGGTCCCACACACACTGACTCTCACTGGGGTACGGGTCCCACACAAACTGACTCTCACTGGGGTACGGGTTCCAGACACACTGACTCTCACAGGGGTACCGTTCCCACACTCACTGACTCTTACTGGGGTATGGGTCCCACACACACTGACTCTCACTGGGGTATGGGTCCCACACACACTGACTCTCACTGGGGTATGGTCCCTTTCACACTGAGCTCAATGAGGTATGGTTCACACACACAATGACTCTCAATGGGCTATGGGCTCCACACACACAGACTCTCACTGGGGTACGGGTCCCACACACACTGACTCTCACTGGAGTACGGGTCCCACACACACTGACTCTCACTGGGGTACAGCTCCCAAACACAATGACTCTCACTGGGGTACGGGTCCCACACACACTGACTCTCACTGGGGAATGGGTCCCACACACAATGACTCTCACTGGGGTACAAACCAACACACGCTGACTCTCACTGGGGTACCGTTCCCACACACACTGACTCTCAATGGGGTTTGGGTCCCACACACACTGACTCCCACTGGGGTACGAGTGCCACACACAATGACTCTCACTGGGGTACGGGTCCCACACACACTGACTCTCACTGGGGTACGGGTTCCACTCACAATGACTCTCAGTGGGGTATGCGTTCCACATATACTCACTCTCACTGGGCTAAATCTCCCATACGCACTGATTCTTACTGCGGTTTGGGTACTATTCACATTGATTCTCACTAAGGTACGAGTCCCACACACACTGATTCTCACTGGGGTATGGGTTCCACACACACTGACTCTCATTGGGGTACGGGACACACACACACTGACTCTCACTGGGGTACGGGTCCCACACACACGGACTCTCACTGGGGTACGGTTCCCACACACCCTGACTCTCACTATGGTAAGGGTCCCACACACACTGACTCTCACTGGGGTATGGGACCGACACACACTGACGCTCACTGGGGTATGGGTGCCACACACACTGACTGTCAATTGCCTACAGGTCTCACACATACTAACTCTCACTGGGGTATGGGTCCCACACACACTGACTCTCACTGGGGTACGGATCCCACACACAATGACTCTCACTGGGTTATGGTTCCCAAACACAATGACTCTCACTGGTGTATGGGTCCGACGCACACTGACTCTCACAGGGATGCGGGTCCACACAGACAGAATCTCACTGGGGTACGGCTCCCGCACACCATGATTCTTACTGGGGTACGGGTCCTACACACACTGACTCTCACTGGGGAATGGTTCCCACACACACTGACTCTCACTGGGGTACGGGTCCCACACACACTGACTCTCACTGGGGTACGGGTTCCACACACACTGACTCTTACAGGGCTATGGGTCCCAACACACACTGACTGTCACTGGGGTACGGTCCATTTCACACTGAATCTCAATGAGGTATGGTTCACACACACAATGACTCTCACTGGGGTATGGGTTCCACACACACTGACTCTCACTGGGTACGGGTCCCACACACACTGACTCTCACTGGGGTACAGGAAACACACTCACTGACTCTCACTGGGGTACGGATCCCACACACAATGACTCTCACTGAGGTATGCTTCCCACACACTATGAATGTCATTGGGGTACGGGTCCCACACACACTGACTCTCACTGGTGTACGGGACCCACACACACGGACTCTCACTGGGGTATGGGTGGCAGACACACTGACTCTCACTGGGGTATGGGACCGACACACACAAACGCTCACTGGGGTACGGGTGCCACACACACTGACTGTCAATTGCGTACGGGTCTCATACATACTAACTCTCACTGGGGTATGGGTCCCACACACACTGACTCTCACTGGGGTACGGGTCCCACACACACTGACCCTCACTGGGGTAGGGTTCCCACACACACTGACTCTCACTATGGTATGGGTCCCACACACACTGACTCTCACTGGGGTATGGGACTGACAAACACTGACGCTCACTGGGATACGGGTCCCACACGCACTGACTGTCAATGGCGTACGGGTCTCACACATACTAACTCTCACTGGGGTACGGGTCACCCACACACTGACTCACACTGGGGTACGGGTTCCACACAGAATGACTCTCACTGGGTTATGGTTCCCAAACACAATGACTCTTACTGGGGTACGGGTCCGACACACAATGACTCTCACTGGGGTACGGGTCCCACACGCACTGACTCACTGTGGAATGGGTCCCACACACACTGACTCTCAGTGGGGTACGGGTCCCACACAAACTGACTCTCACTGGGGTACGGGTTCCAGACACACTGACTCTCACAGGGGTACCGTTCCCACACTCACTGACTCTTACTGGGGTATGGGTCCCACACACACTGACTCTCACTGGGGTATGGTCCCTTTCACACTGAGCTCAATGAGGTATGGTTCACACACACAATGACTCTCAATGGGCTATGGGCTCCACACACACAGACTCTCACTGGGGTACGGGTCCCATACACACTGACTCTCACTGGAGTACAGGTCCCACACACACTGACTCTCACTGGGGTATGGGTGCCACACACACTGACACTCACTGCGGTACAGCTCCCAAACACAATGACTCTCACTGGGGTACAGGTCCCACACACACTGACTCTCACTGGGGAATGGGTCCCACACACAATGACTCTCACTGGGGTACAAACCAACACACACAGACTCTCACTGGGGTACCGTTCCCACACACGCTGACTCTCAATGGGGTTTGGGTCCCGCACACACTGACTCTCACTGGGGTATGAGTGCCACACACACTGACTCTCATTGGGGTACGGGTCCCACACACACTGACTCTCACTGGGGTACGGGTCCCACACACACTGACTCTCACTGGGGTATGGGTGCCACACACACTGACTCTCACTGGGGTACGGGTCCCATTCACACTGACTCACAATGAGGTATGGTTCCCACACACAATGACTCTCACTGTGGTATGGGTTCCAAATAAACTCACTCTCACTGGGGTAAATCGCCCATACACACTGGTTCTTACTGTGGTTTGGGTACCATTCACACTGATTCTCACTAAGGTACGAGTCCCACACATACTGATTCTCACTGGGGTATGGGTTCCACACACACTGACTCTCATTGGGGTACGGGACACACACACACTGAATCTCACTGGGGTACGGGTCCCACACACACTGACTCTCACTGGGGTACAGGACCCACACACACTGACCCTCACTGGGGTACGGTTCCCACACACACTGACTCTCGCTATGGTTTGGGTCCCACACACACTGACTCTCACTGGGGTACGAGTCCCACACACACTGACTCTCACTGGGGTACGGGATCCACACACACTGACTCTCACTGGGGTACGGGACACACAAACACTGACTCCCACTGGGGTATGGGTTCCACACACACTGACTCTCACTGTGGTACAGGAAACACACAAACTGAGTCTCACTGGAATACGGGTCCCACACACACTGACTCTCACTGGGGTACGGGTCCCACACACACTGACTCTCACTGGGGTACGGGTCCCACACACACTGACTCACTGTGGAATGGGTCCCACACACACTGACTCTCACTGGGGTACGGGTCCCACACAAACTGACTATCACTGGGGTACGGGTTCCAGACACACTGACTCTCACAGGGGTACCGTTCCCACACTCACTGACTCTTACTGGGGTATGGGTCCCATACACACTGACTCTCACTGGGGTATGGGTCCCACACACACTGACTCTCACTGGGGTATGGTCTCTTTCACACTGAGCTCAATGAGGTATGGTTCACACACACAATGACTCTCAATGGGCTATGGGCTCCACACACACAGACTCTCACTGGGGTACGGGTCCCAGACACCCTGACTCTCACTGGAGTACGGGTCCCACACACACTGACTCTCACTGGGGTATGGGTCCCACACACACTGACTCACACTGGGGTACAGCTCCCAAACACAATGACTCTCACTGGGGTACGGGTCCCACACACACTGACTCTCACTGGGGAATGGGTCCCACACACAATGACTCTCACTGGGGTACAAACTAACACACACTGACTCTCACTGGGGTACCGTTCCCACATACGCTGACTCTCAATGGGATTTGGGTCCCACACACACTGACTCTCACTGGGGTACGAGTGCCACACACACTGACTCTCACTGGGGTATGGGTCCCACACACACTGACTCACAATGAGGTATGGTTCCCACACACAATGACTCTCACTGTGGTATGGGTTCCAAATAAACTCACTCTCACTGGGGTAATTCACCCATACACACTGGTTCTTACTGTGGTTTGGGTACCATTCACACTGATTCTCACTAAGGTACGAGTCCCACACACACTGATTCTCACTGGGGTATGGGTTCCAAACACATTGACTCTCATTGGGGTACGGGACACACACACACTGACTCTCACTGGGGTACGGGTCCCACACACACTGACTCTCACTGGGGAATGGGTCCCACACACAATGACTCTCACTGGGGTACAAAACCACACACACTGATTCTCACTGGGGTACCATTCCCACACACGCTGACTCTCACTGGGGATTGGGTCCCACACACACTGACTCTCACTGGGGTGCGAGTACCACACACACTGACTCTCACTGGGGTATGGGACTGACACACTCTGACGCTCACTGGGATACCGGTCCCACATACAATGACTGTCAATGGCGTACGGGCCTTACACATAATAACTCTCACTGGGGTACGGGTCACACACAAACTGACTCACACTGGGTTACGGATCCCACACACAATGACTCTCACTGGGTTATGGTTCCCAAACACAATGACTCTCACTAGGGTACGGGTCGGACACACACTGACTCTCACAGGGGTACGGGTCCCACCCAGACTGAATCTCACTGGGGTACGGGTCCCACACACACTGACTCTCACTGTGGAATGGGTCCCACACACACTGACTCTCACTGGGGTAGGGGTCCCACACAAACTGACTCTCACTGGGGTACGGGTTCAACACACACACTGACTCTCACTGGGGTACGGGTTCCAGACACGCTGACTCTCACTGGGGTACCGGTCCCACACACACTGACTCTTACTGAGGTATGGGTCCCACACACACTGACTCTCACTGGGGTACGGTCCCTTTCACACTGAATCTCAATGAGGTATGGTTCACACACACAATGACTCTCAATGGGCTATGGGTTCCACACACACTGACTCTCACTGGGGTACGGGTCCCACACACACTGACTCTCACTGGAGTACGGGTCCCACACACACTGACTCTCACTGGGGTATGGGTCCCACACACACTGACTCTCACTGGGGTACAGCTCCCAAACACACTGACTCTCACTGGGGTACAGGTCCCACACACACTGACTCTCACTGGGGTACGGGTCCCACACACACTGACTCTCACTGGGGAATGGGTGCCACACACACTGACTCTCACTGGGGTACGGGTCCCATTCACACTGACTCACAATGAGGTATGGTTCCCACACACAATGACTCTCACTGGGGTACGGGTCCCACACACACTGACTCTCACTGGGGTATGGGTGCTACACACATTGACTCTCACTGGGGTACGCGTCCCACACACACTGACTCGCACATTGTTATGGGTCCCACACACAATGACTCTCGCTGTGGTACAGGTCCCACACACACTGAATCACTGGCGAACGGGACCCACACACACTAACTCTCACTGGGGTGCAGGTCCCACACACACTGAATCTCACTGGTGTACGGGTCCCACACACACTGACTCGCACTGAGGTATGTGTCCCACACACACTGACTCTCACTGGGGTACGGGTCCCAAACACACTACTCTCAAAGAGATACAGATCCCATTCACACTGACTCTCACTGTGGTACAGGAAACACACAAACTGAGTCTCACTGGGGTATGGGTTCCACACACACTGACTCTCACAGGGGTACGGGTCCCACACAGACTGACTCTCACTGGGGTACAGGTCCCACACAAACTGACTCTCACTGGGGTACGGGTCCCACACACAATGACTCTCACTGGGGTATGGGTTCCACACACACTGACTCTCACTGGGGTACGGGTTCCACTCACAATGACTCTCAGTGGGGTATGCGTTCCACATATACTCACTCTCACTGGGCTAAATCTCCCATACGCACTGATTCTTACTGCGGTTTGGGTACTATTCACATTGATTCTCACTAAGGTACGAGTCCCACACACACTGATTCTCACTGGGGTATGGGTTCCACACACACTGACTCTCATTGGGGTACGGGACACACACACACTGACTCCCACTGGGGTACGGTTCCCACACACCCTGACTCTCACTATGGTAAGGGTCCCACACACACTGACTCTCACTGGGGTATGGGACCGACACACACTGACGCTCACTGGGGTATGGGTGCCACACACACTGACTGTCAATTGCCTACGGGTCTCACACATACTAACTCTCACTGGAGTATGGGTCCCACACACACTGACTCTCACTGGGGTACGGATCCCACACACAATGACTCTCACTGGGTTATGGTTCCCAAACACAATGACTCTCACTGGTGTATGGTTCCGACGCACACTGACTCTCACAGGGGTGCGGGTCCACACAGACAGAATCTCACTGGGGTACGGCTCCCGCACACCATGATTCTTACTGGGGTACGGGTCCTACACACACTGACTCTCACTGGGGAATGGTTCCCACACACACTGACTCTCACTGGGGTACGGGTCCCACACACACTGACTCTCACTGGGGTACGGGTTCCACACACACTGACACTCACTGGGGTACCGGTCCCACACACACTGACTCTTACAGGGCTATGGGTCCCACACACACTGACTGTCACTGGGGTACGGTCCATTTCACACTGAATCTCAATGAGGTATGGTTCACACGCACAATGACTCTCACTGGGGTATGGGTTCCACACACACTGACTCTCACTGGGGTACAGGAACCACACATACTGACTCTCACTGGGGTACGGATCCCACACACAATGACTCTCACTGAGGTATGCTTCCCACACACAATGACTGTCACTGGGGTACGGGTCCCACACACACTGACTCTCACTGGTGTACGGGACCCACACACACTGACTCTCACTGCGGTATGGGTGGCAGACACACTGACTCTCACTGGGGTATGGGACCGACACACACAAACGCTCACTGGGGAACGGGTGCCACACACACTGACTGTCAATTGCGTACGGGTCTCATACATACTAACTCTCATTGGGATATGGGTCCCACACACACTGACACTCACTGGGGTACCGGTCCCACACACACTGACTCTTACAGGGCTATGGGTCCCACACACACTGACTGTCACTGGGGTACGGTCCATTTCACACTGAATCTCAATGAGGTACGGTTCACACGCACAATGACTCTCACTGGGGTATGGGTTCCATACACACTGACTCTCACTGGGGTACAGGAACCACACATACTGACTCTCACTGGGGTACGGATCCCACACACAATGACTCTCACTGAGGTATGCTTCCCACACACAATTACTGTCACTGGGGTACGGGTCCCACACACACTGACTCTCACTGGTGTACGGGACCCACACACACTGACTCTCACTGCGGTATGGGTGGCAGACACACTGACTCTCACTGGGGTATGGGACCGACACACACAAACGCTCACTGGGGTACGGGTGCCACACACACTGACTGTCAATTGCGTACGGGTCTCATACATACTAACTCTCATTGGGGTATGGGTCCCACACACACTGACTCTCACTGGGGAATGGGTGCCACACACACTGACTCTCACTGGGGTACGGGTCCCATTCACACTGACTCACAATGAGGTATGGTTCCCACACACAATGACTCTCACTGGGGTACGGGTCCCACACACACTGACTCCCACTGGGGTATGGGTGCTACACACATTGACTCTCACTGGGGTACGCGTCCCACACACACTGACTCGCACATTATTATGGGTCCCACACACAATGACTCTCGCTGTGGTACAGGTCCCACACACACTGAATCACTGGCGAACGGGACCCACACACACTAACTCTCACTGGGGTGCAGGTCCCACACACACTGAATCTCACTGGTGTACGGGTCCCACACACACTGACTCGCACTGAGGTATGTGTCCCACACACACTGACTCTCACTGGGGTACGGGTCCCAAACACACTACTCTCAAAGGGGTACGGATCCCATTCACACTGACTCTCACTGGGGTACGAGTCCCACACACACTGACTCTCACTGGGGTACGGGATCCACACACACTGACTCTCACTGGGGTACGGGGCACACAAACACTGACTCCCACTGGGGTATGGGTTCCACACACACTGACTCTCACTGTGGTACAGGAAACACACAAACTGAGTCTCACTGGGGTATGGGTTCCACACACACTGACTCTCACAGGGGTACGGGTCCCACACAGACTGACTCTCTCTGGGGTACAGGTCCCACACAAACTGACTCTCTCTGGGGTACAGGTTCCACACACACTGACTCTCATTGGGGTACGGGACACACACACACTGACTCTCACTGGGGTACGGGTCCCACACACACGGACTCTCACTGGGGTACGGTTCCCACACACCCTGACTCTCACTATGGTAAGGGTCCCACACACACTGACTCTCACTGGGGTATGGGACCGACACACACTGACGCTCACTGGGGTATGGGTGCCACACACACTGACTGTCAATTGCCTACGGGTCTCACACATACTAACTCTCACTGGAGTATGGGTCCCACACACACTGACTCTCACTGGGGTACGGATCCCACACACAATGACTCTCACTGGGTTATGGTTCCCAAACACAATGACTCTCACTGGTGTATGGTTCCGACGCACACTGACTCTCACAGGGGTGCGGGTCCACACAGACAGAATCTCACTGGGGTACGGCTCCCGCACACCATGATTCTTACTGGGGTACGGGTCCTACACACACTGACTCTCACTGGGGTACGGGTTCCACTCACAATGACTCTCAGTGGGGTATGCGTTCCACATATACTCACTCTCACTGGGCTAAATCTCCGATACGCACTGATTCTTACTGCGGTTTGGGTACTATTCACATTGATTCTCACTAAGGTACGAGTCCCACACACACTGATTCTCACTGGGGTATGGGTTCCACACACACTGACTCTCATTGGGGTACGGGACACACACACACTGACTCTCACTGGGGTACGGGTCCCACACACACGGACTCTCACTGGGGTACGGTTCCCACACACCCTGACTCTCACTATGGTAAGGGTCCCACACACACTGACTCTCACTGGGGTATGGGACCGACACACACTGACGCTCACTGGGGTATGGGTGCCACACACACTGACTGTCAATTGCGTACGGGTCTCACACATACTAACTCTCACTGGGGTACGGGTCCCAAACACACTACTCTCAAAGGGGTACGGATCCCATTCACACTGACTCTCACTGGGGTACGAGTCCCACACACACTGACTCTCACTGGGGTACGGGATCCACACACACTGACTCTCACTGGGGTACGGGGCACACAAACACTGACTCCCACTGGGGTATGGGTTCCACACACACTGACTCTCACTGTGGTACAGGAAACACACAAACTGAGTCTCACTGGGGTATGGGTTCCACACACACTGACTCTCACAGGGGTACGGGTCCCACACAGACTGACTCTCACTGGGGTACAGGTCCCACACAAACTGACTCTCACTGGGGTACGGGTCCCACACACAATGACTCTCACTGGGGTATGGGTTCCACACACACTGACTCTCACTGGGGTACGGGTTCCACTCACAATGACTCTCAGTGGGGTATGCGTTCCACATATACTCACTCTCACTGGGCTAAATCTCCCATACGCACTGATTCTTACTGCGGTTTGGGTACTATTCACATTGATTCTCACTAAGGTACGAGTCCCACACACACTGATTCTCACTGGGGTATGGGTTCCACACACACTGACTCTCATTGGGGTACGGGACACACACACACTGACTCTCACTGGGGTACGGGTCCCACACACACGGACTCTCACTGGGGTACGGTTCCCACACACCCTGACTCTCACTATGGTAAGGGTCCCACACACACTGACTCTCACTGGGGTATGGGACCGACACACACTGACGCTCACTGGGGTATGGGTGCCACACACACTGACTGTCAATTGCCTACGGGTCTCACACATACTAACTCTCACTGGAGTATGGGTCCCACACACACTGACTCTCACTGGGGTACGGATCCCACACACAATGACTCTCACTGGGTTATGGTTCCCAAACACAATGACTCTCACTGGTGTATGGTTCCGACGCACACTGACTCTCACAGGGGTGCGGGTCCACACAGACAGAATCTCACTGGGGTACGGCTCCCGCACACCATGATTCTTACTGGGGTACGGGTCCTACACACACTGACTCTCACTGGGGTACGGGTTCCACTCACAATGACTCTCAGTGGGGTATGCGTTCCACATATACTCACTCTCACTGGGCTAAATCTCCGATACGCACTGATTCTTACTGCGGTTTGGGTACTATTCACATTGATTCTCACTAAGGTACGAGTCCCACACACACTGATTCTCACTGGGGTATGGGTTCCACACACACTGACTCTCATTGGGGTACGGGACACACACACACTGACTCTCACTGGGGTACGGGTCCCACACACACGGACTCTCACTGGGGTACGGTTCCCACACACCCTGACTCTCACTATGGTAAGGGTCCCACACACACTGACTCTCACTGGGGTATGGGACCGACACACACTGACGCTCACTGGGGTATGGGTGCCACACACACTGACTGTCAATTGCGTACGGGTCTCACACATACTAACTCTCACTGGGGTACGGGTCCCAAACACACTACTCTCAAAGGGGTACGGATCCCATTCACACTGACTCTCACTGGGGTACGAGTCCCACACACACTGACTCTCACTGGGGTACGGGATCCACACACACTGACTCTCACTGGGGTACGGGGCACACAAACACTGACTCCCACTGGGGTATGGGTTCCACACACACTGACTCTCACTGTGGTACAGGAAACACACAAACTGAGTCTCACTGGGGTATGGGTTCCACACACACTGACTCTCACAGGGGTACGGGTCCCACACAGACTGACTCTCACTGGGGTACAGGTCCCACACAAACTGACTCTCACTGGGGTACGGGTCCCACACACAATGACTCTCACTGGGGTATGGGTTCCACACACACTGACTCTCACTGGGGTACGGGTTCCACTCACAATGACTCTCAGTGGGGTATGCGTTCCACATATACTCACTCTCACTGGGCTAAATCTCCCATACGCACTGATTCTTACTGCGGTTTGGGTACTATTCACATTGATTCTCACTAAGGTACGAGTCCCACACACACTGATTCTCACTGGGGTATGGGTTCCACACACACTGACTCTCATTGGGGTACGGGACACACACACACTGACTCTCACTGGGGTACGGGTCCCACACACACGGACTCTCACTGGGGTACGGTTCCCACACACCCTGACTCTCACTATGGTAAGGGTCCCACACACACTGACTCTCACTGGGGTATGGGACCAACACACACTGACGCTCACTGGGGTATGGGTGCCACACACACTGACTGTCAATTGCCTACGGGTCTCACACATACTAACTCTCACTGGAGTATGGGTCCCACACACACTGACTCTCACTGGGGTACGGATCCCACACACAATGACTCTCACTGGGTTATGGTTCCCAAACACAATGACTCTCACTGGTGTATGGTTCCGACGCACACTGACTCTCACAGGGGTGCGGGTCCACACAGACAGAATCTCACTGGGGTACGGCTCCCGCACACCATGATTCTTACTGGGGTACGGGTCCTACACACACTGACTCTCACTGGGGAATGGTTCCCACACACACTGACTCTCACTGGGGTATGGGTCCCACAAACACTGACTCTCACTGGGGTACGGGTTCCACACACACTGACACTCACTGGGGTACCGGTCCCACACACACTGACTCTTACAGGGCTATGGGTCCCACACACACTGACTGTCACTGGGGTACGGTCCATTTCACACTGAATCTCAATGAGGTATGGTTCACACGCACAATGACTCTCACTGGGGTATGGGTTCCACACACACTGACTCTCACTGGGGTACAGGAACCACACATACTGACTCTCACTGGGGTACGGATCCCACACACAATGACTCTCACTGAGGTATGCTTCCCACACACAATGACTGTCACTGGGGTACGGGTCCCACACACACTGACTCTCACTGGTGTACGGGACCCACACACACTGACTCTCACTGCGGTATGGGTGGCAGACACACTGACTCTCACTGGGGTATGGGACCGACACACACAAACGCTCACTGGGGTACGGGTGCCACACACACTGACTGTCAATTGCGTACGGGTCTCATACATACTAACTCTCATTGGGGTATGGGTCCCACACACACTGACTCTCACTGGGGAATGGGTGCCACACACACTGACTCTCACTGGGGTACGGGTCCCATTCACACTGACTCACAATGAGGTATGGTTCCCACACACAATGACTCTCACTGGGGTGCGGGTCCCACACACACTGACTCTCACTGGGGTATGGGTGCTACACACATTGACTCTCACTTGGGTACGCGTCCCACACACACTGACTCGCACATTATTATGGGTCCCACACACAATGACTCTCGCTGTGGTACAGGTCCCACACACACTGAATCACTGGCGAACGGGACCCACACACACTAACTCTCACTGGGGTGCAGGTCCCACACACACTGAATCTCACTGGTGTACGGGTCCCACACACACTGACTCGCACTGAGGTATGTGTCCCACACACACTGACTCTCACTGGGGTACGGGTCCCAAACACACTACTCTCAAAGGGGTACGGATCCCATTCACACTGACTCTCACTGGGGTACGAGTCCCACACACACTGACTCTCACTGGGGTACGGGATCCACACACACTGACTCTCACTGGGGTACGGGGCACACAAACACTGACTCCCACTGGGGTATGGGTTCCACACACACTGACTCTCACTGTGGTACAGGAAACACACAAACTGAGTCTCACTGGGGTATGGGTTCCACACACACTGACTCTCACAGGGGTACGGGTCCCACACAGACTGACTCTCACTGGGGTACAGGTCCCACACAAACTGACTCTCACTTGGGTACGGGTCCCACACACAATGACTCTCACTGGGGTATGGGTTCCACACACACTGACTCTCACTGGGGTACGGGTTCCACTCACAATGACTCTCAGTGGGGTATGCGTTCCACATATACTCACTCTCACTGGGCTAAATCTCCGATACGCACTGATTCTTACTGCGGTTTGGGTACTATTCACATTGATTCTCACTAAGGTACGAGTCCCACACACACTGATTCTCACTGGGGTATGGGTTCCACACACACTGACTCTCATTGGGGTACGGGACACACACACACTGACTCTCACTGGGGTACGGGTCCCACACACACGGACTCTCACTGGGGTACGGTTCCCACACACCCTGACTCTCACTATGGTAAGGGTCCCACACACACTGACTCTCACTGGGGTATGGGACCGACACACACTGACGCTCACTGGGGTATGGGTGCCACACACACTGACTGTCAATTGCGTACGGGTCTCACACATACTAACTCTCACTGGGGTATGGGTCCCACACACACTGACTCTCACTGGGGTACGGATCCCACACACAATGACTCTCACTGGGTTATGGTTCCCAAACACAATGACTCTCACTGGTGTATGGGTCCGACGCACACTGACTCTCACAGGGGTGCGGGTCCACACAGACAGAATCTCACAGGGGTACGGCTCCCGCACACCATGATTCTTACTGGGGTACGGGTCCTACACACACTGACTCTCACTGGGGAATGGTTCCCACACACACTGACTCTCACTGGGGTAAGGGTCCCACACACACTGACTCTCACTGGGGTACGGGTTCCACACACACTGACACTCACTGGGGTACGGATCCCACACACAATGACTCTCACTGAGGTATGCTTCCCACACACAATGACTGTCATTGGGGTACGGGTCCCACACATACTGACTCTCACTGGTGTACGGGACCCACACACACTGACTCTCACTGGGGTATGGGTGGCAGACACGCTGACTCTCACTGGGGTATGGGACCGACACACACAAACGCTCACTGGGGTACGGGTGCCACACACACTGACTGTCAATTGCGTACGGGTCTCAAACATACTAACTCTCACTGGGGTATGGGTCCCACACACACTGACTCTCACTGGGGAATGGGTGCCACACACACTGACTCTCACTGGGGTACGGGTCCCATTCACACTGACTCACAATGAGGTATGGTTCCCACACACAATGACTCTCACTGGGGTACGGGTCCCACACACACTGACTCTCACTGGGGTATGGGTGCTACACACATTGACTCTCACTGGGGTACGCGTCCCACACACACTGACTCGCACATTATTATGGGTCCCACACACAATGACTCTCGCTGTGGTACAGGTCCCACACACACTGTATCACTGGCGAACGGGACCCACACACACTAACTCTCACTGGGGTGCAGGTCCCACACACACTGAATCTCACTGGTGTACGGGTCCCACACATACTGACTCGCACTGAGGTATGTGTCCCACACACACTGACTCTCACTGGGGTACGGGTCCCAAACACACTACTCTCAAAGGGGTACGGATCCCATTCACACTGACTCTCACTGGGGTACGAGTCCCACACACACTGACTCTCACTGGGGTACAGGATCCACCCACACTGACTCTCACTGGGGTACGGGGCACACAAACACTGACTCCCACTGGGGTATGGGTTCCACACACACTGACTCTCACTGTGGTACAGGAAACACACAAACTGAGTCTCACTGGGGTATGGGTTCCACACACACTGACTCTCACAGGGGTACGGGTCCCACACAGACTGACTCTCACTGGGGTACAGGTCCCACACAAACTGACTCTCACTGGGGTACGGGTCCCACACACACTGACTCTCACTGGGGTACGGATCCCACACACAATGACTCTCACTGGGTTATGGTTCCCAAACACAATGACTCTCACTGGTGTATGGTTCCGACGCACACTGACTCTCACAGGGGTGCGGGTCCACACAGACAGAATCTCACTGGGGTACGGCTCCCGCACACCATGATTCTTACTGGGGTACGGGTCCTACACACACTGACTCTCACTGGGGAATGGTTCCCACACACACTGACTCTCACTGGGGTATGGGTCCCACAAACACTGACTCTCACTGGGGTACGGGTTCCACACACACTGACACTCACTGGGGTACCGGTCCCACACACACTGACTCTTACAGGGCTATGGGTCCCACACACACTGACTGTCACTGGGGTACGGTCCATTTCACACTGAATCTCAATGAGGTATGGTTCACACGCACAATGACTCTCACTGGGGTATGGGTTCCACACACACTGACTCTCACTGGGGTACAGGAACCACACATACTGACTCTCACTGGGGTACGGATCCCACACACAATGACTCTCACTGAGGTATGCTTCCCACACACAATGACTGTCACTGGGGTACGGGTCCCACACACACTGACTCTCACTGGTGTACGGGACCCACACACACTGACTCTCACTGCGGTATGGGTGGCAGACACACTGACTCTCACTGGGGTATGGGACCGACACACACAAACGCTCACTGGGGTACGGGTGCCACACACACTGACTGTCAATTGCGTACGGGTCTCATACATACTAACTCTCATTGGGGTATGGGTCCCACACACACTGACTCTCACTGGGGAATGGGTGCCACACACACTGACTCTCACTGGGGTACGGGTCCCATTCACACTGACTCACAATGAGGTATGGTTCCCACACACAATGACTCTCACTGGGGTGCGGGTCCCACACACACTGACTCTCACTGGGGTATGGGTGCTACACACATTGACTCTCACTTGGGTACGCGTCCCACACACACTGACTCGCACATTATTATGGGTCCCACACACAATGACTCTCGCTGTGGTACAGGTCCCACACACACTGAATCACTGGCGAACGGGACCCACACACACTAACTCTCACTGGGGTGCAGGTCCCACACACACTGAATCTCACTGGTGTACGGGTCCCACACATACTGACTCGCACTGAGGTATGTGTCCCACACACA
Source organism: Isurus oxyrinchus (assembly GCA_026770705.1). Lineage (NCBI taxonomy): Eukaryota > Metazoa > Chordata > Chondrichthyes > Lamniformes > Lamnidae > Isurus > Isurus oxyrinchus. Next base: position 16,743,811 of record JANJGN010000036.1, on the reverse strand, counting down.
CTGACTCTCACTGGGGTACGGGTCCCAAACACACTACTCTCAAAGGGGTACGGATCCCATTCACACTGACTCTCACTGGGGTACGAGTCCCACACACACTGACTCTCACTGGGGTACGGGATCCACACACACTGACTCTCACTGGGGTACGGGGCACACAAACACTGACTCCCACTGGGGTATGGGTTCCACACACACTGACTCTCACTGTGGTACAGGAAACACACAAACTGAGTCTCACTGGGGTATGGGTTCCACACACACTGACTCTCACAGGGGTACGGGTCCCACACAGACTGACTCTCACTGGGGTACAGGTCCCACACAAACTGACTCTCACTTGGGTACGGGTCCCACACACAATGACTCTCACTGGGGTATGGGTTCCACACACACTGACTCTCACTGGGGTACGGGTTCCACTCACAATGACTCTCAGTGGGGTATGCGTTCCACATATACTCACTCTCACTGGGCTAAATCTCCGATACGCACTGATTCTTACTGCGGTTTGGGTACTATTCACATTGATTCTCACTAAGGTACGAGTCCCACACACACTGATTCTCACTGGGGTATGGGTTCCACACACACTGACTCTCATTGGGGTACGGGACACACACACACTGACTCTCACTGGGGTACGGGTCCCACACACACGGACTCTCACTGGGGTACGGTTCCCACACACCCTGACTCTCACTATGGTAAGGGTCCCACACACACTGACTCTCACTGGGGTATGGGACCGACACACACTGACGCTCACTGGGGTATGGGTGCCACACACACTGACTGTCAATTGCGTACGGGTCTCACACATACTAACTCTCACTGGGGTATGGGTCCCACACACACTGACTCTCACTGGGGTACGGATCCCACACACAATGACTCTCACTGGGTTATGGTTCCCAAACACAATGACTCTCACTGGTGTATGGGTCCGACGCACACTGACTCTCACAGGGGTGCGGGTCCACACAGACAGAATCTCACAGGGGTACGGCTCCCGCACACCATGATTCTTACTGGGGTACGGGTCCTACACACACTGACTCTCACTGGGGAATGGTTCCCACACACACTGACTCTCACTGGGGTAAGGGTCCCACACACACTGACTCTCACTGGGGTACGGGTTCCACACACACTGACACTCACTGGGGTACGGATCCCACACACAATGACTCTCACTGAGGTATGCTTCCCACACACAATGACTGTCATTGGGGTACGGGTCCCACACATACTGACTCTCACTGGTGTACGGGACCCACACACACTGACTCTCACTGGGGTATGGGTGGCAGACACGCTGACTCTCACTGGGGTATGGGACCGACACACACAAACGCTCACTGGGGTACGGGTGCCACACACACTGACTGTCAATTGCGTACGGGTCTCAAACATACTAACTCTCACTGGGGTATGGGTCCCACACACACTGACTCTCACTGGGGAATGGGTGCCACACACACTGACTCTCACTGGGGTACGGGTCCCATTCACACTGACTCACAATGAGGTATGGTTCCCACACACAATGACTCTCACTGGGGTACGGGTCCCACACACACTGACTCTCACTGGGGTATGGGTGCTACACACATTGACTCTCACTGGGGTACGCGTCCCACACACACTGACTCGCACATTATTATGGGTCCCACACACAATGACTCTCGCTGTGGTACAGGTCCCACACACACTGTATCACTGGCGAACGGGACCCACACACACTAACTCTCACTGGGGTGCAGGTCCCACACACACTGAATCTCACTGGTGTACGGGTCCCACACATACTGACTCGCACTGAGGTATGTGTCCCACACACACTGACTCTCACTGGGGTACGGGTCCCAAACACACTACTCTCAAAGGGGTACGGATCCCATTCACACTGACTCTCACTGGGGTACGAGTCCCACACACACTGACTCTCACTGGGGTACAGGATCCACCCACACTGACTCTCACTGGGGTACGGGGCACACAAACACTGACTCCCACTGGGGTATGGGTTCCACACACACTGACTCTCACTGTGGTACAGGAAACACACAAACTGAGTCTCACTGGGGTATGGGTTCCACACACACTGACTCTCACAGGGGTACGGGTCCCACACAGACTGACTCTCACTGGGGTACAGGTCCCACACAAACTGACTCTCACTGGGGTACGGGTCCCACACACAATGACTCTCACTGGGGTATGGGTTCCACACACACTGACTCTCACTGGGGTACGGGTTCCACTCACAATGACTCTCAGTGGGGTATGCGTTCCACATATACTCACTCTCACTGGGCTAAATCTCCCATAAGCACCGATTCTTACTGCGGTTTGGGTACTATTCACATTGATTCTCACTAAGGTACGAGTCCCACACACACTGATTCTCACTGGGGTATGGGTTCCACACACACTGACTCTCATTGGGGTACGGGACACACACACACTTACTCTCACTGGGGTACGGGTCCCACACACACGGACTCTCACTGGGGTACGGTTCCCACACACCCTGACTCTCACTATGGTAAGGGTCCCACACACACTGACTCTCACTGGGGTATGGGACCGACACACACTGACGCTCACTGGGGTATGGGTGCCACACACACTGACTGTCAATTGCGTACGGGTCTCACACATACTAACTCTCACTGGGGTATGGGTCCCACACACACTGACTCTCACTGGGGTACGGATCCCACACACAATGACTCTCACTGGGTTATGGTTCCCAAACACAATGACTCTCACTGGTGTATGGGTCCGACGCACACTGACTCTCACAGGGGTGCGGGTCCACACAGACAGAATCTCACTGGGGTACGGCTCCCGCACACCATGATTCTTACTGGGGTACGGGTCCTACACACACTGACTCTCACTGGGGAATGGTTCCCACACACACTGACTCTCACTGGGGTATGGGTCCCACACACACTGACTCTCACTGGGGTACGGGTTCCACACACACTGACACTCACTGGGGTACCGGACCCACACTCACTGACTCTTACAGGGCTATGGGTCCCACACACACTGACTGTCACTGGGGTACGGTCCATTTCACACTGAATCTCAATGAGGTATGGTTCACACACACAATGACTCTCACTGGGGTATGGGTTCCACACACACTGACTCTCACTGGGGTACAGGAACCACACATACTGACTCTCACTGGGGTACGGCTCCCACACACAATGACTCTCACTGAGGTATGCTTCCCACACACAATGACTGTCATTGGGGTACGGGTCCCACACACACTGACTCTCACTGGTGTACGGGACCCACACACACTGACTCTCACTGGGGTATGGGTGGCAGACACACTGACTCTCACTGGGGTATGGGACCGACACACACAAACGCTCACTGGGGTACGGGTGCCACACACACTGACTGTCAATTGCGTACGGGTCTCATACATACTAACTCTCACTGGGGTATGGGTCCCACACACACTGACTCTCACTGGGGTACGGGTCCCACACACACTGACCCTCACTGGGGTAGGGTTCCCACACACACTGACTCTCACTATGGTATGGGTCCCACACACACTGACTCTCACTGGGGTATGGGACTGACAAACACTGACGCTCACTGGGATACGGGTCCCACACGCACTGACTGTCAATGGTGTACGGGTCTCACACATACTAACTCTCACTGGGGTACGGGTCACACACACACTGACTCACACTGGGGTACGGGTCCCACACAGAATGACTCTCACTGGGTTATGGTTCCCAAACACAATGACGCTTACTGGGGTACGGGTCCGACACACAATGACTCTCACTGGGGTACGGGTCCCACACGCACTGACTCACTGTGGAATGGGTCCCACACACACTGACTCTCACTGGGGTACGGGACCCACACAAACTGACTCTCACTGGGGTACGGGTTCCAGACACACTGACTCTCACAGGGGTACCGTTCCCACACACACTGACTCTTACTGGGGTATGGGTCCCACACACACTGACTCTCACTGGGGTATGGTGCCTTTCACACTGAGCTCAATGAGGTATGGTTCACACACACAATGACTCTCAATGGGCTATGGGCTCCACACACACAGACTCTCACTGGGGTACGGGTCCCATACACACTGACTCTCACTGGAGTACGGGTCCCACACACACTGACTCTCACTGGGGTATGGGTCCCACACACACTGACTCTCACTGGGGTACAGCTCCCAAACACAATGACTCTCACTGGGGTACAGGGCCCACACACACTGACTCTCACTGGGGAATGGGTCCCACACACAATGACTCTCACTGGGGTACAAACCAACACACACTGACTCTCACTGGGGTACCGTTCCCACACACGCTGACTCTCAATAGGGTTTGGGTCCCACACACACTGACTCTCACTGGGGTATGAGTGCCACACACACTGACTCTCACTGGGGTACGGGTCCCACACACACTGACTCTCACTGGGGTATGGGTGCCACACACACTGACTCTCACTGGGGTACGGGTCCCATTCACACTGACTCACAATGAGGTATGGTTCCCACACACAATGACTCTCACTGTGGTATGGGTTCCAAATAAACTCACTCTCACTGGGGTAAATCGCCCATACACACTGGTTCTTACTGTGGTTTGGGTACCATTCACACTGATTCTCACTAAGGTACGAGTCCCACACACACTGATTCTCACTGGGGTATGGGTTCCACACACACTGACTCTCATTGGGGTACGGGACACACACACACTGACTCTCACTGGGGTACGGGTCCCACACACACTGACTCTCACTGGGGTACAGGACCCACACACACTGACCCTCACTGGGGTACGGTTCCCACACACACTGACTCTCGCTATGGTATGGGTCCCACACACACTGACTCTCACGAGGGTATGGGACTGACACACACTGACGCTCACTGGGATACGGGTCCCACATACAATGACTCTCAATGGCGTACGGGCCTTACACATAATAACTCTCACTGGGGTACGGGACACACACAAACTGACTCACACTGGGTTACGGATCCCACACACAATGACTCTCACTGTGTTATGGTTCCCAAACACAATGACTCTCACTGGGGTACGGGTGGGACACACACTGACTCTCACAGGGGTACGGGTCCCACCCAGACTGAATCTCACTGGGGTACGGGTCCCACACACACTGACTCTCACTGTGGAATGGGTCCCACACACACTGACTCTCACTGAGGTAGGGGTCCCACACAAACTGACTCTCACTGGGGTACGGGTTCCACACACACTGACTCTCACTGGGGTACGGGTTCCAGACACACTGACTATCACTGGGGTACCGGTCCCACACACACTGACTCTCACTGGGGTACGGGTCCCATTCACACTGACTCACAATGAGGTATGGTTCCCACACACAATGACTCTCACTGGGGTACGGGTCCCACACACACTGACTCTCACTGGGGTATGGGTGCTACACACATTGACTCTCACTGGGGTACGCGTCCCACACACACTGACTCGCACATTATTATGGGTCCCACACACAATGACTCTCGCTGTGGTACAGGTCCCACACACACTGAATCACTGGCGAACGGGACCCACACACACTAACTCTCACTGGGGTGCAGATCCCACAACACACTGAATCTCACTGGTATACGGGTCCCACACACACTGACTCGCACTGAGGTATGTGTCCCACACACACTGACTCTCACTGGGGTACGGGTCCCAAACACACTACTCTCAAAGAGATACGGATCCCATTCATACTGACTCTCACTGAGGTACGAGTCCCACACACACTGACTCTCACTGGGGTACGGGATCCACACACACTGACTCTCACTGGGGTACGGGACACACAAACACTGACTCCCACTGGGGTATGGGTTCCACACACACTGACTCACACTGTGTTCCAGGAAACACACAAACTGAGTCTCACTGGAATACGGGTCCCAGACACACTGACTCTCACTGGGGTACAGGTCCCACACACACTGACTCACACTGGGGTACAGTACCCACACACACTGACTCTCACTGGTATACGGTTCCCACACACGCTGACTCTCACTGGGGTACGGGTCCCACACACACTGACTCTCACTGGTGTACGTGACCCACACACACTGACTCTCACTGGGGTACGGGTCCCACACACACTGATTCTCACTGGGGTACAGGTCCCACACACACTGACTCTCACTGGGGTACGGGTCCCACACACAATGACTCTCACGGGGGTATGTGTTCCACATATACTCACTCTCACTGGGGTAAATCCCACATACACACTGATTCTTACAGCGGTTTGGGTACCATTCACACTGATTCTCACTAAGTTAAGAGTCCGACACACACTGATTCTCACAGGGGTATGGGTTCCACACACACTGACTCTCACTGGGATACGGGTCCCACACACACTGACTCTCACTGGGGTACAGGTCCCACACAAACTGACTCTCACTGGGGTACGGGTCCCACACACAATGACTCTCACTGGGGTATGGGTTCCACACACACTGACTCTCACTGGGGTACGGGTTCCACACACAATGACTCTCAGTGGGGTATGGGTTCCACATATACTCACTCTCACTGGGCTAAATCTCCCATACGCACTGATTCTTACTGCGGTTTGGGTACTATTCACATTGATTCTCACTAAGGTACGAGTCCCACACACACTGATTCTCACTGGGGTATGGGTTCCACACACACTGACTCTCACTGGCGTACGGGTCCCACACACTCTGACTCTCACTGGGGTACGGGTCCCACACACACTGACTCTCACTGTGGAATGGGTCCCACACACACTGACTCTCACTGGGGTAGGGGTCCCACACAAACTGACTCTCACTGGGGTACGGGTTCCACACACACTGACTCTCACTGGGGTACGGGTCCCACACTCACTGACTCTCACTGGTGTACGTGACCCACACACACTGACTCTCACTGGGGTACAGGTCCCACACACACTGACTCTCACTGGGGAATGGGTGCCACACACACTGACTCTCACTGGGGTACGGGTCCCATTCACACTGACTCACAATGAGGTATGGTTCCCACACACAATGACTCTCACTGGGTTACGGGTCCCACACACACTGACTCTCACTGGGGTACGGGTCCCACACACACTGACTCTCACTGTGGAATGGGTCCCACACACACTGACTCTCACTGGGGTAGGGGTCCCACACAAACTGACTCTCACTGGGGTACGGGTTCCACACACACTGACTCTCACTGGGGTACGGGTCCCACACTCACTGACTCTCACTGGTGTACGTGACCCACACACACTGACTCTCACTGGGGTACGGGTCCCACACACACTGACTCTCACTGGGGAATGGGTGCCACACACACTGACTCTCACTGGGGTACGGGTCCCATTCACACTGACTCACAATGAGGTATGGTTCCCACACACAATGACTCTCACTGGGTTACGGGTCCCACACACACTGACTTTCACTGGGGTATGGGTGCTACACACATTGACTCTCACTGGGGTATGCGTCCCACACACACTGACTCGCACATTATTATGGGTCCCACACACAATGACTCTCGCTGTGGTACAGGTCCCACACACACTGAATCACTGGCGAACGGGACCCACACACACTAACTCTCACCTGGGTACAGGTCCCACACAGACTGAATCTCACTGGTGTACGGGTCCCACACACACTGACTCGCACTGAGGTATGTGTCCCACACACACTGACTCTCACTGGGGTACGGGTCCCAAACACACTACTCTCAAAGGGGTACGGATCCCATTCACACTGACTCTCACTGGGGAACGAGTCTCACACACACTGACTCTCACTGGGGTACGGGATGCACACACACTGACTCTCACTGGGGTAGGGGACACACACACACTGACTCCCACTGGGGTATGGGTTCCACACACACTGACTCTCACTGTGGTACAGGAAACACACAAACTGAGTCTCACTGGAATACGGGTCCCACACACACTGACTCTCACTGGGGTACGGGTCCCACACACACTGACTCTCACTGGGGTACAGTACCCACACACACTGACTCTCACTGGGGTACGGGACACACAAACACTGACTCCCACTGGGGTATGGGTTCCACACACACTGTCTCTCACTGTGGTACAGGAAACACACAAACTGACTCTCACTGGGGTACGGGTTCCAGACACACTGACTCTCACAGGGGTACCGTTCCCACACTCACTGACTCTTACTGGGGTATGGGTCCCACACACACTGACTCTCACTGGGGTATGGTCCCTTTCACACTGAGCTCAATGAGGTATGGTTCACACACACAATGACTCTCAATGGGCTATGGGCTCCACACACACAGACTCTCACTGGGGTACGGGTCCCACACACACTGACTCTCACTGGAGTACGGCTCCCACACACCATGATTCTTACTGGGGTACGGGTCCTACACACACTGACTCTCACTGGGGAATCGTTCCCACACACACTGACTCTCACTGGGGTACGGGTCCCACAGAAACTGACTCTCACTGGGGTACGGGTTCCACACACACTGACACTCACTGGGGTACCGGTCCCACACACACTGACTCTTACTGGGCTATGGGTCCCACACACACTGACTGTCACTGGGGTACGGTCCCTTTCACACTGAATCTCAATGAGGTATGGTTCACACACACAATGACTCTCACTGGGGTATGGGTTCCACACACACTGACTCTCACTGGGGTACGGGTCCCACACACACTGTCTCTCACTGGGGTACAGGAAACACACTCACTGACTCACACTGGGGTACGGATCCCACACACAATGACTCTCACTGAGGTATGCTTCCCACACACAATGACTGTCATTGGGGTACGGGTCCCACACACACTGACTCTCACTGGTGTACGGGACCCACACACACTGACTCTCACTGGGGCACGGGTCCCACACACACTGAATCTCACTGGAGTTTCGGTCCCACACACACAGACTCTCACTGGGGTATGGGTCGCAGACACACTGACTCTCACTGGGGTATGGGACCGACACACATAAACGCTCACTGGGGTATGGGAGCCACACACACTGACTGTCAATTGCGTACGGGTCTCACACATACTAACTCTCACTGGGGTATGGGTCCCACACACACTGACTCTCACTGGGGTAGGGTTCCCACACACACTGACTCTCACTATGGTATGGGTCCCACACACACTGACTCTCACTGGGGTATGGGACTGACAAACACTGACGCTCACTGGGATACGGGTCCCACACGCACTGACTGTCAATGGCATACGGGTCTCACACATACTAACTCTCACTGGGGTACGGGTCACACACACACTGACTCACACTGGGGTACGGGTCCCACACAGAATGACTCTCACTGGGTTATGGTTCCCAAACACAATGACTCTTACTGGGGTTCGGGTCCGACACACAATGAGGTACGGGTCCCACACACACTGACTCACTGTGGAATGGGTCCCACACACACTGACTCTCACTGGGGTACGGGTCCCACACAAACTGACTCTCACTGGGGTACAGGTTCCAGACACACTGACTCTCACAGGGGTACCGTTCCCACACTCACTGACTCTTACTCGGGTATGGGTCCCACACACACTGACTCTCACTGGGGTATGGTCCCTTTCACACTGAGCTCAATGAGGTATGGTTCACACACACAATGACTCTCAATGGGCAATGGGCTCCACACACACAGACTCTCACTGGGGTACGGGTCCCACACACACTGACTCTCACTGGAGTACGGGTCCCACACACACTGACTCTCACTGGGGTATGGGTCCCACACACACTGACTCTCACTGGGGTACAGCTCCCAAACACAATGACTCTCACTGGGGTACGGGTCCCACACACACTGACTCTCACTGGGGTACGGGACACACAAACACTGACTCCCACTGGGGTATGGGTTCCACACACACTGACTCTCACTGTGGTACAGGAAACACACAAACTGAGTCTCACTGGAATACGGGTCCCACACACACTGACTCTCACTGGGGTACGGGTCCCACACACACTGACTCTCACTGGGGTACGGGTCCCACACACACTGACTCACTGTGGAATGGGTCCCACACACACTGACTCTCACTGGGGTATGGTCCCTTTCACACTGAGCTCAATGAGGTATTGTTCACACACACAATGACTCTCGATGGGCTATGGGCTCCACACACACAGACTCTCACTGGGGTATGGGTCCCACACACACTGACTCTCACTGGAGTATGGGTCCCACACACACTGACTCTCACTGGGGTATGGGTCCCACACACACTGACTCTCACTGGGGTACAGCTCCCAAACACAATGACTCTCACTGGGGTACGGGTCCCACACACACTGACTCTCACTGGGGAATGGGTCCCACACACAATGACTCTCACTGGGGTACAAACCAACACACACTGACTCTCACTGGGGTACCGTTCCCACATACGCTGACTCTCAATGGGGTTTGGGTCCCACACACACTGACTCTCACTGGGGTACGAGTGCCACACACACTGACTCTCACTGGGGTACGGGTCCCACACACACTGACTCTCACTGGGGTACGGGTCCCAGTCACACTGACTCACAATGAGGTATGGTTCCCACACACAATGACTCTCACTGTGGTATGGGTTCCAAATAAACTCACTCTCACTGGGGTAAATCACCCATACACACTGGTTCTTACTGTGGTTTGGGTACCATTCACACTGATTCTCACTAAGGTACGAGTCCCACACACACTGATTCTCACTGGGGTATGGGTTCCACACACATTGACTCTCATTGGGGTACGGGACACACACACACTGACTCTCACTGGGGTACGGGTCCCACACACACTGACTCTCACTGGGGTACAGGATCCACACACACAGACCCTCACTGGGGTACGGTTCCCACACACACTGACTCTCACTATGGTATGGGTCCCACACACACTGACTCTCACTAGGGTATGGGACTGACACAAACTGACGCTCACTGGGATACGGGTCCCACATACAATGACTGTCAATGGCGTACGGGCCTTACACATAATAATTCTCACTGGGGTACGGGTCACACACAAACTGACTCACACTGGGTTACGGATCCCACACACAATGACTCTCACTGGGTTATGGTTCCCAAACACAATGACTCTCACTGGGGTACGGGTCGGACACACACTGACTCTCACTGGGGTACGGGTCCCACCCAGACTGAATCTCACTGGGGTACGGGTCCCACACACACTGACTCTTACTGAGGTATGGGTCCCACACACACTGACTCTCACTGGGGTATGGTCCCTTTCACACTGAATCTCAATGAGGTATGGTTCACACACACAATGACTCTCAATGGGCTATGGGTTCCACACACACTGACTCTCACTGGGGTACGGGTCCCACACACACTGACTCTCACTGGAGTACGGGTCCCACACACACTGACTCTCACTGGGGTATGGGTCCCACACACACTGACTCTCACTGGGGTACAGCTCCCAAACACACTGACTCTCACTGGGGTACAGGTCCCACACACACTGACTCTCACTGGGGTACGGGTCCCACACACACTGACTCTCACTGGGGAATGGGTGCCACACACTGACTCTCACTGGGGTACGGGTCCCATTCACACTGACTCACAATGAGGTATGGTTCCCACACACAATGACTCTCACTGGGGTACGGGTCCCACACACACTGACTCTCACTGGGGTATGGGTGCTACACACATTGACTCACTGGGGTACGCGTCCCACACACACTGACTCGCACATTATTATGGGTCCCACACACAATGACTCTCGCTGTGGTACAGGTCCCACACACACTGAATCACTGGCGAACGGGACCCACACACACTAACTCTCACTGGGGTACAGGTCCCACACACACTGAATCTCACTGGTGTACGTGTCCCACACACACTGACTCGCACTGAGGTATGTGTCCCACACACACTGACTCTCACTGGGGTACGGGTCCCAAACACACTACTCTCAAAGGGGTACGGATCCCATTCACAATGACTCTCACTGGGGTACGAGTCCCACACACACTGACTCTCACTGGGGTACGGGATCCACACACACTGACTCTCACTGGGGTACGGGACACACAAACACTGACTCCCACTGGTATGGGTTCCACACGCACTGACTCTCACTGGGGTACGGGTCCCACACACACTGACTCACTGTGGAATGGGTCCCACACACACTGACTCTCACTGGGGTATGGTCCCTTTCACACTGAGCTCAATGAGGTATGGTTCACACACACAATGACTCTCGATGGGCTATGGGCTCCACACACACAGACTCTCACTGGGGTACGGGTCCCACACACACTGACTCTCACTGGAGTATGGGTCCCACACACACTGACTCTCACTGGGGTATGGGTCCCATTCACACTGACTCTCACTGGGGTACGAGTCCCACACACACTGAGTCTCACTGGGGTACGGGATCCACACACACTGACTCTCACTGGGGTACGGGTCCCACACACACTGACTCTCACTGGGGTACGGGTCCCACACACACTGACTCACTGTGGAATGGGTCCCACACACACTGACTCTCACTGGGGTATGGGTCCCAAACACACTGACTCTCACTGGGGTACAGCTCCCAAACACAATGACTCTCACTGGGGTACGGGTCCCACATACACTGACTCTCACTGGGGAATGGGTCCCACACACAATGACTCTCACTGGGGTACAAACCAACACACACTGACTCTCACTGGGGTACCGTTCCCACACACGCTGACTCTCAATGGGGTTTGGGTCCCACACACACTGACTCTCACTGGGGTACGAGTGCCACACACACTGACTCTCACTGGGGTACGGGTCCCACACACACTGACTCTCACTGGGGTACGGGTCCCACACACACTGACTCTCACTGGGGTATGGGTGCCACACACACTGACTCTCACTGGGGTACGGGTCCCAGTCACACTGACTCACAATGAGGTATGGTTCCCACACACAATGACTCTCACTGTGGTATGGGTTCCAAATAAACTCACTCTCACTGGGGTAAATCACCCATACGCACTGGTTCTTACTGTGGTTTGGGTACCATTCACAATGATTCTCACTAAGGTACGAGTCCCACACACACTGATTCTCACTGGGGTATGGGTTCCACACACATTGACTCTCATTGGGGTACGGGACACACACACACTGACTCTCACTGGGGTACGGGTCCCACTCACACTGACTCTCACTGGGGTACAGGACCCACACACACAGACCCTCACTGGGGTATGGTTCCCACACACACTGACTCTCACTATGGTATGGGTCCCACACACACTGACTCTCACTAGGGTATGGGACTGACACACACTGACGCTCACTGGGATACGGGTCCCACATACAATGACTGTCAATGGCGTACGGGCCTTACACATAATAACTCTCACTGGGGTACGGGTCACACACAAACTGACTCACACTGGGTTACGGATCCCACACACAATGACTCTCACTGGGTTATGGTTCCCAAACACAATGACTCTCACTGGGGTATGGGTCGGACACACACTGACTCTCACAGGGGTACGGGTCCCACCCAGACTGAATCTCACTGGGGTACGGGTCCCACACACACTGACTCTCACTGTGGAATGGGTCCCACACACACTGACTCTCACTGGGGTAGGGGTCCCACACAAACTGACTCTCACTGGGGTACGGGTTCCACACACACTGACTCTCACTGGGGTACGGGTTCCAGACACACTGACTCTCACTGGGGTACCGGTCCCACACACACTGACTCTTACTGAGGTATGGGTCCCACACACACTGACTCTCACTGGGGTACGGTCCCTTTCACACTGAATCTCAATGAGGTATGGTTCACACACACAATGACTCTCAATGGGCTATGGGTTCCACACACACTGACTCTCACTGGGGTACGGGTCCCACACACACTGACTCTCACTGGAGTACGGGTCCCAACACACACTGACTCTCACTGGGGTATGGGTCCCACACACACTGACTCTCACTGGGGTACAGCTCCCAAACACACTGACTCTCTCTGGGGTACAGGTCCCACACACACTGACTCTCACTGGGGTACGGGTCCCACACACACTGACTCACAATGAGGTATGGTTCCCACACACAATGACTCTCACTGGGGTACGGGTCCCACACACACTGACTCTCACTGGGGTATGGGTGCTACACACATTGACTCTCACTTGGGTACGCGTCCCACACACACTGACTCGCACATTATTATGGGTCCCACACACAATGACTCTCACTGTGGTACAGGTCCCACACACACTGAATCACTGGCGAACGGGACCCACACACACTAACTCTCACTGGGGTACAGGTCCCACACACACTGAATCTCACTGGTGTACGTGTCCCACACACACTGACTCGCACTGAGGTATGTGTCCCACACACACTGACTCTCACTGGGGTACGGGTCCCAAACACACTACTCTCAAAGGGGTACGGATCCCATTCACACTGACTCTCACTGGGGTACGAGTCCCACACACACTGACTCTCACTGGGGTACGGGATCCACACATACTGACTCTCACTGGGGTACGGGACACACAAACACTGACTCCCACTGGGGTATGGGTTCCACACACACTGACTCTCACTGTGGTACAGGAAACACACAAACTGAGTCTCACTGGAATACGGGTCCCACACACACTGACTCTCACTGGGGTACGGGTCCCACACACGCTGACTCTCACTGGGGTACGGGTCCCACACACACTGACTCACTGTGGAATGGGTCCCACACACACTGACTCTCACTGGGGTACGGGTCCCACACAAACTGACTCTCACTGGGGAACGGGTTCCAGAAACACTGACTCTCACAGGGGTACCGTTCCCACACTCACTGACTCTTACTGGGGTATGGGTCCCACACACACTGACTCTCACTGGGGTATGGGTCCCACACACACTGACTCTCACTGGGGTATGGTCCCTTTCACACTGAGCTCAATGAGGTATGGTTCACACACACAATGACTCTCAATGGGCTATGGGCTCCACACACACAGACTCTCACTGGGGTACGGGTCCCACACACACTGACTCTCACTGGAGTACGGGTCCCACACACACTGACTCTCACTGGGGTATGGGTCCCACACACACTGACTCACACTGGGGTACAGCTCCCAAACACAATGACTCTCACTGGGGTACGGGTCCCACACACACTGACTCTCACTGGGGAATGTGTCCCACACACAATGACTCTCACTGGGGTACAAACCAACACACACTGACTCTCACTGGGGTACCGTTCCCACATACGCTGACTCTCAATGGGATTTGGGTCCCACACACACTGACTCTCACTGGGGTACGAGTGCCACACACACTGACTCTCACTGGGGTATGGGTCCCACACACACTGACTCACAATGAGGTATGGTTCCCACACACAATGACTCTCACTGTGGTATGGGTTCCAAATAAACTCACTCTCACTGGGGTAATTCACCCATACACACTGGTTCTTACTGTGGTTTGGGTACCATTCACACTGATTCTCACTAAGGTACGAGTCCCACACACACTGATTCTCACTGGGGTATGGGTTCCAAACACATTGACTCTCATTGGGGTACGGGACACACACACACTGACTCTCACTGGAGTACGGGTCCCACACACACTGACTCTCACTGGGGAATGGGTCCCACACACAATGACTCTCACTGGGGTACAAAACCACACACACTGATTCTCACTGGGGTACCATTCCCACACACGCTGACTCTCACTGGGGATTGGGTCCCACACACACTGACTCTCACTGGGGTGCGAGTACCACACACACTGACTCTCACTGGGGTATGGGACTGACACACTCTGACGCTCACTGGGATACGGGTCCCACATACAATGACTGTCAATGGCGTATGGGCCTTACACATAATAACTCTCACTGGGGTACGGGTCACACACAAACTGACTCACACTGGGTTACGGATCCCACACACAATGACTCTCACTGGGTTATGGTTCCCAAACACAATGACTCTCACTGGGGTACGGGTCCCACACACACTGACTCTTACTGGGGTACGGGTTCCACACACACTGACACTCATTGGGGTACCGGTCCCACACACACTGACTCTTACTGAGGTATGGGTCCCACACACACTGACTCTCACTGGGGTATGGTCCCTTTCACACTGAATCTCAATGAGGTATGGTTCACACACACAATGACTCTCAATGGGCTATGGGTTCCACACACACTGACTCTCACTGGGGTACGGGTCCCACACACACTGACTCTCACTGGAGTACGGGTCCCACACACACTGACTCTCACTGGGGTATGGGTCCCACACACACTGACTCTCACTGGGGTACAGCTCCCAAACACACTGACTCTCTCTGGGGTACAGGTCCCACACACACTGACTCTCACTGGGGTACGGGTCCCACACACACTGACTCTCACTGGGGAATGGGTGCCACACACTGACTCTCACTGGGGTACGGGTCCCATTCACACTGACTCACAATGAGGTATGGTTCCCACACACAATGACTCTCACTGGGGTGCGGGTCCCACACACACTGACTCTCACTGGGGAATGGGTGCTGCACACATTGACTCTCACTGGGGTACGCGTCCCACACACACTGACTCGCACATTATTATGGGTCCCACACACAATGACTCTCGCTGTGGTACAGGTCCCACACACACTGAATCACTGGCGAACGGGACCCACACACACTAACTCTCACTGGGGTACAGGTCCCACACACACTGAATCTCACTGGTGTACGTGTCCCACACACACTGACTCGCACTGAGGTATGTGTCCCACACACACTGACTCTCACTGGGGTACGGGTCCCAAACACACTACTCTCAAAGGGGTACGGATCCCATTCACAATGACTCTCACTGGGGTACGAGTCCCACACACACTGACTCTCACTGGGGTACGGGATCCACACACACTGACTCTCACTGGGGTACGGGACACACAAACACTGACTCCCACTGGTATGGGTTCCACACGCACTGACTCTCACTGGGGTACGGGTCCCACACACACTGACTCACTGTGGAATGGGTCCCACACACACTGACTCTCACTGGGGTATGGTCCCTTTCACACTGAGCTCAATGAGGTATGGTTCACACACACAATGACTCTCGATGGGCTATGGGCTCCACACACACAGACTCTCACTGGGGTACGGGTCCCACACACACTGACTCTCACTGGAGTATGGGTCCCACACACACTGACTCTCACTGGGGTATGGGTCCCATTCACACTGACTCTCACTGGGGTACGAGTCCCACACACACTGAGTCTCACTGGGGTACGGGATCCACACACACTGACTCTCACTGGGGTACGGGTCCCACACACACTGACTCTCACTGGGGTACGGGTCCCACACACACTGACTCACTGTGGAATGGGTCCCACACACACTGACTCTCACTGGGGTATGGGTCCCAAACACACTGACTCTCACTGGGGTACAGCTCCCAAACACAATGACTCTCACTGGGGTACGGGTCCCACATACACTGACTCTCACTGGGGAATGGGTCCCACACACAATGACTCTCACTGGGGTACAAACCAACACACACTGACTCTCACTGGGGTACCGTTCCCACACACGCTGACTCTCACTGGGATGTGGGTCCCACACACACTGACTCTCACTGGAGTTTGGGTCCCACACACACTGACTCTCACTGGGGTATGGGTGGCAGACACACTGACTCTCACTGGGATATGGGACCGACACACACAAACGCTCACTGGGGTACGGGTGCCACACACACTGACTGTCAATTGCGTACGGGTCTCACACATACTAACTCTCACTGGGGTATGGGTCCCACATACACTGACTCACACTGGGTTACGGATCCCACACACAATGACTCTCACTGGTGTATGGGTCCGACACACACTGACTCTCACAGGGGTGCGGGTCCACACAGACTGACTCTCACTGGGGTACGGATCCCACACACCATGATTCTCACTGGGGTACGGGTCCTACACACACTGACTCTCACTGGGGAATGGGTCCCACACACACTGACTCTCACTGGGGTATGGGTCCCACACAAACTGACTCTCACTGGGGTACGGGTTCCACACACACTGACTCTCACGGGGGTACGGGTTCCACACACACTGAAACTCACTGGGGTACCGGTCCCACACACACTGACTCTTACTGGGCTATGGGTCCCACACACACTGACTGTCACTCGGGTACGGTCCCTTTCACACTGAATCTCAATGAGGTATGGTTCACATACACAATGACTCTCACTGGGGTATGGGTGCTACACACATTGACTCTCACTGGGGTACGCGTCCCACACACACTGACTCGCACATTATTATGGGTCCCACACACAATGACTCTCGCTGTGGTACAGGTCCCACACACACTGAATCACTGGCGAACGGGACCCACACACACTAACTCTCACTGGGGTACAGGTCCCACACACACTGAATCTCACTGGTGTACGTGTCCCACACACACTGACTCGCACTGAGGTATGTGTCCCACACACACTGACTCTCACTGGGGTACGGGTCCCAAACACACTACTCTCAAAGGGGTACGGATCCCATTCACAATGACTCTCACTGGGGTACGAGTCCCACACACACTGACTCTCACTGGGGTACGGGATCCACACACACTGACTCTCACTGGGGTACGGGACACACAAACACTGACTCCCACGGTATGGGTTCCACACGCACTGACTCTCACTGGGGTACGGGTCCCACACACACTGACTCACTGTGGAATGGGTCCCACACACACTGACTCTCACTGGGGTATGGTCCCTTTCACACTGAGCTCAATGAGGTATGGTTCACACACACAATGACTCTCGATGGGCTATGGGCTCCACACACACAGACTCTCACTGGGGTACGGGTCCCACACACACTGACTCTCACTGGAGTATGGGTCCCACACACACTGACTCTCACTGGGGTATGGGTCCCATTCACACTGACTCTCACTGGGGTACGAGTCCCACACACACTGAGTCTCACTGGGGTACGGGATCCACACACACTGACTCTCACTGGGGTACGGGTCCCACACACACTGACTCTCACTGGGGTACGGGTCCCACACACACTGACTCACTGTGGAATGGGTCCCACACACACTGACTCTCACTGGGGTATGGGTCCCAAACACACTGACTCTCACTGGGGTACAGCTCCCAAACACAATGACTCTCACTGGGGTACGGGTCCCACATACACTGACTCTCACTGGGGAATGGGTCCCACACACAATGACTCTCACTGGGGTACAAACCAACACACACTGACTCTCACTGGGGTACCGTTCCCACACACGCTGACTCTCAATGGGGTTTGGGTCCCACACACACTGACTCTCACTGGGGTACGAGTGCCACACACACTGACTCTCACTGGGGTACGGGTCCCACACACACTGACTCTCACTGGGGTATGGGTGCCACACACACTGACTCTCACTGGGGTACGGGTCCCAGTCACACTGACTCACAATGAGGTATGGTTCCCACACACAATGACTCTCACTGTGGTATGGGTTCCAAATAAACTCACTCTCACTGGGGTAAATCACCCATACGCACTGGTTCTTACTGTGATTTGGGTACCATTCACAATGATTCTCACTAAGGTACGAGTCCCACACACACTGATTCTCACTGGGGTATGGGTTCCACACACATTGACTCTCATTGGGGTACGGGACACACACACACTGACTCTCACTGGGGTACGGGTCCCACTCACACTGACTCTCACTGGGGTACAGGACCCACACACACAGACCCTCACTGGGGTATGGTTCCCACACACACTGACTCTCACTATGGTATGGGTCCCACACACACTGACTCTCACTGGGGAATGGGTCCCACACACAATGACTCTCACTGGGGTACAAACCAACACACACTGACTCTCACTGGGGTACCGTTCCCACACACGCTGACTCTCACTGGGATGTGGGTCCCACACACACTGACTCTCACTGGAGTTTGGGTCCCACACACACTGACTCTCACTGGGGTATGGGTGGCAGACACACTGACTCTCACTGGGATATGGGACCGACACACACAAACGCTCACTGGGGTACGGGTGCCACACACACTGACTGTCAATTGCGTACGGGTCTCACACATACTAACTCTCACTGGGGTATGGGTCCCACATACACTGACTCACACTGGGTTACGGATCCCACACACAATGACTCTCACTGGTGTATGGGTCCGACACACACTGACTCTCACAGGGGTGCGGGTCCACACAGACTGACTCTCACTGGGGTACGGATCCCACACACCATGATTCTCACTGGGGTACGGGTCCTACACACACTGACTCTCACTGGGGAATGGGTCCCACACACACTGACTCTCACTGGGGTATGGGTCCCACACAAACTGACTCTCACTGGGGTACGGGTTCCACACACACTGACTCTCACGGGGGTACGGGTTCCACACACACTGAAACTCACTGGGGTACCGGTCCCACACACACTGACTCTTACTGGGCTATGGGTCCCACACACACTGACTGTCACTCGGGTACGGTCCCTTTCACACTGAATCTCAATGAGGTATGGTTCACACACACAATGACTCTCACTGGGGTATGGGTGCTACACACATTGACTCTCACTGGGGTACGCGTCCCACACACACTGACTCGCACATTATTATGGGTCCCACACACAATGACTCTCGCTGTGGTACAGGTCCCACACACACTGAATCACTGGCGAACGGGACCCACACACACTAACTCTCACTGGGGTACAGGTCCCACACACACTGAATCTCACTGGTGTACGTGTCCCACACACACTGACTCGCACTGAGGTATGTGTCCCACACACACTGACTCTCACTGGGGTACGGGTCCCAAACACACTACTCTCAAAGGGGTACGGATCCCATTCACAATGACTCTCACTGGGGTACGAGTCCCACACACACTGACTCTCACTGGGGTACGGGATCCACACACACTGACTCTCACTGGGGTACGGGACACACAAACACTGACTCCCACTGGTATGGGTTCCACACGCACTGACTCTCACTGGGGTACGGGTCCCACACACACTGACTCACTGTGGAATGGGTCCCACACACACTGACTCTCACTGGGCTATGGTCCCTTTCACACTGAGCTCAATGAGGTATGGTTCACACACACAATGACTCTCGATGGGCTATGGGCTCCACACACACAGACTCTCACTGGGGTACGGGTCCCACACACACTGACTCTCACTGGAGTATGGGTCCCACACACACTGACTCTCACTGGGGTATGGGTCCCATTCACACTGACTCTCACTGGGGTACGAGTCCCACACACACTGAGTCTCACTGGGGTACGGGATCCACACACACTGACTCTCACTGGGGTACGGGTCCCACACACACTGACTCTCACTGGGGTACGGGTCCCACACACACTGACTCACTGTGGAATGGGTCCCACACACACTGACTCTCACTGGGGTATGGGTCCCAAACACACTGACTCTCACTGGGGTACAGCTCCAAAACACAATGACTCTCACTGGGGTACGGGTCCCACATACACTGACTCTCACTGGGGAATGGGTCCCACACACAATGACTCTCACTGGGGTACGGGTCCCAAACACACTACTCTCAAAGGGGTACGGATCCCATTCACAATGACTCTCACTGGGGTACGAGTCCCACACACACTGACTCTCACTGGGGTACGGGATCCACACACACTGACTCTCACTGGGGTACGGGACACACAAACACTGACTCCCACTGGTATGGGTTCCACACGCACTGACTCTCACTGGGGTACGGGTCCCACACACACTGACTCACTGTGGAATGGGTCCCACACACACTGACTCTCACTGGGGTATGGTCCCTTTCACACTGAGCTCAATGAGGTATGGTTCACACACACAATGACTCTCGATGGGCTATGGGCTCCACACACACAGACTCTCACTGGGGTACGGGTCCCACACACACTGACTCTCACTGGAGTATGGGTCCCACACACACTGACTCTCACTGGGGTATGGGTCCCATTCACACTGACTCTCACTGGGGTACGAGTCCCACACACACTGAGTCTCACTGGGGTACGGGATCCACACACACTGACTCTCACTGGGGTACGGGTCCCACACACACTGACTCTCACTGGGGTACGGGTCCCACACACACTGACTCACTGTGGAATGGGTCCCACACACACTGACTCTCACTGGGGTATGGGTCCCAAACACACTGACTCTCACTGGGGTACAGCTCCAAAACACAATGACTCTCACTGGGGTACGGGTCCCACATACACTGACTCTCACTGGGGAATGGGTCCCACACACAATGACTCTCACTGGGGTACAAACCAACACACACTGACTCTCACTGGGGTACCGTTCCCACACACGCTGACTCTCAATGGGGTTTGGGTCCCACACACACTGACTCTCACTGGGGTACGAGTGCCACACACACTGACTCTCACTGGGGTACGGGTCCCACACACACTGACTCTCACTGGGGTACGGGTCCCACACACACTGACTCTCACTGGGGTATGGGTGCCACACACACTGACTCTCACTGGGGTACGGGTCCCAGTCACACTGACTCACAATGAGGTATGGTTCCCACACACAATGACTCTCACTGTGGTATGGGTTCCAAATAAACTCACTCTCACTGGGGTAAATCACCCATACGCACTGGTTCTTACTGTGGTTTGGGTACCATTCACAATGATTCTCACTAAGGTACGAGTCCCACACACACTGATTCTCACTGGGGTATGGGTTCCACACACATTGACTCTCATTGGGGTACGGGACACACACACACTGACTCTCACTGGGGTATGGGTCCCACTCACACTGACTCTCACTGGGGTACAGGACCCACACACACAGACCCTCACTGGGGTATGGTTCCCACACACACTGACTCTCACTATGGTATGGGTCCCACACACACTGACTCTCACTAGGGTATGGGACTGACACACACTGACGCTCACTGGGATACGGGTCCCACATACAATGACTGTCAATGGCGTACGGGCCTTACACATAATAACTCTCACTGGGGTACGGGTCACACACAAACTGACTCACACTGGGTTACGGATCCCACACACAATGACTCTCACTGGGTTATGGTTCCCAAACACAATGACTCTCACTGGGGTATGGGTCGGACACACACTGACTCTCACAGGGGTACGGGTCCCACCCAGACTGAATCTCACTGGGGTACGGGTCCCACACACACTGACTCTCACTGTGGAATGGGTCCCACACACACTGACTCTCACTGGGGTAGGGGTCCCACACAAACTGACTCTCACTGGGGTACGGGTTCCACACACACTGACTCTCACTGGGGTACGGGTTCCAGACACACTGACTCTCACTGGGGTACCGGTCCCACACACACTGACTCTTACTGAGGTATGGGTCCCACACACACTGACTCTCACTGGGGTACGGTCCCTTTCACACTGAATCTCAATGAGGTATGGTTCACACACACAATGACTCTCAATGGGCTATGGGTTCCACACACACTGACTCTCACTGGGGTACGGGTCCCACACACACTGACTCTCACTGGAGTACGGGTCCCAACACACACTGACTCTCACTGGGGTAGGGGTCCCACACACACTGACTCTCACTGGGGTACAGCTCCCAAACACACTGACTCTCTCTGGGGTACAGGTCCCACACACACTGACTCTCACTGGGGTACGGGTCCCACACACACTGACTCACAATGAGGTATGGTTCCCACACACAATGACTCTCACTGGGGTACGGGTCCCACACACACTGACTCTCACTGGGGTATGGGTGCTACACACATTGACTCTCACTTGGGTATGCGTCCCACACACACTGACTCGCACATTATTATGGGTCCCACACACAATGACTCTCACTGTGGTACAGGTCCCACACACACTGAATCACTGGCGAACGGGACCCACACACACTAACTCTCACTGGGGTACAGGTCCCACACACACTGAATCTCACTGGTGTACGTGTCCCACACACACTGACTCGCACTGAGGTATGTGTCCCACACACACTGACTCTCACTGGGGTACGGGTCCCAAACACACTACTCTCAAAGGGGTACGGATCCCATTCACACTGACTCTCACTGGGGTACGAGTCCCACACACACTGACTCTCACTGGGGTACGGGATCCACACATACTGACTCTCACTGGGGTACGGGACACACAAACACTGACTCCCACTGGGGTATGGGTTCCACACACACTGACTCTCACTGTGGTACAGGAAACACACAAACTGAGTCTCACTGGAATACGGGTCCCACACACACTGACTCTCACTGGGGTACGGGTCCCACACACGCTGACTCTCACTGGGGTACGGGTCCCACACACACTGACTCACTGTGGAATGGGTCCCACACACACTGACTCTCACTGGGGTACGGGTCCCACACAAACTGACTCTCACTGGGGAACGGGTTCCAGAAACACTGACTCTCACAGGGGTACCGTTCCCACACTCACTGACTCTTACTGGGGTATGGGTCCCACACACACTGACTCTCACTGGGGTATGGGTCCCACACACACTGACTCTCACTGGGGTATGGTCCCTTTCACACTGAGCTCAATGAGGTATGGTTCACACACACAATGACTCTCAATGGGCTATGGGCTCCACACACACAGACTCTCACTGGGGTACGGGTCCCACACACACTGACTCTCACTGGAGTACGGGTCCCACACACACTGACTCTCACTGGGGTATGGGTCCCACACACACTGACTCACACTGGGGTACAGCTCCCAAACACAATGACTCTCACTGGGGTACGGGTCCCACACACACTGACTCTCACTGGGGAATGTGTCCCACACACAATGACTCTCACTGGGGTACAAACCAACACACACTGACTCTCACTGGGGTACCGTTCCCACATACGCTGACTCTCAATGGGATTTGGGTCCCACACACACTGACTCTCACTGGGGTACGAGTGCCACACACACTGACTCTCACTGGGGTATGGGTCCCACACACACTGACTCACAATGAGGTATGGTTCCCACACACAATGACTCTCACTGTGGTATGGGTTCCAAATAAACTCACTCTCACTGGGGTAATTCACCCATACACACTGGTTCTTACTGTGGTTTGGGTACCATTCACACTGATTCTCACTAAGGTACGAGTCCCACACACACTGATTCTCACTGGGGTATGGGTTCCAAACACATTGACTCTCATTGGGGTACGGGACACACACACACTGACTCTCACTGGAGTACGGGTCCCACACACACTGACTCTCACTGGGGAATGGGTCCCACACACAATGACTCTCACTGGGGTACAAAACCACACACACTGATTCTCACTGGGGTACCATTCCCACACACGCTGACTCTCACTGGGGATTGGGTCCCACACACACTGACTCTCACTGGGGTGCGAGTACCACACACACTGACTCTCACTGGGGTATGGGACTGACACACTCTGACGCTCACTGGGATACGGGTCCCACATACAATGACTGTCAATGGCGTATGGGCCTTACACATAATAACTCTCACTGGGGTACGGGTCACACACAAACTGACTCACACTGGGTTACGGATCCCACACACAATGACTCTCACTGGGTTATGGTTCCCAAACACAATGACTCTCACTGGGGTACGGGTCCCACACACACTGACTCTTACTGGGGTACGGGTTCCACACACACTGACACTCATTGGGGTACCGGTCCCACACACACTGACTCTTACTGAGGTATGGGTCCCACACACACTGACTCTCACTGGGGTATGGTCCCTTTCACACTGAATCTCAATGAGGTATGGTTCACACACACAATGACTCTCAATGGGCTATGGGTTCCACACACACTGACTCTCACTGGGGTACGGGTCCCACACACACTGACTCTCACTGGAGTACGGGTCCCACACACACTGACTCTCACTGGGGTATGGGTCCCACACACACTGACTCTCACTGGGGTACAGCTCCCAAACACACTGACTCTCTCTGGGGTACAGGTCCCACACACACTGACTCTCACTGGGGAATGGGTGCCACACACTGACTCTCACTGGGGTACGGGTCCCATTCACACTGACTCACAATGAGGTATGGTTCCCACACACAATGACTCTCACTGGGGTACGGGTCCCACACACACTGACTCTCACTGGGGTATGGGTGCTGCACACATTGACTCTCACTGGGGTACGCGTCCCACACACACTGACTCGCACATTATTATGGGTCCCACACACAATGACTCTCGCTGTGGTACAGGTCCCACACACACTGAATCACTGGCGAACGGGACCCACACACACTAACTCTCACTAGGGTACAGGTCCCACACACACTGAATCTCACTGGTGTACGTGTCCCACACACACTGACTCGCACTGAGGTATGTGTCCCACACACACTGACTCTCACTGGGGTACGGGTCCCAAACACACTACTCTCAAAGGGGTACGGATCCCATTCACACTGACTCTCACTGGGGTACGAGTCCCACACACACTGACTCTCACTGGGGTACGGGATCCACACACACTGACTCTCAGTGGGGTACGGGACACACAAACACTGACTCCCACTGGTATGGGTTCCACACGCACTGACTCTCACTGGGGTACGGGTCCCACACACACTGACTCACTGTGGAATGGGTCCCACACACACTGACTCTCACTGGGGTATGGTCCCTTTCACACTGAGCTCAATGAGGTATGGTTCACACACACAATGACTCTCGATGGGCTATGGGCTCCACACACACAGACTCTCACTGGGGTACGGGTCCCACACACACTGACTCTCACTGGAGTATGGGTCCCACACACACTGACTCTCACTGGGGTATGGGTCCCATTCACACTGACTCTCACTGGGGTACGAGTCCCACACACACTGAGTCTCACTGGGGTACGGGATCCACACACACTGACTCTCACTGGGGTACGGGTCCCACACACACTGACTCTCACTGGGGTACGGGTCCCACACACACTGACTCACTGTGGAATGGGTCCCACACACACTGACTCTCACTGGGGTATGGGTCCCAAACACACTGACTCTCACTGGGGTACAGCTCCCAAACACAATGACTCTCACTGGGGTACGGGTCCCACATACACTGACTCTCACTGGGGAATGGGTCCCACACACAATGACTCTCACTGGGGTACAAACCAACACACACTGACTCTCACTGGGGTACCGTTCCCACACACGCTGACTCTCACTGGGATGTGGGTCCCACACACACTGACTCTCACTGGAGTTTGGGTCCCACACACACTGACTCTCACTGGGGTATGGGTGGCAGACACACTGACTCTCACTGGGATATGGGACCGACACACACAAACGCTCACTGGGGTACGGGTGCCACACACACTGACTGTCAATTGCGTACGGGTCTCACACATACTAACTCTCACTGGGGTATGGGTCCCACATACACTGACTCACACTGGGTTACGGATCCCACACACAATGACTCTCACTGGTGTATGGGTCCGACACACACTGACTCTCACAGGGGTGCGGGTCCACACAGACTGACTCTCACTGGGGTACGGATCCCACACACCATGATTCTCACTGGGGTACGGGTCCTACACACACTGACTCTCACTGGGGAATGGGTCCCACACACACTGACTCTCACTGGGGTATGGGTCCCACACAAACTGACTCTCACTGGGGTACGGGTTCCACACACACTGACTCTCACGGGGGTACGGGTTCCACACACACTGAAACTCACTGGGGTACCGGTCCCACACACACTGACTCTTACTGGGCTATGGGTCCCACACACACTGACTGTCACTCGGGTACGGTCCCTTTCACACTGAATCTCAATGAGGTATGGTTCACACACACAATGACTCTCACTGGGGTATGGGTTCCACACACACTGACTCTCACGGGGGTACGGGTCCCACACACACTGACTCTCACTGGGGTACAGGAAACACACTCACTGACTCTCACTGGGGTACGGATCCCACGCACAATGACTCTCACTGAGGTATGCTTCCCACACACAATGACTGTCATTGGGGTACGGGTCCCACACACACTGACTCTCACTGGTGTACAGGACCCACACACACTGACTCTCACTGGGGTACGGGTCCCACACACATTGACTCTCACTGGAATTTGGGTCCCACACACACAGACTCTCACTGGGGTATGGGTCGCACACACACTGACTCTCACTGGGGTACAGCTCCCAAACACAATGAAACTCACTCGGGTACGGGTCCCACACACACTGACTCTCACTGGTGAATGGGTCCCACACACAATGACTCTAACTGGGGTACGCGTACTACACACACTGTCTCTCACTGGGGTACGGGTCCCACACACACTGACTCTGACTGGGGTACGGGTCCCACACACACTGACTCTCACTGGGGTATGGGTGCCACACGCACTGACTCTCACTGGGGTACGGGTCCAATTCACACTGCCTCACAATGAGGTATGGTTCCTACACACAATGACTCTCACTGGGGTATGGGTCCGACACACAATGACTCTCACTAGGGTACGGGTCCCACACACATTGACACTCACTGGGGTACGGGTCCCACCCACACTAACTCACACTGGGGTACAGGTCCCACACACACTGACTTGCACTGAGGTATGTGTCCCACACACACTGACTCTCACTGGGGTATGGGTCCCAAACACACTGACTCTCAACGGGGTACGGGTCCCATTCACACTGACTCTCACTATGGTACGAGTCCCACACACACTGACTCTCACTGGGGTACGGGTCACACACACACTGACTCTTACTGGGGTACGGGTTCCACACACACGCTGACTCCCACTGGGGTATGGGTTCCACACACACTGACTCTCACTGGGGAATGTGTCCCACACACACTGACTCTCACTGGGGTACGGGTCCCACACAAACTGACTCTCACTGGGGTACGGGTTCCACACACACTGACTCTCACTGGGGTACGGGTTCCACACACACTGACACTCACTGGGGTACCGGTCCCACACACACTGACTCTTACTGGGCTATGGGTCCCACACACACTGACTGTCACTGTGGTACGGTCTCTTTCACACTGAATCTCAATGAGGTATGGTTCACACACACAATGACTCTCACTGGGGTATGGGTTCCACACACACTGACTCTCACTGGGGTACGGGTCCCACACACACTGACTCTCACTGGGGTACAGGAAACACACTCACTGACTCTCACTGGGGTACGGATCCCACACACAATGACTCTCACTGAGGTATGCTTCCCACACACAATGACTGTCATTGGGGTACGGGTCCCACACACACTGACTATCACTGGTGTACGGGACCCACACACACTGACTCTCACTGGGGTACGGGTCCCACACACATTGACTCTCACTGGAGTTTGGGTCGCACACACACTGACTCTCACTGGGGTACAGCTCCCAAACACAATGAAACTCACTGGGGTACGGGTCCCACACACACTGATTCTCACTGGGGAATGGGTCCCACACAAAATGACTCTAACTGGGGTACGCGTACTACACACACTGTCTCTCACTGGGGTACGGGTCCCACACACACTGACTCTCACTGGGGTACGGGTCCCACACACACTGACTCTCACTGGGGTATGGGTGCCACACGCACTGACTCTCACTGGGGTACGGGTCCCACACACACTGACTCTCACTGGGGTATGGGTCCGACACACAATGACTCTCACTAGGGTACGGGTCCCACACACATTGACACTCACTGGGGTACGGGTCCCACCCACACTAACTCACACTGGGGTACGGGTCCCACACACACTGACTCTCACTGGGGTACAGGCCCCACACACACTGACTTGCACTGAGGTATGTGTCCCACACACACTGACTCTCACTGGGGTATGGGTCCCAAACACACTGACTCTCAACGGGGTACGGGTCCCATTCACACTGACTCTCACTATGGTACGAGTCCCACACACACTGACTCTCACTGGGGTACGGGTTCCACACACACTGACTCTTACTGGGGTACGGGACACACACACACTGACTCCCACTGGGGTATGGGTTCCACACACGCTGACTCTCACTGGGGTACGGGTCCCACACACACTGACTCTCAGTGGTGTACGGGTCCCACACACACTGACTCTCACTGGGCTACGGGTCCCACACACACTGACTCTCACTGGAGTACAGGTCCCACACACACTGACCCTCACTGGGGTTTGGGTCCCACACACACTGACTCTCACTGGGGTACAGCTCCCAAACACAATGACTCTCACTGGGGTACGGGTCCCACACACACTGACTCTCACTGGGGAATGGGTCCCAAACACAATGACTCTCACTGGGGTACTAAACCACACACACTGAGTCTCACTGGGGTACCGTTCCCACACACGCTGACTCTCACTGGGGAATGAGTACCACACACACTGACTCTCACTGGTGTACGAGTCCCATTCACACTGACTCACAATGAGGTATGGTTCCCACACACAATGACTCTCACTGGGGTATGGGTCCCACACACAATGACTCTCACTGGGGTACGGTCCCACACACATTGACTCTCACTGGGCTACGGGTCCCACCCACACAAACTCACACTGGGGTACGGGTCCCACACACACTGACTCGCACATTATTATGGGTCCCACACACAATGACTCTCACTGTGGTACAGGTCCCACACACACTGACTCACTGGCGAAGGGGAGCCACACACACTGACTCTCACTGGGGCACAGGTCCCACACACACTGAATCACTGGTGTACGGGTCCCACACACACTGACTCGCACTGGGGTATGTGTCCCACACACTCTGACTCTCACTGGGGTACGGGTTCCACACACACTGACTCTCACTGGGGTACGGGACACACAAACACTGACTCCCACTGGGGTATGGGTTCCACACACACTGACTCACACTGTGTTCCAGGAAACACACAAACTGAGTCTCACTCGAATACGGGTCCATCACACACTGACTCTCACTGGGGTATGGGTCCTACACACACTGACTCTCACTGGGGTACAGGAAACACACTCACTGACTCTCACTGGGGAATGGGTCCCACACACACTGAATCTCACTGGGGTACGGGTCCCACACAAACTGACTCTCACTGGGGTACAGGTTCCACACACACTGAGTCTCACTGGGGTACGGGTTCCAGACACACTGACTCTCACTGGGGTACCGGTCCCAAACACACTGACTCTCACTGGGGTATGGGTCCCACACACACTGACGCTTACTGGGCTATGGGTCCCACACACACTGACTGTCAATGGCGTACGGGTCTCACACATACTAACTCTCACAGGGGTACGGGTCACACACACACTGACTCACACTGGGGTACGGGTCCCACACAGAATGACTCTCACTGGGTTACGGATCCCACACACAATGACTCTCACTGGGTTATGGTTCCCAAACACAATGAGTCTCACTGGGGTACGGGTCCGACATGCACTGACTCTCACTGGGGTACAGGTTCCAAGCACACTGACTCTTCTGGGGTACGGGACACACACACACTGACTCCCACTGGTGTATGGGTTCCACACACGCTGACTCTCACTGGGGTACGGGTCCCACACACACTGACTCTCACTGGTGTACGGGCCCCACACACACTGACTCTCACTGGGCTACGGGTCCCACACACACTGACTCTCACTGGAGTACGGGTCCCACACACACTGACCCTCACTGGGGTATGGGTCCCACACACACTGACTCTCACTGGGGTACAGCTCCCAAACACAATGACTCTCACTGGGGTACGGGTCCCACGCTCACTGACTCTCACTGGGGAATGGGTCCCAAACACAATGACTCTACTGGGGTACAAAACCACACACACTGACTCTCACTGGGGTACTCTTCCCAGACACGCTGACTCTCATTGGGGTATGGCTACCACACACACTGACTCTCACTGGGGTACGAGTCCCATTCACACTGACTCACATGAGGTATGGTTCCCACACACAATGACTCTCACTGGGGTACGGGTCCCACACACATTGACTCTCACTGGGGTAGGGTCCCACCCACACAAACTCACTCTGGGGTACGGGTCCCACACACACTGACTCGCACATTATTATGGGTCCCACACACAATGACTCTCACTGTGGTACAGGTCCCACACACACTGACTCACTGGCGAACGGGTCCCACACACACTAACTCTCACTGGTGTACGGGTCCCACACACACTGACTCGCACTGAGGTATGTGTCCCACACATACTGACTCTCACTGGGGTACGGGTCCCATTCACAATGACTCTCACTAAGGTACGAGTCCCACACACACTGACTCTCACTGGGGTACGGGTTCCACACACACTGACTCTCACTGGGGTACGGGACACACACACACTGACTCCCACTGTGGTACAGGAAACACACAAACTGAGTCTCACTGGAGTATGGGTCCCACACACACTGACTCTCACTGGGGTACGGGTCCCACACACAATGACTATCACTGGGGTATGCGTTCCACATATACTCACTCTCACTGGGGTAAATCTCCCATACACACTGATTCTTACTGTGGTTTGGGTACCATTCACACTGATTCTCACTAAGGTACGATTCCCACACACACTGATTCTCACTGGGGTATGGGTTCCACACACACTGACTCTCATTGGGGTACGGGATACACACACACTGACTCTCACTCGGGTACGGGTCCCACGCACAATGACTCTCACTGGGGTACGGGTACTACACACGCTGACTCTCACTGGGGTACGGGTCCCACACCCACTGACTCTCACTGGGGTACGGGACCCACGCACACTGACTCTCACTGGGGTATGGGTGCCACACGCACTGACTCTCACTGGGGTACGGGTCCCATTCACACTGACTCACAATGAGGTATGGTTCCTACACACAATGACACTCACTGGGGTATGGGTCCCACACACAATGACGCTCACTCGGGTACGGGTCCCACACACATTGACACTCACTGGGGTACGGGTCCCATCCACACTAACTCACACTGGGGTACGGGTCCCACACACACTCACTCGCACATTATTATGGGTCCCACACACAATGACTCTCACTGTGGTACAGGTGCCACACACACTGAATCTCACTGGTGTACGGGTCCCACACACACTGACTCGCGCTGAGGTATGTGTCCCACACACACTGACTCTCACTGGGGTACGGGTCCCAAACGCATTGACTCTCAATGGGGTACGGGTCCCATTCACACTGACTCTCACTAAGGTACGAGTCCCACACACATTGACTCTCACTGGGGTATGAGTTCCACACACACAGACTCTCACTGTGGTACAGGAAACACACAAACTGAGTCTCACTGGAGTACGGGTCCCACACACACTGACTCTCACTGGGGTACGGTTCCCACACACAATGACTCTCACTGGGGTATGGGTTCCACATATACTCACTCTCACTGGGGTAATTCTCCCATTCACACTGATTCTTACTGCGGTTTGGGTCCCATTCACACTCACTCTCACTAAGTTATGAGTCCCACACACACTGATTCTCACTGGGCTATGGGTTCCACACACACTGACTCTCATTGGGGTACGGGACACACACACACTGACTCTCACTGGGGTACGGGTCCCACACACACTGACTCTCACTGGGGTACAGGACCCACACACAATGACCCACACTGGGGTACGGTTCCCAAACACACTGACTCTCACTATGGTATGGGTCCCACACACACTGACTCTCACTGGGGTATGGAACTGACACTACTGACGCTCACTGGGGTATGGGTCACACACACACTGACTGTCAATGGCGTATGGGTCTCACACATACTAACTCTCACTGGGGTACGGGTCACACACACACTGACTCACACTGTGCTAAGGTCCCACACAGAATGACTCTCACTGTGTTACGGATCCCACACACAATGACTCTCACTGGGCTACGGGTCCGACAAACACTGACTCTCACAAGTGTACGGGTCACACACAGACTGACTCTCACTGGGGTACGGGTCCCATACACACTGACTCTCACTGGGGTACGGCTTCCACACACCATGATTCTCACTGGGGTACGGGTCCCACACACACTGACTCTCACTGGGGAATGGGTCCCACACACACTGACGCTCACTGGGGTACGGGTCACACACACACTGACTGTCAATGGCGTACGGGTCTCACACATACTAACTCTCACTGGGGTACGGGTCACACACACACTGACTCACACTGTGCTAAGGTCCCACACAGAATGACTCTCACTGTGTTACGGATCCCACACACAATGACTCTCACTGGGGTACGGGTCCGACAAACACTGACTCTCACAAGGGTACGGGTCACACACAGACTGACTCTCACTGGGGTACGGGTCCCACACACACTGAATCTCACTGGGGTACGGGTCCCACACACACTGACTTGCACTGAGGTATGTGTCCCACACACACTGACTCTCACTGGGGTATGGGTCCCAAACACACTGACGCTCAACGGGGTACGGGTCCCATTCACACTGACTCTCACTAAG
The DNA here is from genome assembly GCA_026770705.1 of Isurus oxyrinchus. Lineage (NCBI taxonomy): Eukaryota > Metazoa > Chordata > Chondrichthyes > Lamniformes > Lamnidae > Isurus > Isurus oxyrinchus. Next base: position 16,708,943 of record JANJGN010000036.1, on the reverse strand, counting down.
GTACGAGTCCCACACACACTGACTCTCACTGGGGTACGGGTTCCACACACACTCACTCTTACTGGGGTACGGGACACACACACACTGACTCTCACTGGGGAATGGGTCCCAAACACAATGACTCTCACTGGGGTACAAAACCACACACACTGACTCTCACTTGGGTACCGTTCCCACACACGCTAACTCTCAGTGGGGTTTGGGTCCCACACGCACTGACGCTCACTGGGTTATGGGTACCACACACACTGACTCTCACTGGAGTACGAGTCCCATTCACACAGACTCACAATAAGGTATGGTTCCCACACACAATGACTCTCACTGGGGTATGTGTCCCACACACAATGACTCTCACAAGGGTACGGGTCCCACACACATTGACTCTCACTGGGGTACGGGTCCCACACACACTGACTCTCACATTATTATGGGTCTCACACACAATGACTCTCACTGAGGTATAGTTCCCACACACAATGACTGTCATTGGGGTACGGGTCCCACACACACTGACTCTCACAGGGGTACGGGCCCACACACACTGAATCTCACTGGGGTACGGGTCCCATTCACACTGACTCTCAATGAGGTATGGTTCCCAAACACAATGACTCTCACTGGGGTACGGGTCCGACACACACAGACTGTCACAGGGGAACGGGTCCCACACAGTCTGACTCTCACTGGGGTACGGGTCCCACACACACTGACTCTTACTGGGGTACAGCTCCAACACACAATGATTCTCACTGGGGTACGGGTCCCACACACACTGACTCTCACTGGGGACTGGGTCCCACACACACAGACTCTCACTGGGGTACGGGACACACACAAACTGACTCTCACTGGGGTACGGGTTCCACACACACTGACTCTCACTGGGGTACGGGTTCCAGACACACTGACTCTCACTGGGGTACCGGTCCCACACACACTGACTCTCAATGGGGTATGGGTCCCACACACAATGACTCTCACTGGGGTACAGGAAACACACTCACTGACTCTCACTGGGGTATGGGTCCCACGCGCACTGACTCTCGCTGGGGTACAGGAAACACACTCACTGACTCTCACTGGGGTACGGATCCCACACACAATGACTCTCACTGAGGTATGGTTCCCATACACAATGACTGTCATTGGGGTACGGGTCCCACACACACTGACTCTCACAGGGGTACGGGTCCCACACACACTGAATCTCACTGGGGTACGGGTCCCACACACACTGACTCTCACTGGGGTACAGGTCCCACACACACTGAATTTCACTGGGGTACGGGTCAAACACACACTGACTCTCACTGGGGTACAGGTCCCACACACACTGACTCTCACTGGGGTACGTGTCCCATTCACACTGACTCTCAATGAGGTATGGTTCCCACACACAATGACTCTCACTGGGGTATGTGTCCCACACACAATGACTCTCACTAGGGTACGGGTCCCACACACATTGACTCTCACTGGGGTACGGGACCCACACACACTGACTTCACATTATTATGGGTCTCACACACAATGAATCTCACTGGGGTCTGGGACCCACACACACTGACTCTCACTGTGCCAAGGTCCCACACACAATGACTCACTGGCGAATGGGACCACACACACTAACTCTCACTGGGATACAGGTCCCACACACACTGAATCGCACTGGGGTACGGGTCCCACACACACTGACTCGCACTGAGGTATGTGTCCCACACACACTGACTATCACTGGGGTACGGGTCCCACACACACTGACTCTCAATGGGGTACAGGTCCCATTCACACTGACTCTCACTGGGGTACGGATTCCACACACACTGACTCTCACTGGGAATGGGTCCCACATACAATCATTATCTGTGGCGGACGGATCCCACACAGACTGACTCTCACTGGGGAATGGGTCCCACACACACTGACTCTCACTGGGGTACGGGTCCCACACACACTGACTCTCACTGGGGTACGGGTAACACACACACTGACTCTCACGGGGGTATGGGTCCCAGACACATTGACTCTCACTGGGGTATGGGTCCCACACACACTGACTCTCACTGGGGTACAGATCCCAAACACAATGACTCTCACTGGGGTATGGGACCCACACACTCTGACTCTCACTGGGGTTTGGGTCCCACACACACTGACTCTCACTGGGGTACGGGTACCACACACACTGACTCTCACTGGGGTACGGGTCCCACACACACTGACTCTCACTGGGGTAGAGCTCCCACACACACTGACTCTCACTAGGGAATGGGTGCCACACACACTGACTCTCACTGGGGTACGGGTCCCATTCACACTGACTCTCAATGAGATATGGTTCCCACACACAATGTCTCTCACTGGGGTATGGGTCCCACACACAATGACTCTCACTAGGGTACGGGTCCAACACACAATGACTCTCACTAGGGTACGGGTCCCACACACACTGACTCCCACTGGTGTATGGGTTCCACACACGCTGACTCTCACTGGGGTACGGGTCCCACACACACTGACTCACACTGGTGTACGGGCCCCACACACACTGACTCTCACTGGGCTAAGGGTCCCACACACACTGACTCTCACTGGAGTACGGGTCCCACACACACTGACCCTCACTGGGGTATGGGTCCCACACACACTGACTCTCACTGGGGTACAGCTCCCAAACACAATGACTCTCACTGGGGTACGGGTCCCACACACACTGACTCTCACTGGGGAATGGGTCCCAAACACAATGACTCTCACTGGGGTACAAAACCACACACACTGACTCTCACTGGGGTACTGTTCCCACACACGTTGACTCTCATTGGGGTATGGCTACCACACACACTGACTCTCACTGGGGTACGAGTCCCATTCACACTGACTCACATGAGGTATGGTTCCCACACACAATGATTCTCACTGGGGTACGGGTCCCACACACAATGGCTCTCACTGCGGAATGGGTCCCACACACACTGACTCTCACTGGGGTTACAGGTCCCACACAAACTGAATCTCACGGGGGTACGGGATCCACACACACTGACTCTCACTGGGGTGCGGGATCCATACACACTGACACTCACTGGGGTACCAGTCCGACACACCCTGACTCTCACTGGGGAATGGGTCCCACACACACTGACTCTCACTGGAGTACGGGTCCCACACACACTGACTCTCACTGGGGTACGGGTCCCACACACGACGACTCTCACTGGGGTAAGAGTTCCACTATACTCACTCTCACTGGGTAAAATCTCCCATACACACTGATTCTTTCTGCGGTTTGGGTACTATTCACACTGATTCTCACTGGGGTATGGGTTCCACACAAACTGACTCTCATTGGGGTACGGTACAAACACACACTGACTCACACTGGGATACGGGTCTCACCCACACTGACTCTCAATGGGGTACGGTTCCCACACACACTGACTGTCACTGTGGTATGGGTCCCACACACATTGACTCTCACTGGGGCATGGGACCAACACACACTGAAGCTCACTGGGGTACGGGTTAACACACACACTGACTCTTATGGGGGTATGGGTCCCACACACACTGACTCTCACTGGGGTACGGATCCCACACACAATGACAATCACTGGGGTACGGTTCCCACACACAATGAATCTCACTGGGGTACGGGTCCCACACACACTGATTCTCACTGCGGTACGGGTCCCACACACACTGACTCGCACTGGGGTATGGGTCCCACACACACTGACTCTCACTGGGGTACAGCTCCCAAACACAATGACTCTCACTGGGGTAGTGGTCCTACACACACTGACTCTCAATGGGCTACAAAACCACACACAATGACACTCACTGGGGTACGGGTAACACACACACTGACTCTCACGGGGGTATGGGTCCCACACACACTGACTCTCACTGGGGTATGGGTCCCACACACACTGAATCTCTCTGGGGTACAGATCCCAAACACAATGACTCTCACTGGGGTATGGGTCGCACACACGCTGACTCTCGCTGGGGTTTGGGTCCCACACACACTGACTCTCACTGGGGTACGGGTACCACACACACAGACTCTCACTGGGGTACGGGTCCCACACACACTGACTGTCACTGGGGTACAGCTCCCACACACACTGAATCTCACTGGGGTATGGGTGCCACACACACTGACTCTCACTGGGGTACGGGTCCCATTCACACTGACTCTCAATGAGGTATGGTTCCCACACCCAATGTCTCTCACTGGGGTACAGGTCCCACACACGCTGACTCTCACTGGGGAATGAGTACCACACACACTGACTCTCACTGGTGTACGAGTCCCATTCACACTGACTCACAATGAGGTATGGTTCCCACACACAATGACTCTCACTGGGGTATGGGTCCCACACACAATGACTCTCACTGGGGTACGGTCCCACACACATTGACTCTCACTGGGCTACGGGTCCCACCCACACAAACTCACACTGGGGTACGGGTCCCACACACACTGACTCGCACATTATTATGGGTCCCACACACAATGACTCTCACTGTGGTACAGGTCCCACACACACTGACTCACTGGCGAAGGGGAGCCACACACACTGACTCTCACTGGGGCACAGGTCCCACACACACTGAATCACTGGTGTACGGGTCCCACACACACTGACTCGCACTGGGGTATGTGTCCCACACACTCTGACTCTCACTGGGGTACGGGTTCCACACACACTGACTCTCACTGGGGTACGGGACACACAAACACTGACTCCCACTGGGGTATGGGTTCCACACACACTGACTCACACTGTGTTCCAGGAAACACACAAACTGAGTCTCACTCGAATACGGGTCCATCACACACTGACTCTCACTGGGGTATGGGTCCTACACACACTGACTCTCACTGGGGTACAGGAAACACACTCACTGACTCTCACTGGGGAATGGGTCCCACACACACTGAATCTCACTGGGGTACGGGTCCCACACAAACTGACTCTCACTGGGGTACAGGTTCCACACACACTGAGCCTCACTGGGGTACGGGTTCCAGACACACTGACTCTCACTGGGGTACCGGTCCCAAACACACTGACTCTCAATGGGGTATGGGTCCCACACACACTGACGCTTACTGGGCTATGGGTCCCACACACACTGACTGTCAATGGCGTACGGGTCTCACACATACTAACTCTCACAGGGGTACGGGTCACACACACACTGACTCACACTGGGGTACGGGTCCCACACAGAATGACTCTCACTGGGTTACGGATCCCACACACAATGACTCTCACTGGGTTATGGTTCCCAAACACAATGAGTCTCACTGGGGTACGGGTCCGACATGCACTGACTCTCACTGGGGTACAGGTTCCAAGCACACTGACTCTTACTGGGGTACGGGACACACACACACTGACTCCCACTGGTGTATGGGTTCCACACACGCTGACTCTCACTGGGGTACGGGTCCCACACACACTGACTCTCACTGGTGTACGGGCCCCACACACACTGACTCTCACTGGGCTACGGGTCCCACACACACTGACTCTCACTGGAGTACGGGTCCCACACACACTGACCCTCACTGGGGTATGGGTCCCACACACACTGACTCTCACTGGGGTACAGCTCCCAAACACAATGACTCTCACTGGGGTACGGGTCCCACGCACACTGACTCTCACTGGGGAATGGGTCCCAAACACAATGACTCTACTGGGGTACAAAACCACACACACTGACTCTCACTGGGGTACTCTTCCCAGACACGCTGACTCTCATTGGGGTATGGCTACCACACACACTGACTCTCACTGGGGTACGAGTCCCATTCACACTGACTCACATGAGGTATGGTTCCCACACACAATGACTCTCACTGGGGTACGGGTCCCACACACATTGACTCTCACTGGGGTAGGGTCCCACCCACACAAACTCACTCTGGGGTACGGGTCCCACACACACTGACTCGCACATTATTATGGGTCCCACACACAATGACTCTCACTGTGGTACAGGTCCCACACACACTGACTCACTGGCGAACGGGTCCCACACACACTAACTCTCACTGGTGTACGGGTCCCACACACACTGACTCGCACTGAGGTATGTGTCCCACACATACTGACTCTCACTGGGGTACGGGTCCCATTCACAATGACTCTCACTAAGGTACGAGTCCCACACACACTGACTCTCACTGGGGTACGGGTTCCACACACACTGACTCTCACTGGGGTACGGGACACACACACACTGACTCCCACTGTGGTACAGGAAACACACAAACTGAGTCTCACTGGAGTATGGGTCCCACACACACTGACTCTCACTGGGGTACGGGTCCCACACACAATGACTATCACTGGGGTATGCGTTCCACATATACTCACTCTCACTGGGGTAAATCTCCCATACACACTGATTCTTACTGTGGTTTGGGTACCATTCACACTGATTCTCACTAAGGTACGATTCCCACACACACTGATTCTCACTGGGGTATGGGTTCCACACACACTGACTCTCATTGGGGTACGGGATACACACACACTGACTCTCACTCGGGTACGGGTCCCACGCACAATGACTCTCACTGGGGTACGGGTACTACACACGCTGACTCTCACTGGGGTACGGGTCCCACACCCACTGACTCTCACTGGGGTACGGGACCCACGCACACTGACTCTCACTGGGGTATGGGTGCCACACGCACTGACTCTCACTGGGGTACGGGTCCCATTCACACTGACTCACAATGAGGTATGGTTCCTACACACAATGACACTCACTGGGGTATGGGTCCCACACACAATGACGCTCACTCGGGTACGGGTCCCACACACATTGACACTCACTGGGGTACGGGTCCCATCCACACTAACTCACACTGGGGTACGGGTCCCACACACACTCACTCGCACATTATTATGGGTCCCACACACAATGACTCTCACTGTGGTACAGGTGCCACACACACTGAATCTCACTGGTGTACGGGTCCCACACACACTGACTCGCGCTGAGGTATGTGTCCCACACACACTGACTCTCACTGGGGTACGGGTCCCAAACGCATTGACTCTCAATGGGGTACGGGTCCCATTCACACTGACTCTCACTAAGGTACGAGTCCCACACACATTGACTCTCACTGGGGTATGAGTTCCACACACACAGACTCTCACTGTGGTACAGGAAACACACAAACTGAGTCTCACTGGAGTACGGGTCCCACACACACTGACTCTCACTGGGGTACGGTTCCCACACACAATGACTCTCACTGGGGTATGGGTTCCACATATACTCACTCTCACTGGGGTAATTCTCCCATTCACACTGATTCTTACTGCGGTTTGGGTCCCATTCACACTCACTCTCACTAAGTTATGAGTCCCACACACACTGATTCTCACTGGGCTATGGGTTCCACACACACTGACTCTCATTGGGGTACGGGACACACACACACTGACTCTCACTGGGGTACGGGTCCCACACACACTGACTCTCACTGGGGTACAGGACCCACACACAATGACCCACACTGGGGTACGGTTCCCAAACACACTGACTCTCACTATGGTATGGGTCCCACACCACTGACTCTCACTGGGGTATGGGACTGACACTACTGACGCTCACTGGGGTATGGGTCACACACACACTGACTGTCAATGGCGTATGGGTCTCACACATACTAACTCTCACTGGGGTACGGGTCACACACACACTGACTCACACTGTGCTAAGGTCCCACACAGAATGACTCTCACTGTGTTACGGATCCCACACACAATGACTCTCACTGGGCTACGGGTCCGACAAACACTGACTCTCACAAGTGTACGGGTCACACACAGACTGACTCTCACTGGGGTACGGGTCCCATACACACTGACTCTCACTGGGGTACGGCTTCCACACACCATGATTCTCACTGGGGTACGGGTCCCACACACACTGACTCTCACTGGGGAATGGGTCCCACACACACTGACGCTCACTGGGGTACGGGTCACACACACACTGACTGTCAATGGCGTACGGGTCTCACACATACTAACTCTCACTGGGGTACGGGTCACACACACACTGACTCACACTGTGCTAAGGTCCCACACAGAATGACTCTCACTGTGTTACGGATCCCACACACAATGACTCTCACTGGGGTACGGGTCCGACAAACACTGACTCTCACAAGGGTACGGGTCACACACAGACTGACTCTCACTGGGGTACGGGTCCCACACACACTGAATCTCACTGGGGTACGGGTCCCACACACACTGACTTGCACTGAGGTATGTGTCCCACACACACTGACTCTCACTGGGGTATGGGTCCCAAACACACTGACGCTCAACGGGGTACGGGTCCCATTCACACTGACTCTCACTAAGGTACGAGTCCCACACACACTGACTCTCACTGGGGTACGGGTTCCACACACACTCACTCTTACTGGGGTACGGGACACACACACACTGACTCTCACTGGGGAATGGGTCCCAAACACAATGACTCTCACTGGGGTACAAAACCACACACACTGACTCTCACTTGGGTACCGTTCCCACACACGCTAACTCTCAGTGGGGTTTGGGTCCCACACGCACTGACGCTCACTGGGTTATGGGTACCACACACACTGACTCTCACTGGAGTACGAGTCCCATTCACACAGACTCACAATAAGGTATGGTTCCCACACACAATGACTCTCACTGGGGTATGGGTCCCACACACAATGACTCTCACTAGGGTGCAGGTCCCACACACACTGACTCACTGGCGAACGGGACCCACACACACTGACTCTCACTGGGGTACAGGTCCCACACACACTGAATCTCACTGGGGTACGGGTCCCACACACACTGACTCTCACTGGGGAATGGGTCCCACACACACTGACTCTCACTGGGGTACCTGTCCCATACAAACTGACTCTCACTTGGGTACCGTTCCCACACACGCTAACTCTCAGTGGGGTTTGGGTCCCACACGCACTGACGCTCACTGGGTTATGGGTACCACACACACTGACTCTCACTGGAGTACGAGTCCCATTCACACAGACTCACAATAAGGTATGGTTCCCACACCCACTGAGTCTCACTGGGGTACGGGTTCCAGACACACTGACTCTCACTGGGGTACCGGTCCCACACACACTGACTCTCACTGGGGTATGGGTCACACACACACTGACTCTCACTGAGGAACGGTCTCATTCACACTGAATCTCAATGAGGTATGGTTCACACACACAATGACTCTCACTGGGGTATGGGTCCCACACACACTGACTCTGACTGGGGTACAGGAAACACACTCACTGACTCTCACTGGGGTACGCATCCCACACACAATTACTCTCACTGAGGTATGGTTCCCACACACAATGACTCTCACTGGGGTATGTGTCCCACACACAATGACTCTCACAAGGGTACGGGTCCCACACACATTGACTCTCACTGGGGTACGGGTCCCACACACACTGACTCTCACATTATTATGGGTCTCACACACAATGACTCTCACTGAGGTATAGTTCCCACACACAATGACTGTCATTGGGGTACGGGTCCCACACACACTGACTCTCACAGGGGTACGGGCCCACACACACTGAATCTCACTGGGGTACGGGTCCCATTCACACTGACTCTCAATGAGGTATGGTTCCCAAACACAATGACTCTCACTGGGGTACGGGTCCGACACACACAGACTGTCACAGGGGAACGGGTCCCACACAGTCTGACTCTCACTGGGGTACGGGTCCCACACACACTGACTCTTACTGGGGTACAGCTCCAACACACAATGATTCTCACTGGGGTACGGGTCCCACACACACTGACTCTCACTGGGGACTGGGTCCCACACACACAGACTCTCACTGGGGTACGGGACACACACAAACTGACTCTCACTGGGGTACGGGTTCCACACACACTGACTCTCACTGGGGTACGGGTTCCAGACACACTGACTCTCACTGGGGAATGGGTCCCACACACACTGACGCTCACTGGGGTACGGGTCACACACACACTGACTGTCAATGGCGTACGGGTCTCACACATACTAACTCTCACTGGGGTACGGGTCACACACACACTGACTCACACTGTGCTAAGGTCCCACACAGAATGACTCTCACTGTGTTACGGATCCCACACACAATGACTCTCACTGGGGTACGGGTCCGACAAACACTGACTCTCACAAGGGTACGGGTCACACACAGACTGACTCTCACTGGGGTACGGGTCCCACACACACTGAATCTCACTGGGGTACGGGTCCCACACACACTGACTTGCACTGAGGTATGTGTCCCACACACACTGACTCTCACTGGGGTATGGGTCCCAAACACACTGACGCTCAACGGGGTACGGGTCCCATTCACACTGACTCTCACTAAGGTACGAGTCCCACACACACTGACTCTCACTGGGGTACGGGTTCCACACACACTCACTCTTACTGGGGTACGGGACACACACACACTGACTCTCACTGGGGAATGGGTCCCAAACACAATGACTCTCACTGGGGTACAAAACCACACACACTGACTCTCACTTGGGTACCGTTCCCACACACGCTAACTCTCAGTGGGGTTTGGGTCCCACACGCACTGACGCTCACTGGGTTATGGGTACCACACACACTGACTCTCACTGGAGTACGAGTCCCATTCACACAGACTCACAATAAGGTATGGTTCCCACACACAATGACTCTCACTGGGGTATGGGTCCCACACACAATGACTCTCACTAGGGTGCAGGTCCCACACACACTGACTCACTGGCGAACGGGACCCACACACACTGACTCTCACTGGGGTACAGGTCCCACACACACTGAATCTCACTGGGGTACGGGTCCCACACACACTGACTCTCACTGGGGAATGGGTCCCACACACACTGACTCTCACTGGGGTACCTGTCCCATACAAACTGACTCTCACTTGGGTACCGTTCCCACACACGCTAACTCTCAGTGGGGTTTGGGTCCCACACGCACTGACGCTCACTGGGTTATGGGTACCACACACACTGACTCTCACTGGAGTACGAGTCCCATTCACACAGACTCACAATAAGGTATGGTTCCCACACCCACTGAGTCTCACTGGGGTACGGGTTCCAGACACACTGACTCTCACTGGGGTACCGGTCCCACACACACTGACTCTCACTGGGGTATGGGTCACACACACACTGACTCTCACTGAGGAACGGTCTCATTCACACTGAATCTCAATGAGGTATGGTTCACACACACAATGACTCTCACTGGGGTATGGGTCCCACACACACTGACTCTGACTGGGGTACAGGAAACACACTCACTGACTCTCACTGGGGTACGCATCCCACACACAATTACTCTCACTGAGGTATGGTTCCCACACACAATGACTCTCACTGGGGTATGTGTCCCACACACAATGACTCTCACAAGGGTACGGGTCCCACACACATTGACTCTCACTGGGGTACGGGTCCCACACACACTGACTCTCACATTATTATGGGTCTCACACACAATGACTCTCACTGAGGTATAGTTCCCACACACAATGACTGTCATTGGGGTACGGGTCCCACACACACTGACTCTCACAGGGGTACGGGCCCACACACACTGAATCTCACTGGGGTACGGGTCCCATTCACACTGACTCTCAATGAGGTATGGTTCCCAAACACAATGACTCTCACTGGGGTACGGGTCCGACACACACAGACTGTCACAGGGGAACGGGTCCCACACAGTCTGACTCTCACTGGGGTACGGGTCCCACACACACTGACTCTTACTGGGGTACAGCTCCAACACACAATGATTCTCACTGGGGTACGGGTCCCACACACACTGACTCTCACTGGGGACTGGGTCCCACACACACAGACTCTCACTGGGGTACGGGACACACACAAACTGACTCTCACTGGGGTACGGGTTCCACACACACTGACTCTCACTGGGGTACGGGTTCCAGACACACTGACTCTCACTGGGGTACCGGTCCCACACACACTGACTCTCAATGGGGTATGGGTCCCACACACAATGACTCTCACTGGGGTACAGGAAACACACTCACTGACTCTCACTGGGGTATGGGTCCCACGCGCACTGACTCTCGCTGGGGTACAGGAAACACACTCACTGACTCTCACTGGGGTACGGATCCCACACACAATGACTCTCACTGAGGTATGGTTCCCATACACAATGACTGTCATTGGGGTACGGGTCCCACACACACTGACTCTCACAGGGGTACGGGTCCCACACACACTGAATCTCACTGGGGTACGGGTCCCACACACACTGACTCTCACTGGGGTACAGGTCCCACACACACTGAATTTCACTGGGGTACGGGTCAAACACACACTGACTCTCACTGGGGTACAGGTCCCACACACACTGACTCTCACTGGGGTACGTGTCCCATTCACACTGACTCTCAATGAGGTATGGTTCCCACACACAATGACTCTCACTGGGGTATGTGTCCCACACACAATGACTCTCACTAGGGTACGGGTCCCACACACATTGACTCTCACTGGGGTACGGGACCCACACACACTGACTTCACATTATTATGGGTCTCACACACAATGAATCTCACTGGGGTCTGGGACCCACACACACTGACTCTCACTGTGCCAAGGTCCCACACACAATGACTCACTGGCGAATGGGACCACACACACTAACTCTCACTGGGATACAGGTCCCACACACACTGAATCGCACTGGGGTACGGGTCCCACACACACTGACTCGCACTGAGGTATGTGTCCCACACACACTGACTATCACTGGGGTACGGGTCCCACACACACTGACTCTCAATGGGGTACAGGTCCCATTCACACTGACTCTCACTGGGGTACGGATTCCACACACACTGACTCTCACTGGGAATGGGTCCCACATACAATCATTATCTGTGGCGGACGGATCCCACACAGACTGACTCTCACTGGGGAATGGGTCCCACACACACTGACTCTCACTGGGGTACGGGTCCCACACACACTGACTCTCACTGGGGTACGGGTAACACACACACTGACTCTCACGGGGGTATGGGTCCCAGACACATTGACTCTCACTGGGGTATGGGTCCCACACACACTGACTCTCACTGGGGTACAGATCCCAAACACAATGACTCTCACTGGGGTATGGGACCCACACACTCTGACTCTCACTGGGGTTTGGGTCCCACACACACTGACTCTCACTGGGGTACGGGTACCACACACACTGACTCTCACTGGGGTACGGGTCCCACACACACTGACTCTCACTGGGGTAGAGCTCCCACACACACTGACTCTCACTAGGGAATGGGTGCCACACACACTGACTCTCACTGGGGTACGGGTCCCATTCACACTGACTCTCAATGAGATATGGTTCCCACACACAATGTCTCTCACTGGGGTATGGGTCCCACACACAATGACTCTCACTAGGGTACGGGTCCAACACACAATGACTCTCACTAGGGTACGGGTCCCACACACACTGACTCCCACTGGTGTATGGGTTCCACACACGCTGACTCTCACTGGGGTACGGGTCCCACACACACTGACTCACACTGGTGTACGGGCCCCACACACACTGACTCTCACTGGGCTAAGGGTCCCACACACACTGACTCTCACTGGAGTACGGGTCCCACACACACTGACCCTCACTGGGGTATGGGTCCCACACACACTGACTCTCACTGGGGTACAGCTCCCAAACACAATGACTCTCACTGGGGTACGGGTCCCACACACACTGACTCTCACTGGGGAATGGGTCCCAAACACAATGACTCTCACTGGGGTACAAAACCACACACACTGACTCTCACTGGGGTACTGTTCCCACACACGTTGACTCTCATTGGGGTATGGCTACCACACACACTGACTCTCACTGGGGTACGAGTCCCATTCACACTGACTCACATGAGGTATGGTTCCCACACACAATGATTCTCACTGGGGTACGGGTCCCACACACAATGGCTCTCACTGCGGAATGGGTCCCACACACACTGACTCTCACTGGGGTTACAGGTCCCACACAAACTGAATCTCACGGGGGTACGGGATCCACACACACTGACTCTCACTGGGGTGCGGGATCCATACACACTGACACTCACTGGGGTACCAGTCCGACACACCCTGACTCTCACTGGGGAATGGGTCCCACACACACTGACTCTCACTGGAGTACGGGTCCCACACACACTGACTCTCACTGGGGTACGGGTCCCACACACGACGACTCTCACTGGGGTAAGAGTTCCACTATACTCACTCTCACTGGGTAAAATCTCCCATACACACTGATTCTTTCTGCGGTTTGGGTACTATTCACACTGATTCTCACTGGGGTATGGGTTCCACACAAACTGACTCTCATTGGGGTACGGTACAAACACACACTGACTCACACTGGGATACGGGTCTCACCCACACTGACTCTCAATGGGGTACGGTTCCCACACACACTGACTGTCACTGTGGTATGGGTCCCACACACATTGACTCTCACTGGGGCATGGGACCAACACACACTGAAGCTCACTGGGGTACGGGTTAACACACACACTGACTCTTATGGGGGTATGGGTCCCACACACACTGACTCTCACTGGGGTACGGATCCCACACACAATGACAATCACTGGGGTACGGTTCCCACACACAATGAATCTCACTGGGGTACGGGTCCCACACACACTGATTCTCACTGCGGTACGGGTCCCACACACACTGACTCGCACTGGGGTATGGGTCCCACACACACTGACTCTCACTGGGGTACAGCTCCCAAACACAATGACTCTCACTGGGGTAGTGGTCCTACACACACTGACTCTCAATGGGCTACAAAACCACACACAATGACACTCACTGGGGTACGGGTAACACACACACTGACTCTCACGGGGGTATGGGTCCCACACACACTGACTCTCACTGGGGTATGGGTCCCACACACACTGAATCTCTCTGGGGTACAGATCCCAAACACAATGACTCTCACTGGGGTATGGGTCGCACACACGCTGACTCTCGCTGGGGTTTGGGTCCCACACACACTGACTCTCACTGGGGTACGGGTACCACACACACAGACTCTCACTGGGGTACGGGTCCCACACACACTGACTGTCACTGGGGTACAGCTCCCACACACACTGAATCTCACTGGGGTATGGGTGCCACACACACTGACTCTCACTGGGGTACGGGTCCCATTCACACTGACTCTCAATGAGGTATGGTTCCCACACCCAATGTCTCTCACTGTGGTATGGGTCCCACACACAATGACTCTCACTAGGGTACGGGTCCCACACACATTGACTCTCACTAGGGTACGGGTCCCATTCACATTGAATCTCACTGGGGAACGGGTCACACACACACTGACTCACACTGGGATACGGATCCCACACACACTGACTCTCACTGGGGTACGGGTCACACACACACTGACTCACACTGGGGTACGGGTCCCACACAGAATGACTCTCACTGGGGTACGGATGCCACACACAATGACTCTCACTGGGTTATGGTTCCCAAACACAATGACTCTCACTGGGGTACAGGTCCGACACAGACTGACTCTCACTGGGGAAAATCTCCCATACACACTGATTCTTCCTGCGGTTTGGGTACCATTCACACTGACTCTCACTAAGGTATGAGTCACACACACACTGATTTTCACTGGGGTATGGGTTCCACACTCACTGACTCTCACTAAGGTACGAGTCCCACACACACTGACTCTCACTGGGGTACGGGTCCCACACACACTGACTCTCACTGGAGTACGGGTCCCACACACACTGACTCTCACTGGAGTACGGGTCACACACACACTGACTCACACTGGGGTACGGGTCCCACACACAATAACTCTCACTGGGGTACGGGTCCGACACAGACTGAGTCTCAGTGGGGTACGGGTCCCACACACACTGACACTCACTGGGGTACGGCTCCCACACACAATGATTCTCACTGGGGTACGGGTCCCACACACAATGACTCTCACTGGGGAATGGGTCCCACACACACTGACTCTCGCTGGGGTACAGGTCCCACACAAACTGAATCTCACGGGGGTACGGGATCCACACACACTGACTCTCACTGGGGTGCGGGTTCCATACACACTGACACTCACTGGGGTACCAGTCCCACACACACTGACTCTCACTGGGGTATGGATTCCACACACACTGACTCTCACTGGGGTACGGTCCCATTCACACTGACTCTCAATGAGGAATAGTTCACACACACAATGACTCTGACTGGGGTATGTGTTCCACACACACTGACTCTCACTGGGATACGGGTCCCACACACACTGACTCTCAATGGGGTACAGGAAACACAAACACTGACTCTCACTGGGGTACAGATCCCACACACAATGACTCTCACTGGGGTATGGGTCCCACACACACACTGAATCTCACTGGGGTACGGGTCCCACACGCACTGACTCTCACTGGGGTACAGGTCCCACACACACTGACTCTCGCTGGGGTATGGGTGCCACACACAATGACTTCCACTGGGGTACGGGTCCCAATCACACTGACTCTCAATGAGGTCTGGTACCCACACACAATGACGTTCACTTGGGTATGGGTCCCACACACAATGATTCTCACTGGGGTACGGGTCCCATTCACACTGACTCTCAATGAGGTCTGGTTCCGACACACAATGACGTTCACTGGGGTATGGGTCCCACACACAATGACTCTCACTAGGGTACGGGTCCAACACACATTGACTCTCACTGGTGTACAGGTCACACACACACTGAATCTCACTGTGCCAAGGTCCCACACACACTGACTCACTGGCGAACGGGCCTCACACACAGTAACTCTCACTGGGGTACAGGTCCCACACACACCGAATCTCACTGGGGTACGGGTCCCACACACACTGACTCGCACTGAGGTATGTGTCCCATTCACATTGACTCTCACTGGGGTACGGGTTCCAGACACACTGACTCTCACTGGGGAATGAGTCCCACACACACTGATTCTCACTGGGGAAAAGGACCCACACACACTGACTCTCACTAGGGTATGGGTCCCACACACACTGACTCTCACTGGGGTACGGTCCCACACACGCGGACTCTCACTGGGGTACGGGTCCCACACACACGGACTCGCACTGGGGTCTGGGACCCACACACACTGACTCTCACTGGGGTACAGCTCCCAAACACAATGACTCTCACTGGGGTACGGGTCCCACACACACTGACTCTCACTGGGGTACAAAACCACACACAATGACTCTCACTGGGGTACGGGTAACACACACACTGACTCTCACGGGGTATGGGTCCCACACACACTGACTCTCACTGGGGTACGGATCCCACACACAATGACAATCACTGGGGTACGGTTCCTACACACAATGAATCTCACTGGGGTACGGGTCCCACACACACTGATTCTCACTGCGGTACGGGTCCCACACACACTGACTCTCACTGGGGTACAGCTCCCAAACACAATGACTCTCACTGGGGTAGTGGTCCCACACACACTGACTCTCACTGGGGTACGGGTCCCACACACACTGACTCACTGGCGAATGGGACCCACAAACACTAACTCTCACTAGGGAACAGGTCCCACACACACTGAATCTCACTGGGGTACGGGTCCCACACACACTGACTCACACTGAGGTATGTGTCCCACACACACTGACTCTCACTGGGGTATGTGTCCCACACACACTGACTCTCACTGGGGTATGGGTCCCAAACACACTGACTCTCAACGGGGTACGGGTCCCATTCACACTGACTCTCACTAAGATACGAATCCCACACACACTGACTCTCACTGGTGTACGGGACACACACACACTGACTCTCACTGGGGTACGGGTCTCACACACACTGACTCTCACTGGGGTACAGGAAACACACTCACTGACTCTCACTGGGGAATGGGTCCCACACACACAGACTCTCACTCGGGTACGGGTCCCACACAAACTGACTCTCACTGGGGTACAGGTTCCACACACACTGACTCTCACTGGGGTACGGGTTCCAGACACACTGACTCTCACTGGGGTACCGGTCCCACACACACTGATTCTCACTGGGGTACGGGTCCCACACACAATGACTCTCACTGGGGTATGGGTGCCACATATACTCACTCTCACTGGGGTAAATCTCCCATACACACTGATTCTTACTGTGGTTTGCGTCCAATTCACACTAATTCTCACTAAGGTATGAGTCCCACACACACTGATTCTCACTGGGGTATGGGGTCCACACACACTGACTCTCATTGGGGTACGGGACACACACACACTGACTCTCACTGGGGTATGGGTCCCACACACATGGACTCTCACTGGGGTATGGTTCCCACACACACAAACTCTCACTAGGGTACGGTTCCCACACACACTGACTCTCACTGAGGTATGGGACCGACACACACTGACGCTCACTGGGGTACGGTACCCACACACACTGACTCTCACTGTGGTTCGGGTCCCATTCACACTGACTCTCAGTGAGGTACAGCTGCCACAAACAATGACTCTCACTGGGGAACGCGTCCCACACACTGACACTCACTGTACTAAGGTCCCACACAAACTGTCTCACTGGCGAACGGGGCCCACACACACTAACTCTCACTGGGATACAGGTCCCACACACACTGACTCTCACTGGGGTACGGGTCCCAAACACACTGACTCTCAATGGGGTACGGGTCCCATTCACACTGACTCTCACTAAGGCACAGGTCCCACAGACACTGATTCTCACTGGTGTACGGGACCAACACACACTAACTCTCACTGGGGTACAGGAAAGACACATACTGAGTCTCACTGGGGTATGGGTTCCAAACACACTGACTCTCACTGGGGTACGGGTCCCACACACACTGACTCTCACTGGGGTACAGGAAACACACACACTGACTCTCACTGGGGTACTGATCCCACACACAATGACTCTCACTGGGGTATGGGTTCCACATATACTCACTCTCACTGGGGTAAATCTCCCATACACACTGATTCTTACTGTGGTTTGGGTCCAATTCACACTAATTCTCACTAAGGTACGAGTCCCACACACACTGATTCTCACTGGGGTATGGGTTCCAAACACACTGACTCTCACTGGGGTACGGGTCCCACACACACTGACTCTCACTGGGGTACAGGAAACACACATACTGACTCTCACTGGGGTACTGATCCCACACACAATGACTCTCACTGGGGTATGGGTTCCACATATACTCACTCTCACTGGGGTAAATCTCCCATACACACTGATTCTTACTGTGGTTTGGGTCCAATTCACACTAATTCTCACTAAGGTACGAGTCCCACACACACTGATTCTCACTGGGGTATGGGTTCCACACACACTGACTCTCACTGGGGTACGGGTCCCACACACAATGACTCTCACTGGGGTATGGTTCCCACACACACAAACTCTCACTGGGGTACGGTTCCCACACACACTGACTCTCACTGAGGTATGGGACCGACACACACTGACGCTCACTGGGGTACGGGACCCACACACACTGACTCTCACTGTGGTACGGGTACCATTCACACTGACTCTCAGTGAGGTACAGTTGCCACAAACAATGACTCTCACTGGGATACGCGTCCCACACATACTGACTCTCACTGGGGATTGGGTCCCACACACAATGATTCTCATTGGGGTGCAGGACCCACACACACTGACTCTCACTGGGGTACAGGTCCCACACACACTGAATTTCACTGGGGTACGGGTCAAACACACACTGACTCTCACTGGGGTACAGGTCCCACACACACTGACTCTCACTGGGGTACGTGTCCCATTCACACTGACTCTCAATGAGGTATGGTTCCCACACACAATGACTCTCACTGGGGTATGTGTCCCACACACAATGACTCTCACTAGGGTACGGGTCCCACACACATTGACTCTCACTGGGGTACGGGACCCACACACACTGACTTCACATTATTATGGGTCTCACACACAATGAATCTCACTGGGGTCTGGGACCCACACACACTGACTCTCACTGTGCCAAGGTCCCACACACAATGACTCACTGGCGAATGGGACCACACACACTAACTCTCACTGGGATACAGGTCCCACACACACTGAATCGCACTGGGGTACGGGTCCCACACACACTGACTCGCACTGAGGTATGTGTCCCACACACACTGACTATCACTGGGGTACGGGTCCCACACACACTGACTCTCAATGGGGTACAGGTCCCATTCACACTGACTCTCACTGGGGTACGGATTCCACACACACTGACTCTCACTGGGAATGGGTCCCACATACAATCATTATCTGTGGCGGACGGATCCCACACAGACTGACTCTCACTGGGGAATGGGTCCCACACACACTGACTGTCACTGGGGTACGGGTCCCACACACACTGACTCTCACTGGGGTACGGGTAACACACACACTGACTCTCACGGGGGTATGGGTCCCAGACACATTGACTCTCACTGGGGTATGGGTCCCACACACACTGACTCTCACTGGGGTACAGATCCCAAACACAATGACTCTCACTGGGGTATGGGACCCACACACTCTGACTCTCACTGGGGTTTGGGTCCCACACACACTGACTCTCACTGGGGTACGGGTACCACACACACTGACTCTCACTGGGGTACGGGTCCCACACACACTGACTCTCACTGGGGTAGAGCTCCCACACACACTGACTCTCATTAGGGAATGGGTGCCACACACACTGACTCTCACTGGGGTACGGGTCCCATTCACACTGACTCTCAATGAGATATGGTTCCCACACACAATGTCTCTCACTGGGGTATGGGTCCCACACACAATGACTCTCACTAGGGTACGGGTCCAACACACAATGACTCTCACTAGGGTACGGGTCCCACACACACTGACTCCCACTGGTGTATGGGTTCCACACACGCTGACTCTCACTGGGGTACGGGTCCCACACACACTGACTCACACTGGTGTACGGGCCCCACACACACTGACTCTCATTGGGCTAAGGGTCCCACACACACTGACTCTCACTGGAGTACGGGTCCCACACACACTGACCCTCACTGGGGTATGGGTCCCACACACACTGACTCTCACTGGGGTACAGCTCCCAAACACAATGACTCTCACTGGGGTACGGGTCCCACACACACTGACTCTCACTGGGGAATGGGTCCCAAACACAATGACTCTCACTGGGGTACAAAACCACACACACTGACTCTCACTGGGGTACTGTTCCCACACACGTTGACTCTCATTGGGGTATGGCTACCACACACACTGACTCTCACTGGGGTACGAGTCCCATTCACACTGACTCACATGAGGTATGGTTCCCACACACAATGATTCTCACTGGGGTACGGGTCCCACACACAATGGCTCTCACTGCGGAATGGGTCCCACACACACTGACTCTCACTGGGGTTACAGGTCCCACACAAACTGAATCTCACGGGGGTACGGGATCCACACACACTGACTCTCACTGGGGTGCGGGATCCATACACACTGACACTCACTGGGGTACCAGTCCGACACACCCTGACTCTCACTGGGGTATGGATTCCACACACCCTGACTCTCACTGGGGTACGGTCCCATTCACACTGACTCTCAATGAGGAATAGTTCACACACACAATGACTCTCACTGGGGTATGGGTTCCACACACACTGACTCTCACTGGGATACGGGTCCCACACACACTGACTCTCAATGGGGTACTGGAAACACAAACACTGACTCTCACTGGGGTACAGATCCCACACACAATGACTCTCACTAAGGTATGGTTACCACACACAATGACTATCATTGGGGTACGGGTCCCACACAAACTGACTCTCACTGGGGAATGGGTCCCACACACACTGACTCTCACTGGAGTACGGGTCCCACACACACTGACTCTCACTGGGGTACGGGTCCCACACACGACGACTCTCACTGGGGTAAGAGTTCCACTATACTCACTCTCACTGGGTAAAATCTCCCATACACACTGATTCTTTCTGCGGTTTGGGTACCATTCACACTGATTCTCACTGGGGTATGGGTTCCACACAAACTGACTCTCATTGGGGTACGGGACAAACACACACTGACTCACACTGGGATACGGGTCTCACACACATTGACTCTCAATGGGGTACGGTTCCCACACACACTGACTGTCACTGTGGTATGGGTCCCACACACATTGACTCTCACTGGGGCATGGGACCAACACACACTGACGCTCACTGGGGTACGGGTAACACACACACTGACTCTTACGGGGGTATGGGTCCCACACACACTGACTCTCACTGGGGTACGGATCCCACACACAATGACAATCACTGGGGTACGGTTCCCACACACAATGAATCTCACTGGGGTACAGGTCCCACACACACTGATTCTCACTGCGGTACGGGTCCCATACACACTGACTCTCACTGGGGTATGGGTCCCACACACACTGACTCTCAATGGGGTACAGGAAACACAAACACTGACTCTCACTGGGGTACAGATCCCACACACAATGACTCTCACTAAGGTATGGTTACCACACACAATGACTGTCATTGGGGTACGGGTCCCACACAAACTGACTCTCACTGGGGAATGGGTCCCACACACACTGACTCTCACTGGAGTACGGGTCCCACACACACTGACTCTCACTGGGGTACGGGTCCCACACACGACGACTCTCACTGGGGTAAGAGTTCCACTATACTCACTCTCACTGGGTAAAATCTCCCATACACACTGATTCTTTCTGCGGTTTGGGTACCATTCACACTGATTCTCACTGGGGTATGGGTTCCACACAAACTGACTCTCATTGGGGTATGGTACAAACACACACTGACTCACACTGGGATACGGGTCTCACCCACACTGACTCTCAATGGGGTACGGTTCCCACACACACTGACTGTCACTGTGGTATGGGTCCCACACACATTGACTCTCACTGGGGCATGGGACCAACACACACTGAAGCTCACTGGGGTACGGGTTAACACACACACTGACTCTTATGGGGGTATGGGTCCCACACACACTGACTCTCACTGGGGTACGGATCCCACACACAATGACAATCACTGGGGTACGGTTCCCACACACAATGAATCTCACTGGGGTACGGGTCCCACACACACTGATTCTCACTGCGGTACGGGTCCCACACACACTGACTCGCACTGGGGTATGGGTCCCACACACACTGACTCTCACTGGGGTACAGCTCCCAAACACAATGACTCTCACTGGGGTAGTGGTCCTACACACACTGACTCTCAAAGGGCTACAAAACCACACACAATGACACTCACTGGGGTACGGGTAACACACACACTGACTCTCACGGGGGTATGGGTCCCACACACACTGACTCTCACTGGGGTATGGGTCCCACACACACTGAATCTCTCTGGGGTACAGATCCCAAACACAATGACTCTCACTGGGGTATGGGTCGCACACACGCTGACTCTCGCTGGGGTTTGGGTCCCACACACACTGACTCTCACTGGGGTACGGGTACCACACACACAGACTCTCACTGGGGTACGGGTCCCACACACACTGACTGTCACTGGGGTACAGCTCCCACACACACTGAATCTCACTGGGGTATGGGTGCCACACACACTGACTCTCACTGGGGTACGGGTCCCATTCACACTGACTCTCAATGAGGTATGGTTCCCACACCCAATGTCTCTCACTGTGGTATGGGTCCCACACACAATGACTCTCACTAGGGTACGGGTCCCACACACATTGACTCTCACTAGGGTACGGGTCCCATTCACATTGAATCTCACTGGGGAACGGGTCACACACACACTGACTCACACTGGGATACGGATCCCACACACACTGACTCTCACTGGGGTACGGGTCACACACACACTGACTCACACTGGGGTACGGGTCCCACACAGAATGACTCTCACTGGGGTACGGATGCCACACACAATGACTCTCACTGGGTTATGGTTCCCAAACACAATGACTCTCACTGGGGTACAGGTCCGACACAGACTGACTCTCACTGGGGAAAATCTCCCATACACACTGATTCTTCCTGCGGTTTGGGTACCATTCACACTGACTCTCACTAAGGTATGAGTCACACACACACTGATTTTCACTGGGGTATGGGTTCCACACTCACTGACTCTCACTAAGGTACGAGTCCCACACACACTGACTCTCACTGGGGTACGGGTCCCACACACACTGACTCTCACTGGAGTACGGGTCCCACACACACTGACTCTCACTGGAGTACGGGTCCCACACACACTGACTCTCACTGGAGTACGGGTCACACACACACTGACTCACACTGGGGTATGGGTCCCACACAAACTGACTCTCACTGGAGTACGGGTCCCACACACACTGACTCTCACTGGGGTACGGGTCCCACACACAATAACTCTCACTGGGTTATGGTTCCCACACACAATGACTCTCACTGGGGTACGGGTCCGACACAGACCGAGTCTCAGTGGGGTACGGGTCCCACACACACTGACACTCACTGGGGTACGGCTCCCACACACAATGATTCTCACTGGGGTACGGGTCCCACACACAATGACTCTCACTGGGGAATGGGTCCCACACACACTGACTCTCGCTGGGGTACAGGTCCCACACAAACTGAATCTCACGGGGGTACGGGATCCACACACACTGACTCTCACTGGGGTGCGGGTTCCATACACACTGACACTCACTGGGGTACCAGTCCCACACACACTGACTCTCACTGGGGTATGGATTCCACACACACTGACTCTCACTGGGGTACGGTCCCATTCACACTGACTCTCAATGAGGAATAGTTCACACACACAATGACTCTGACTGGGGTATGTGTTCCACACACACTGACTCTCACTGGGATACGGGTCCCACACACACTGACTCTCAATGGGGTACAGGAAACACAAACACTGACTCTCACTGGGGTACAGATCCCACACACAATGACTCTCACTGGGGTACGGGTCCCACACACACACTGAATCTCACTGGGGTACGGGTCCCACACGCACTGACTCTCACTGGGGTACAGGTCCCACACACACTGACTCTCGCTGGGGTATGGGTGCCACACACAATGACTTTCACTGGGGTACGGGTCCCAATCACACTGACTCTCAATGAGGTCTGGTACCCACACACAATGACGTTCACTTGGGTATGGGTCCCACACACAATGATTCTCACTGGGGTACGGGTCCCATTCACACTGACTCTCAATGAGGTCTGGTTCCGACACACAATGACGTTCACTGGGGTATGGGTCCCACACACAATGACTCTCACTAGGGTACGGGTCCAACACACATTGACTCTCACTGGTGTACAGGTCACACACACACTGAATCTCACTGTGCCAAGGTCCCACACACACTGACTCACTGGCGAACGGGCCTCACACACAGTAACTCTCACTGGGGTACAGGTCCCACACACACCGAATCTCACTGGGGTACGGGTCCCACACACACTGACTCGCACTGAGGTATGTGTCCCATTCACATTGACTCTCACTGGGGTACGGGTTCCAGACACACTGACTCTCACTGGGGAATGAGTCCCACACACACTGATTCTCACTGGGGTACAGGACCCACACACACTGACTCTCACTAGGGTATGGGTCCCACACACACTGACTCTCACTGGGGTACGGTCCCACACACGCGGACTCTCACTGGGGTACGGGTCCCACACACACGGACTCGCACTGGGGTCTGGGACCCACACACACTGACTCTCACTGGGGTACAGCTCCCAAACACAATGACTCTCACTGGGGTACGGGTCCCACACACACTGACTCTCACTGGGGTACAAAACCACACACAATGACTCTCACTGGGGTACGGGTAACACACACACTGACTCTCACGGGGGTATGGGTCCCACACACACTGACTCTCACTGGGGTACGGATCCCACACACAATGACAATCACTGGGGTACGGTTCCCACACACAATGAATCTCACTGGGGTACGGGTCCCACACACACTGATTCTCACTGCGGTACGGGTCCCACACACACTGACTCTCACTGGGGTACAGCTCCCAAACACAATGACTCTCACTGGGGTAGTGGTCCCACACACACTGACTCTCACTGGGGTACGGGTCCCACACACGCTGACTCACACTGAGGTATGTGTCCCACACACACTGACTCTCACTGGGGTATGTGTCCCACACACACTGACTCTCACTGGGGTATGGGTCCCAAACACACTGACTCTCAACGGGGTACGGGTCCCATTCACACTGACTCTCACTAAGATACGAATCCCACACACACTGACTCTCACTGGTGTACGGGACACACACACACTGACTCTCACTGGGGTACGGGTCTCACACACACTGACTCTCACTGGGGTACAGGAAACACACTCACTGACTCTCACTGGGGAATGGGTCCCACACACACAGACTCTCACTCGGGTACGGGTCCCACACAAACTGACTCTCACTGGGGTACAGGTTCCACACTCACTGACTCTCACTGGGGTACGGGTTCCAGACACACTGACTCTCACTGGGGTACCGGTCCCACACACACTGATTCTCACTGGGGTACGGGTCCCACACACAATGACTCTCACTGGGGTATGGGTGCCACATATACTCACTCTCACTGGGGTAAATCTCCCATACACACTGATTCTTACTGTGGTTTGCGTCCAATTCACACTAATTCTCACTAAGGTATGAGTCCCACACACACTGATTCTCACTGGGGTATGGGGTCCACACACACTGACTCTCATTGGGGTACGGGACACACACACACTGACTCTCACTGGGGTATGGGTCCCACACACATGGACTCTCACTGGGGTATGGTTCCCACACACACAAACTCTCACTAGGGTACGGTTCCCACACACACTGACTCTCACTGAGGTATGGGACCGACACACACTGACGCTCACTGGGGTACGGTACCCACACACACTGACTCTCACTGTGGTTCGGGTCCCATTCACACTGACTCTCAGTGAGGTACAGCTGCCACAAACAATGACTCTCACTGGGGAACGCGTCCCACACATACTGACTCTCACTGGGGATTGGGTCCCACACACAATGATTCTCATTGGGGTGCAGGACCCACACACATTGACTCTCACTGGGGTACGGGTTCCACACACACTGACTCTCACATTCTTAAGGGTCTCA
This sequence comes from Isurus oxyrinchus, assembly GCA_026770705.1. NCBI lineage: Eukaryota > Metazoa > Chordata > Chondrichthyes > Lamniformes > Lamnidae > Isurus > Isurus oxyrinchus. The sequence continues at coordinate 16,681,479 of JANJGN010000036.1, read as the reverse complement.
CACACAATGACTCTCACTGGGGTATGGCACCCACACACACTGACACTCACTGTACTAAGGTCCCACACAAACTGTCTCACTGGCGAACGGGGCCCACACACACTAACTCTCACTGGGATACAGGTCCCACACACACTGACTCTCACTGGGGTACGGGTCCCAAACACACTGACTCTCAATGGGGTACGGGTCCCATTCACACTGACTCTCACTAAGGCACAGGTCCCACAGACACTGATTCTCACTGGTGTACGGGACCAACACACACTAACTCTCACTGGGGTACAGGAAAGACACATACTGAGTCTCACTGGGGTATGGGTTCCAAACACACTGACTCTCACTGGGGTACGGGTCCCACACACACTGACTCTCACTGGGGTACAGGAAACACACACACTGACTCTCACTGGGGTACTGATCCCACACACAATGACTCTCACTGGGGTATGGGTTCCACATATACTCACTCTCACTGGGGTAAATCTCCCATACACACTGATTCTTACTGTGGTTTGGGTCCAATTCACACTAATTCTCACTAAGGTACGAGTCCCACACACACTGATTCTCACTGGGGTATGGGTTCCAAACACACTGACTCTCACTGGGGTACGGGTCCCACACACACTGACTCTCACTGGGGTACAGGAAACACACATACTGACTCTCACTGGGGTACTGATCCCACACACAATGACTCTCACTGGGGTATGGGTTCCACATATACTCACTCTCACTGGGGTAAATCTCCCATACACACTGATTCTTACTGTGGTTTGGGTCCAATTCACACTAATTCTCACTAAGGTACGAGTCCCACACACACTGATTCTCACTGGGGTATGGGTTCCACACACACTGACTCTCACTGGGGTACGGGTCCCACACACAATGACTCTCACTGGGGTATGGTTCCCACACACACAAACTCTCACTGGGGTACGGTTCCCACACACACTGACTCTCACTGAGGTATGGGACCGACACACACTGACGCTCACTGGGGTACGGGACCCACACACACTGACTCTCACTGTGGTACGGGTACCATTCACACTGACTCTCAGTGAGGTACAGTTGCCACAAACAATGACTCTCACTGGGATACGCGTCCCACACATACTGACTCTCACTGGGGATTGGGTCCCACACACAATGATTCTCATTGGGGTGCAGGACCCACACACATTGACTCTCACTGGGGTACGGGTTCCACACACACTGACTCTCACATTCTTAAGGGTCTCACACACAATGACTCTCACTGGGTTATGGCACCCACACACACTGACCCTCACTGTACTAAGGTCCCACACAAACTGTCTCACAGGCGAACGGGGCCCACACACACTAACTCTCACTGGGATACAGGTCCCACACACAATGACTCTCAATGGGGTACGGGTCCCACACACACTGAGTCTCACTGACGTACAGGTCACACGCACACTGACTCTCACTGGGGTAAGGGTCCCACACACACTGACTCTCACTGGGGTAAGGGTCCCACACACACTGACTCTCACTGGGGTATGGGTCCCACACACAATGACTCTCACTGGGGTACGGGTACACACACACTGACTCTCACTAAGATACGAATCCCACACACACTGACTCTCACTGGTGTACGGGACACACACACACTGACTCTCACTGGGGTACGGGTCTCACACACACTGACTCTCACTGGGGTACAGGAAACACACTCACTGACTCTCACTGGGGAATGGGTCCCACACACACAGACTCTCACTCGGGTACGGGTCCCACACAAACTGACTCTCACTGGGGTACAGGTTCCACACTCACTGACTCTCACTGGGGTACGGGTTCCAGACACACTGACTCTCACTGGGGTACCGGTCCCACACACACTGATTCTCACTGGGGTACGGGTCCCACACACAATGACTCTCACTGGGGTATGGGTGCCACATATACTCACTCTCACTGGGGTAAATCTCCCATACACACTGATTCTTACTGTGGTTTGCGTCCAATTCACACTAATTCTCACTAAGGTATGAGTCCCACACACACTGATTCTCACTGGGGTATGGGGTCCACACACACTGACTCTCATTGGGGTACGGGACACACACACACTGACTCTCACTGGGGTATGGGTCCCACACACATGGACTCTCACTGGGGTATGGTTCCCACACACACAAACTCTCACTAGGGTACGGTTCCCACACACACTGACTCTCACTGAGGTATGGGACCGACACACACTGACGCTCACTGGGGTACGGTACCCACACACACTGACTCTCACTGTGGTTCGGGTCCCATTCACACTGACTCTCAGTGAGGTACAGCTGCCACAAACAATGACTCTCACTGGGGAACGCGTCCCACACATACTGACTCTCACTGGGGATTGGGTCCCACACACAATGATTCTCATTGGGGTGCAGGACCCACACACATTGACTCTCACTGGGGTACGGGTTCCACACACACTGACTCTCACATTCTTAAGGGTCTCACACACAATGACTCTCACTGGGGTATGGCACCCACACACACTGACACTCACTGTACTAAGGTCCCACACAAACTGTCTCACTGGCGAACGGGGCCCACACACACTAACTCTCACTGGGATACAGGTCCCACACACACTGACTCTCACTGGGGTACGGGTCCCAAACACACTGACTCTCAATGGGGTACGGGTCCCATTCACACTGACTCTCACTAAGGCACAGGTCCCACAGACACTGATTCTCACTGGTGTACGGGACCAACACACACTAACTCTCACTGGGGTACAGGAAAGACACATACTGAGTCTCACTGGGGTATGGGTTCCAAACACACTGACTCTCACTGGGGTACGGGTCCCACACACACTGACTCTCACTGGGGTACAGGAAACACACACACTGACTCTCACTGGGGTACTGATCCCACACACAATGACTCTCACTGGGGTATGGGTTCCACATATACTCACTCTCACTGGGGTAAATCTCCCATACACACTGATTCTTACTGTGGTTTGGGTCCAATTCACACTAATTCTCACTAAGGTACGAGTCCCACACACACTGATTCTCACTGGGGTATGGGTTCCAAACACACTGACTCTCACTGGGGTACGGGTCCCACACACACTGACTCTCACTGGGGTACAGGAAACACACATACTGACTCTCACTGGGGTACTGATCCCACACACAATGACTCTCACTGGGGTATGGGTTCCACATATACTCACTCTCACTGGGGTAAATCTCCCATACACACTGATTCTTACTGTGGTTTGGGTCCAATTCACACTAATTCTCACTAAGGTACGAGTCCCACACACACTGATTCTCACTGGGGTATGGGTTCCACACACACTGACTCTCACTGGGGTACGGGTCCCACACACAATGACTCTCACTGGGGTATGGTTCCCACACACACAAACTCTCACTGGGGTACGGTTCCCACACACACTGACTCTCACTGAGGTATGGGACCGACACACACTGACGCTCACTGGGGTACGGGACCCACACACACTGACTCTCACTGTGGTACGGGTACCATTCACACTGACTCTCAGTGAGGTACAGTTGCCACAAACAATGACTCTCACTGGGATACGCGTCCCACACATACTGACTCTCACTGGGGATTGGGTCCCACACACAATGATTCTCATTGGGGTGCAGGACCCACACACATTGACTCTCACTGGGGTACGGGTTCCACACACACTGACTCTCACATTCTTAAGGGTCTCACACACAATGACTCTCACTGGGTTATGGCACCCACACACACTGACCCTCACTGTACTAAGGTCCCACACAAACTGTCTCACAGGCGAACGGGGCCCACACACACTAACTCTCACTGGGATACAGGTCCCACACACAATGACTCTCAATGGGGTACGGGTCCCACACACACTGAGTCTCACTGACGTACAGGTCACACGCACACTGACTCTCACTGGGGTAAGGGTCCCACACACACTGACTCTCACTGGGGTAAGGGTCCCACACACACTGACTCTCACTGGGGTATGGGTCCCACACACAATGACTCTCACTGGGGTACGGGTACACACACACTGACTCTCACGGGGGTATGGGTCCCACACACACTGACTCTCACTGGGGTACGGATCCCACTCACAATGAGTCTCACTGGGTTACAGCTCCCACACACAATGACTCTCACTGGGGTACGGGTCCCACACACACTGACTCTCACTGGGGAATGGTTCCCACACACAATGACTCTCACTGGGGTACAAAACCACACACACTGACTCTCACTGGGGTACCGTTCCCACACACGTTGACTCTCACTGGGGTTTGGGTCCCACACACACTGACTCTCACTGGGGTATGGGTACCATACAAACTGACTCTCACTGGGGTACGGGTCCCAAACACAGTGACTCTCATTGGGCTACAGGTCCCACACACACTGACTCTCACTGGTGTATGGGTGCCACACACACTGACTCTCACTGGGGTACAAGTCCCATTCACACTGACTCTCAATGAGGTATGCTTCCCACACACAATGACTCTCACTGGGGTATGGGTCCCACACACAATGACTCTCACTAGGGTACGGGTCCCACACACATTGACTCTCACTGGGGTACGGGACCCACACACACTGACTTCACATTATTATGGGTCTCACACACAATGAATCTCACTGGGGTCTGGGACCCACACACACTGACTCTCACTGTGCCAAGGTCCCACACACAATGACTCACTGGCGAATGGGACCACACACACTAACTCTCACTGGGATACAGGTCCCACACACACTGAATCGCACTGGGGTACGGGTCCCACACACACTGACTCGCACTGAGGTATGTGTCCCACACACACTGACTATCACTGGGGTACGGGTCCCACACACACTGACTCTCAATGGGGTACAGGTCCCATTCACACTGACTCTCACTGGGGTACGGATTCCACACACACTGACTCTCACTGGGAATGGGTCCCACATACAATCATTATCTGTGGCGGACGGATCCCACACAGACTGACTCTCACTGGGGAATGGGTCCCACACACACTGACTGTCACTGGGGTACGGGTCCCACACACACTGACTCTCACTGGGGTACGGGTAACACACACACTGACTCTCACGGGGGTATGGGTCCCAGACACATTGACTCTCACTGGGGTATGGGTCCCACACACACTGACTCTCACTGGGGTACAGATCCCAAACACAATGACTCTCACTGGGGTATGGGACCCACACACTCTGACTCTCACTGGGGTTTGGGTCCCACACACACTGACTCTCACTGGGGTACGGGTACCACACACACTGACTCTCACTGGGGTACGGGTCCCACACACACTGACTCTCACTGGGGTAGAGCTCCCACACACACTGACTCTCATTAGGGAATGGGTGCCACACACACTGACTCTCACTGGGGTACGGGTCCCATTCACACTGACTCTCAATGAGATATGGTTCCCACACACAATGTCTCTCACTGGGGTATGGGTCCCACACACAATGACTCTCACTAGGGTACGGGTCCAACACACAATGACTCTCACTAGGGTACGGGTCCCACACACACTGACTCCCACTGGTGTATGGGTTCCACACACGCTGACTCTCACTGGGGTACGGGTCCCACACACACTGACTCACACTGGTGTACGGGCCCCACACACACTGACTCTCATTGGGCTAAGGGTCCCACACACACTGACTCTCACTGGAGTACGGGTCCCACACACACTGACCCTCACTGGGGTATGGGTCCCACACACACTGACTCTCACTGGGGTACAGCTCCCAAACACAATGACTCTCACTGGGGTACGGGTCCCACACACACTGACTCTCACTGGGGAATGGGTCCCAAACACAATGACTCTCACTGGGGTACAAAACCACACACACTGACTCTCACTGGGGTACTGTTCCCACACACGTTGACTCTCATTGGGGTATGGCTACCACACACACTGACTCTCACTGGGGTACGAGTCCCATTCACACTGACTCACATGAGGTATGGTTCCCACACACAATGATTCTCACTGGGGTACGGGTCCCACACACAATGGCTCTCACTGCGGAATGGGTCCCACACACACTGACTCTCACTGGGGTTACAGGTCCCACACAAACTGAATCTCACGGGGGTACGGGATCCACACACACTGACTCTCACTGGGGTGCGGGATCCATACACACTGACACTCACTGGGGTACCAGTCCGACACACCCTGACTCTCACTGGGGTATGGATTCCACACACCCTGACTCTCACTGGGGTACGGTCCCATTCACACTGACTCTCAATGAGGAATAGTTCACACACACAATGACTCTCACTGGGGTATGGGTTCCACACACACTGACTCTCACTGGGATACGGGTCCCACACACACTGACTCTCAATGGGGTACTGGAAACACAAACACTGACTCTCACTGGGGTACAGATCCCACACACAATGACTCTCACTAAGGTATGGTTACCACACACAATGACTATCATTGGGGTACGGGTCCCACACAAACTGACTCTCACTGGGGAATGGGTCCCACACACACTGACTCTCACTGGAGTACGGGTCCCACACACACTGACTCTCACTGGGGTACGGGTCCCACACACGACGACTCTCACTGGGGTAAGAGTTTACTATACTCACTCTCACTGGGTAAAATCTCCCATACACACTGATTCTTTCTGCGGTTTGGGTACCATTCACACTGATTCTCACTGGGGTATGGGTTCCACACAAACTGACTCTCATTGGGGTACGGGACAAACACACACTGACTCACACTGGGATACGGGTCTCACACACATTGACTCTCAATGGGGTACGGTTCCCACACACACTGACTGTCACTGTGGTATGGGTCCCACACACATTGACTCTCACTGGGGCATGGGACCAACACACACTGACGCTCACTGGGGTACGGGTAACACACACACTGACTCTTACGGGGGTATGGGTCCCACACACACTGACTCTCACTGGGGTACGGATCCCACACACAATGACAATCACTGGGGTACGGTTCCCACACACAATGAATCTCACTGGGGTACAGGTCCCACACACACTGATTCTCACTGCGGTACGGGTCCCATACACACTGACTCTCACTGGGGTATGGGTCCCACACACACTGACTCTCAATGGGGTACAGGAAACACAAACACTGACTCTCACTGGGGTACAGATCCCACACACAATGACTCTCACTAAGGTATGGTTACCACACACAATGACTGTCATTGGGGTACGGGTCCCACACAAACTGACTCTCACTGGGGAATGGGTCCCACACACACTGACTCTCACTGGAGTACGGGTCCCACACACACTGACTCTCACTGGGGTACGGGTCCCACACACGACGACTCTCACTGGGGTAAGAGTTCCACTATACTCACTCTCACTGGGTAAAATCTCCCATACACACTGATTCTTTCTGCGGTTTGGGTACTATTCACACTGATTCTCACTGGGGTATGGGTTCCACACAAACTGACTCTCATTGGGGTATGGTACAAACACACACTGACTCACACTGGGATACGGGTCTCACCCACACTGACTCTCAATGGGGTACGGTTCCCACACACACTGACTGTCACTGTGGTATGGGTCCCACACACATTGACTCTCACTGGGGCATGGGACCAACACACACTGAAGCTCACTGGGGTACGGGTTAACACACACACTGACTCTTATGGGGGTATGGGTCCCACACACACTGACTCTCACTGGGGTACAGATCCCACACACAATGACAATCACTGGGGTACGGTTCCCACACACAATGAATCTCACTGGGGTACGGGTCCCACACACACTGATTCTCACTGCGGTACGGGTCCCACACACACTGACTCGCACTGGGGTATGGGTCCCACACACACTGACTCTCACTGGGGTACAGCTCCCAAACACAATGACTCTCACTGGGGTAGTGGTCCTACACACACTGACTCTCAAAGGGCTACAAAACCACACACAATGACACTCACTGGGGTACGGGTAACACACACACTGACTCTCACGGGGGTATGGGTCCCACACACACTGACTCTCACTGGGGTATGGGTCCCACACACACTGAATCTCTCTGGGGTACAGATCCCAAACACAATGACTCTCACTGGGGTATGGGTCGCACACACGCTGACTCTCGCTGGGGTTTGGGTCCCACACACACTGACTCTCACTGGGGTACGGGTACCACACACACAGACTCTCACTGGGGTACGGGTCCCACACACACTGACTGTCACTGGGGTACAGCTCCCACACACACTGAATCTCACTGGGGTATGGGTGCCACACACACTGACTCTCACTGGGGTACGGGTCCCATTCACACTGACTCTCAATGAGGTATGGTTCCCACACCCAATGTCTCTCACTGTGGTATGGGTCCCACACACAATGACTCTCACTAGGGTACGGGTCCCACACACATTGACTCTCACTAGGGTACGGGTCCCATTCACATTGAATCTCACTGGGGAACGGGTCACACACACACTGACTCACACTGGGATACGGATCCCACACACACTGACTCTCACTGGGGTACGGGTCACACACACACTGACTCACACTGGGGTACGGGTCCCACACAGAATGACTCTCACTGGGGTACGGATGCCACACACAATGACTCTCACTGGGTTATGGTTCCCAAACACAATGACTCTCACTGGGGTACAGGTCCGACACAGACTGACTCTCACTGGGGAAAATCTCCCATACACACTGATTCTTCCTGCGGTTTGGGTACCATTCACACTGACTCTCACTAAGGTATGAGTCACACACACACTGATTTTCACTGGGGTATGGGTTCCACACTCACTGACTCTCACTAAGGTACGAGTCCCACACACACTGACTCTCACTGGGGTACGGGTCCCACACACACTGACTCTCACTGGAGTACGGGTCCCACACACACTGACTCTCACTGGAGTACGGGTCCCACACACACTGACTCTCACTGGAGTACGGGTCACACACACACTGACTCACACTGGGGTATGGGTCCCACACAAACTGACTCTCACTGGAGTACGGGTCCCACACACACTGACTCTCACTGGGGTACGGGTCCCACACACAATAACTCTCACTGGGTTATGGTTCCCACACACAATGACTCTCACTGGGGTACGGGTCCGACACAGACCGAGTCTCAGTGGGGTACGGGTCCCACACACACTGACACTCACTGGGGTACGGCTCCCACACACAATGATTCTCACTGGGGTACGGGTCCCACACACAATGACTCTCACTGGGGAATGGGTCCCACACACACTGACTCTCGCTGGGGTACAGGTCCCACACAAACTGAATCTCACGGGGGTACGGGATCCACACACACTGACTCTCACTGGGGTGCGGGTTCCATACACACTGACACTCACTGGGGTACCAGTCCCACACACACTGACTCTCACTGGGGTATGGATTCCACACACACTGACTCTCACTGGGGTACGGTCCCATTCACACTGACTCTCAATGAGGAATAGTTCACACACACAATGACTCTGACTGGGGTATGTGTTCCACACACACTGACTCTCACTGGGATACGGGTCCCACACACACTGACTCTCAATGGGGTACAGGAAACACAAACACTGACTCTCACTGGGGTACAGATCCCACACACAATGACTCTCACTGGGGTACGGGTCCCACACACACACTGAATCTCACTGGGGTACGGGTCCCACACGCACTGACTCTCACTGGGGTACAGGTCCCACACACACTGACTCTCGCTGGGGTATGGGTGCCACACACAATGACTTTCACTGGGGTACGGGTCCCAATCACACTGACTCTCAATGAGGTCTGGTACCCACACACAATGACGTTCACTTGGGTATGGGTCCCACACACAATGATTCTCACTGGGGTACGGGTCCCATTCACACTGACTCTCAATGAGGTCTGGTTCCGACACACAATGACGTTCACTGGGGTATGGGTCCCACACACAATGACTCTCACTAGGGTACGGGTCCAACACACATTGACTCTCACTGGTGTACAGGTCACACACACACTGAATCTCACTGTGCCAAGGTCCCACACACACTGACTCACTGGCGAACGGGCCTCACACACAGTAACTCTCACTGGGGTACAGGTCCCACACACACCGAATCTCACTGGGGTACGGGTCCCACACACACTGACTCGCACTGAGGTATGTGTCCCATTCACATTGACTCTCACTGGGGTACGGGTTCCAGACACACTGACTCTCACTGGGGAATGAGTCCCACACACACTGATTCTCACTGGGGTACAGGACCCACACACACTGACTCTCACTAGGGTATGGGTCCCACACACACTGACTCTCACTGGGGTACGGTCCCACACACGCGGACTCTCACTGGGGTACGGGTCCCACACACACGGACTCGCACTGGGGTCTGGGACCCACACACACTGACTCTCACTGGGGTACAGCTCCCAAACACAATGACTCTCACTGGGGTACGGGTCCCACACACACTGACTCTCACTGGGGTACAAAACCACACACAATGACTCTCACTGGGGTACGGGTAACACACACACTGACTCTCACGGGGGTATGGGTCCCACACACACTGACTCTCACTGGGGTACGGATCCCACACACAATGACAATCACTGGGGTACGGTTCCCACACACAATGAATCTCACTGGGGTACGGGTCCCACACACACTGATTCTCACTGCGGTACGGGTCCCACACACACTGACTCTCACTGGGGTACAGCTCCCAAACACAATGACTCTCACTGGGGTAGTGGTCCCACACACACTGACTCTCACTGGGGTACGGGTCCCACACACGCTGACTCACACTGAGGTATGTGTCCCACACACACTGACTCTCACTGGGGTATGTGTCCCACACACACTGACTCTCACTGGGGTATGGGTCCCAAACACACTGACTCTCAACGGGGTACGGGTCCCATTCACACTGACTCTCACTAAGATACGAATCCCACACACACTGACTCTCACTGGTGTACGGGACACACACACACTGACTCTCACTGGGGTACGGGTCTCACACACACTGACTCTCACTGGGGTACAGGAAACACACTCACTGACTCTCACTGGGGAATGGGTCCCACACACACAGACTCTCACTCGGGTACGGGTCCCACACAAACTGACTCTCACTGGGGTACAGGTTCCACACTCACTGACTCTCACTGGGGTACGGGTTCCAGACACACTGACTCTCACTGGGGTACCGGTCCCACACACACTGATTCTCACTGGGGTACGGGTCCCACACACAATGACTCTCACTGGGGTATGGGTGCCACATATACTCACTCTCACTGGGGTAAATCTCCCATACACACTGATTCTTACTGTGGTTTGCGTCCAATTCACACTAATTCTCACTAAGGTATGAGTCCCACACACACTGATTCTCACTGGGGTATGGGGTCCACACACACTGACTCTCATTGGGGTACGGGACACACACACACTGACTCTCACTGGGGTATGGGTCCCACACACATGGACTCTCACTGGGGTATGGTTCCCACACACACAAACTCTCACTAGGGTACGGTTCCCACACACACTGACTCTCACTGAGGTATGGGACCGACACACACTGACGCTCACTGGGGTACGGTACCCACACACACTGACTCTCACTGTGGTTCGGGTCCCATTCACACTGACTCTCAGTGAGGTACAGCTGCCACAAACAATGACTCTCACTGGGGAACGCGTCCCACACATACTGACTCTCACTGGGGATTGGGTCCCACACACAATGATTCTCATTGGGGTGCAGGACCCACACACATTGACTCTCACTGGGGTACGGGTTCCACACACACTGACTCTCACATTCTTAAGGGTCTCACACACAATGACTCTCACTGGGGTATGGCACCCACACACACTGACACTCACTGTACTAAGGTCCCACACAAACTGTCTCACTGGCGAACGGGGCCCACACACACTAACTCTCACTGGGATACAGGTCCCACACACACTGACTCTCACTGGGGTACGGGTCCCAAACACACTGACTCTCAATGGGGTACGGGTCCCATTCACACTGACTCTCACTAAGGCACAGGTCCCACAGACACTGATTCTCACTGGTGTACGGGACCAACACACACTAACTCTCACTGGGGTACAGGAAAGACACATACTGAGTCTCACTGGGGTATGGGTTCCAAACACACTGACTCTCACTGGGGTACGGGTCCCACACACACTGACTCTCACTGGGGTACAGGAAACACACACACTGACTCTCACTGGGGTACTGATCCCACACACAATGACTCTCACTGGGGTATGGGTTCCACATATACTCACTCTCACTGGGGTAAATCTCCCATACACACTGATTCTTACTGTGGTTTGGGTCCAATTCACACTAATTCTCACTAAGGTACGAGTCCCACACACACTGATTCTCACTGGGGTATGGGTTCCAAACACACTGACTCTCACTGGGGTACGGGTCCCACACACACTGACTCTCACTGGGGTACAGGAAACACACATACTGACTCTCACTGGGGTACTGATCCCACACACAATGACTCTCACTGGGGTATGGGTTCCACATATACTCACTCTCACTGGGGTAAATCTCCCATACACACTGATTCTTACTGTGGTTTGGGTCCAATTCACACTAATTCTCACTAAGGTACGAGTCCCACACACACTGATTCTCACTGGGGTATGGGTTCCACACACACTGACTCTCACTGGGGTACGGGTCCCACACACAATGACTCTCACTGGGGTATGGTTCCCACACACACAAACTCTCACTGGGGTACGGTTCCCACACACACTGACTCTCACTGAGGTATGGGACCGACACACACTGACGCTCACTGGGGTACGGGACCCACACACACTGACTCTCACTGTGGTACGGGTACCATTCACACTGACTCTCAGTGAGGTACAGTTGCCACAAACAATGACTCTCACTGGGATACGCGTCCCACACATACTGACTCTCACTGGGGATTGGGTCCCACACACAATGATTCTCATTGGGGTGCAGGACCCACACACATTGACTCTCACTGGGGTACGGGTTCCACACACACTGACTCTCACATTCTTAAGGGTCTCACACACAATGACTCTCACTGGGTTATGGCACCCACACACACTGACCCTCACTGTACTAAGGTCCCACACAAACTGTCTCACAGGCGAACGGGGCCCACACACACTAACTCTCACTGGGATACAGGTCCCACACACAATGACTCTCAATGGGGTACGGGTCCCACACACACTGAGTCTCACTGACGTACAGGTCACACGCACACTGACTCTCACTGGGGTAAGGGTCCCACACACACTGACTCTCACTGGGGTAAGGGTCCCACACACACTGACTCTCACTGGGGTATGGGTCCCACACACAATGACTCTCACTGGGGTACGGGTACACACACACTGACTCTCACGGGGGTATGGGTCCCACACACACTGACTCTCACTGGGGTACGGATCCCACTCACAATGAGTCTCACTGGGTTACAGCTCCCACACACAATGACTCTCACTGGGGTACGGGTCCCACACACACTGACTCTCACTGGGGAATGGTTCCCACACACAATGACTCTCACTGGGGTACAAAACCACACACACTGACTCTCACTGGGGTACCGTTCCCACACACGTTGACTCTCACTGGGGTTTGGGTCCCACACACACTGACTCTCACTGGGGTATGGGTACCATACAAACTGACTCTCACTGGGGTACGGGTCCCAAACACAGTGACTCTCATTGGGCTACAGGTCCCACACACACTGACTCTCACTGGTGTATGGGTGCCACACACACTGACTCTCACTGGGGTACAAGTCCCATTCACACTGACTCTCAATGAGGTATGCTTCCCACACACAATGACTCTCACTGGGGTATGGGTCCCACACACAATGACTCTCACTAGGGTACGGGTTCCACACACATTGACTCTCACTGGGGTACGGGACCCACACACACTGACTTCACATTATTATGGGTCTCACACACAATGAATCTCACTGGGGTCTGGGACCCACACACACTGACTCTCACTGTGCCAAGGTCCCACACACAATGACTCACTGGCGAATGGGACCACACACACTAACTCTCACTGGGATACAGGTCCCACACACACTGAATCGCACTGGGGTACGGGTCCCACACACACTGACTCGCACTGAGGTATGTGTCCCACACACACTGACTATCACTGGGGTACGGGTCCCACACACACTGACTCTCAATGGGGTACAGGTCCCATTCACACTGACTCTCACTGGGGTACGGATTCCACACACACTGACTCTCACTGGGAATGGGTCCCACATACAATCATTATCTGTGGCGGACGGATCCCACACAGACTGACTCTCACTGGGGAATGGGTCCCACACACACTGACTGTCACTGGGGTACGGGTCCCACACACACTGACTCTCACTGGGGTACGGGTAACACACACACTGACTCTCACGGGGGTATGGGTCCCAGACACATTGACTCTCACTGGGGTATGGGTCCCACACACACTGACTCTCACTGGGGTACAGATCCCAAACACAATGACTCTCACTGGGGTATGGGACCCACACACTCTGACTCTCACTGGGGTTTGGGTCCCACACACACTGACTCTCACTGGGGTACGGGTACCACACACACTGACTCTCACTGGGGTACGGGTCCCACACACACTGACTCTCACTGGGGTAGAGCTCCCACACACACTGACTCTCATTAGGGAATGGGTGCCACACACACTGACTCTCACTGGGGTACGGGTCCCATTCACACTGACTCTCAATGAGATATGGTTCCCACACACAATGTCTCTCACTGGGGTATGGGTCCCACACACAATGACTCTCACTAGGGTACGGGTCCAACACACAATGACTCTCACTAGGGTACGGGTCCCACACACACTGACTCCCACTGGTGTATGGGTTCCACACACGCTGACTCTCACTGGGGTACGGGTCCCACACACACTGACTCACACTGGTGTACGGGCCCCACACACACTGACTCTCATTGGGCTAAGGGTCCCACACACACTGACTCTCACTGGAGTACGGGTCCCACACACACTGACCCTCACTGGGGTATGGGTCCCACACACACTGACTCTCACTGGGGTACAGCTCCCAAACACAATGACTCTCACTGGGGTACGGGTCCCACACACACTGACTCTCACTGGGGAATGGGTCCCAAACACAATGACTCTCACTGGGGTACAAAACCACACACACTGACTCTCACTGGGGTACTGTTCCCACACACGTTGACTCTCATTGGGGTATGGCTACCACACACACTGACTCTCACTGGGGTACGAGTCCCATTCACACTGACTCACATGAGGTATGGTTCCCACACACAATGATTCTCACTGGGGTACGGGTCCCACACACAATGGCTCTCACTGCGGAATGGGTCCCACACACACTGACTCTCACTGGGGTTACAGGTCCCACACAAACTGAATCTCACGGGGGTACGGGATCCACACACACTGACTCTCACTGGGGTGCGGGATCCATACACACTGACACTCACTGGGGTACCAGTCCGACACACCCTGACTCTCACTGGGGTATGGATTCCACACACCCTGACTCTCACTGGGGTACGGTCCCATTCACACTGACTCTCAATGAGGAATAGTTCACACACACAATGACTCTCACTGGGGTATGGGTTCCACACACACTGACTCTCACTGGGATACGGGTCCCACACACACTGACTCTCAATGGGGTACTGGAAACACAAACACTGACTCTCACTGGGGTACAGATCCCACACACAATGACTCTCACTAAGGTATGGTTACCACACACAATGACTATCATTGGGGTACGGGTCCCACACAAACTGACTCTCACTGGGGAATGGGTCCCACACACACTGACTCTCACTGGAGTACGGGTCCCACACACACTGACTCTCACTGGGGTACGGGTCCCACACACGACGACTCTCACTGGGGTAAGAGTTTACTATACTCACTCTCACTGGGTAAAATCTCCCATACACACTGATTCTTTCTGCGGTTTGGGTACCATTCACACTGATTCTCACTGGGGTATGGGTTCCACACAAACTGACTCTCATTGGGGTACGGGACAAACACACACTGACTCACACTGGGATACGGGTCTCACACACATTGACTCTCAATGGGGTACGGTTCCCACACACACTGACTGTCACTGTGGTATGGGTCCCACACACATTGACTCTCACTGGGGCATGGGACCAACACACACTGACGCTCACTGGGGTACGGGTAACACACACACTGACTCTTACGGGGGTATGGGTCCCACACACACTGACTCTCACTGGGGTACGGATCCCACACACAATGACAATCACTGGGGTACGGTTCCCACACACAATGAATCTCACTGGGGTACAGGTCCCACACACACTGATTCTCACTGCGGTACGGGTCCCATACACACTGACTCTCACTGGGGTATGGGTCCCACACACACTGACTCTCAATGGGGTACAGGAAACACAAACACTGACTCTCACTGGGGTACAGATCCCACACACAATGACTCTCACTAAGGTATGGTTACCACACACAATGACTGTCATTGGGGTACGGGTCCCACACAAACTGACTCTCACTGGGGAATGGGTCCCACACACACTGACTCTCACTGGAGTACGGGTCCCACACACACTGACTCTCACTGGGGTACGGGTCCCACACACGACGACTCTCACTGGGGTAAGAGTTCCACTATACTCACTCTCACTGGGTAAAATCTCCCATACACACTGATTCTTTCTGCGGTTTGGGTACTATTCACACTGATTCTCACTGGGGTATGGGTTCCACACAAAGTGACTCTCATTGGGGTATGGTACAAACACACACTGACTCACACTGGGATACGGGTCTCACCCACACTGACTCTCAATGGGGTACGGTTCCCACACACACTGACTGTCACTGTGGTATGGGTCCCACACACATTGACTCTCACTGGGGCATGGGACCAACACACACTGAAGCTCACTGGGGTACGGGTTAACACACACACTGACTCTTATGGGGGTATGGGTCCCACACACACTGACTCTCACTGGGGTACAGATCCCACACACAATGACAATCACTGGGGTACGGTTCCCACACACAATGAATCTCACTGGGGTACGGGTCCCACACACACTGATTCTCACTGCGGTACGGGTCCCACACACACTGACTCGCACTGGGGTATGGGTCCCACACACACTGACTCTCACTGGGGTACAGCTCCCAAACACAATGACTCTCACTGGGGTAGTGGTCCTACACACACTGACTCTCAAAGGGCTACAAAACCACACACAATGACACTCACTGGGGTACGGGTAACACACACACTGACTCTCACGGGGGTATGGGTCCCACACACACTGACTCTCACTGGGGTATGGGTCCCACACACACTGAATCTCTCTGGGGTACAGATCCCAAACACAATGACTCTCACTGGGGTATGGGTCGCACACACGCTGACTCTCGCTGGGGTTTGGGTCCCACACACACTGACTCTCACTGGGGTACGGGTACCACACACACAGACTCTCACTGGGGTACGGGTCCCACACACACTGACTGTCACTGGGGTACAGCTCCCACACACACTGAATCTCACTGGGGTATGGGTGCCACACACACTGACTCTCACTGGGGTACGGGTCCCATTCACACTGACTCTCAATGAGGTATGGTTCCCACACCCAATGTCTCTCACTGTGGTATGGGTCCCACACACAATGACTCTCACTAGGGTACGGTCCCACACACATTGACTCTCACTAGGGTACGGGTCCCATTCACATTGAATCTCACTGGGGAACGGGTCACACACACACTGACTCACACTGGGATACGGATCCCACACACACTGACTCTCACTGGGGTACGGGTCACACACACACTGACTCACACTGGGGTACGGGTCCCACACAGAATGACTCTCACTGGGGTACGGATGCCACACACAATGACTCTCACTGGGTTATGGTTCCCAAACACAATGACTCTCACTGGGGTACAGGTCCGACACAGACTGACTCTCACTGGGGAAAATCTCCCATACACACTGATTCTTCCTGCGGTTTGGGTACCATTCACACTGACTCTCACTAAGGTATGAGTCACACACACACTGATTTTCACTGGGGTATGGGTTCCACACTCACTGACTCTCACTAAGGTACGAGTCCCACACACACTGACTCTCACTGGGGTACGGGTCCCACACACACTGACTCTCACTGGAGTACGGGTCCCACACACACTGACTCTCACTGGAGTACGGGTCCCACACACACTGACTCTCACTGGAGTACGGGTCACACACACACTGACTCACACTGGGGTATGGGTCCCACACAAACTGACTCTCACTGGAGTACGGGTCCCACACACACTGACTCTCACTGGGGTACGGGTCCCACACACAATAACTCTCACTGGGTTATGGTTCCCACACACAATGACTCTCACTGGGGTACGGGTCCGACACAGACCGAGTCTCAGTGGGGTACGGGTCCCACACACACTGACACTCACTGGGGTACGGCTCCCACACACAATGATTCTCACTGGGGTACGGGTCCCACACACAATGACTCTCACTGGGGAATGGGTCCCACACACACTGACTCTCGCTGGGGTACAGGTCCCACACAAACTGAATCTCACGGGGGTACGGGATCCACACACACTGACTCTCACTGGGGTGCGGGTTCCATACACACTGACACTCACTGGGGTACCAGTCCCACACACACTGACTCTCACTGGGGTATGGATTCCACACACACTGACTCTCACTGGGGTACGGTCCCATTCACACTGACTCTCAATGAGGAATAGTTCACACACACAATGACTCTGACTGGGGTATGTGTTCCACACACACTGACTCTCACTGGGATACGGGTCCCACACACACTGACTCTCAATGGGGTACAGGAAACACAAACACTGACTCTCACTGGGGTACAGATCCCACACACAATGACTCTCACTGGGGTACGGGTCCCACACACACACTGAATCTCACTGGGGTACGGGTCCCACACGCACTGACTCTCACTGGGGTACAGGTCCCACACACACTGACTCTCGCTGGGGTATGGGTGCCACACACAATGACTTTCACTGGGGTACGGGTCCCAATCACACTGACTCTCAATGAGGTCTGGTACCCACACACAATGACGTTCACTTGGGTATGGGTCCCACACACAATGATTCTCACTGGGGTACGGGTCCCATTCACACTGACTCTCAATGAGGTCTGGTTCCGACACACAATGACGTTCACTGGGGTATGGGTCCCACACACAATGACTCTCACTAGGGTACGGGTCCAACACACATTGACTCTCACTGGTGTACAGGTCACACACACACTGAATCTCACTGTGCCAAGGTCCCACACACACTGACTCACTGGCGAACGGGCCTCACACACAGTAACTCTCACTGGGGTACAGGTCCCACACACACCGAATCTCACTGGGGTACGGGTCCCACACACACTGACTCGCACTGAGGTATGTGTCCCATTCACATTGACTCTCACTGGGGTACGGGTTCCAGACACACTGACTCTCACTGGGGAATGAGTCCCACACACACTGATTCTCACTGGGGTACAGGACCCACACACACTGACTCTCACTAGGGTATGGGTCCCACACACACTGACTCTCACTGGGGTACGGTCCCACACACGCGGACTCTCACTGGGGTACGGGTCCCACACACACGGACTCGCACTGGGGTCTGGGACCCACACACACTGACTCTCACTGGGGTACAGCTCCCAAACACAATGACTCTCACTGGGGTACGGGTCCCACACACACTGACTCTCACTGGGGTACAAAACCACACACAATGACTCTCACTGGGGTACGGGTAACACACACACTGACTCTCACGGGGGTATGGGTCCCACACACACTGACTCTCACTGGGGTACGGATCCCACACACAATGACAATCACTGGGGTACGGTTCCCACACACAATGAATCTCACTGGGGTACGGGTCCCACACACACTGATTCTCACTGCGGTACGGGTCCCACACACACTGACTCTCACTGGGGTACAGCTCCCAAACACAATGACTCTCACTGGGGTAGTGGTCCCACACACACTGACTCTCACTGGGGTACGGGTCCCACACACGCTGACTCACACTGAGGTATGTGTCCCACACACACTGACTCTCACTGGGGTATGTGTCCCACACACACTGACTCTCACTGGGGTATGGGTCCCAAACACACTGACTCTCAACGGGGTACGGGTCCCATTCACACTGACTCTCACTAAGATACGAATCCCACACACACTGACTCTCACTGGTGTACGGGACACACACACACTGACTCTCACTGGGGTACGGGTCTCACACACACTGACTCTCACTGGGGTACAGGAAACACACTCACTGACTCTCACTGGGGAATGGGTCCCACACACACAGACTCTCACTCGGGTACGGGTCCCACACAAACTGACTCTCACTGGGGTACAGGTTCCACACTCACTGACTCTCACTGGGGTACGGGTCCCACACACACTGACTCTCACATTATTATGGGTCCCACACACAATGACTCTCACTGGGGTAAGGGACCCACACACACTGACTCACACTGTGGTACAGGTCCCACACACACTGACTCATTGGCGAACGGGACCCACACACACTAACTCTCACTGGGGAACAGGTCCCACGCACACTGAATCTCACAGGGCTGCGGGTCCCACACACACTGACTAGCACTGAGGTATGTGTCCCACACACACTGACTCTCACTGGGGTATGGGGTCCACACACACTGACTCTCATTGGGGTACGGGACACACACACAAACTCTCACTGGGGTACGGTTCCCACACACACTGACTCTCACTGAGGTATGGGACCGACACACACTGCCGCTCACTGGGGTACGGGACCCACACACACTGACTCTCACTGTGGTACGGGTCCCATTCACACTGACTCTCAGTGAGGTACAGCTGCCACAAACAATGACTCTCACTGGGGTACGCGTCCCACACATACTGACTCTCACTGGGGGTACAGGTCCCACACACACTGACTCTCACTGGGGAATGGGTCCCACACACAATGACTCTCACTGGGGTACAAAACGACACACACTGACTCTCACTGGGGTACCGTTCCCACACACGTTGACTCTCACTGGGGTACGGGTCCCACACACACTGACTCTCACTGGGGTACGGGTACCATACACACTGACTCTCACTGGGGTACGGTCCCACACACACTGACTCTCACTGGGGTACGGGTCCCACACACACTGACTCTCACTGGGGTACGGTCCAACACACACTGACTCTCACTGGGGTACGGTCCCACACACACTGACTCTCACTGGGGTACGGGTCCCCCACACATTGACTCTCACTGGTGTATGTGACCCACACACACTGACTCTCACTGGGGTACGGGTCTCACACACACTGACTCTCACTGGGGTACGGGTCCACACACACTGACTCTCACTGGGGTACGGGTCCCACACACACTGACTCTCACTGGGGTACGGTCCCACACACACTGACTCTCACTGGGGTACGGGTCCCACACACACTGACTCTCACTGGGGTACGGTCCCACACACACTGACTCTCACTGGGGTACGGTCCCACACACACTGACTCTCACTGGGGTACGGGTCCCACACTCACTGATTCTCACTGGGGTACGGTCCCACACACACTGACTCTCACTGCGGTACGGGTCCCATTCACTCTGACTCTCAATGAGGTATCGTTCCTACACACAATGGCTCTCACTGGGTTATGGGTCCCATTTACACTGACTCTCAATGAGTTATCGTTCCCACACACAATGACTATCACTGGGGTACGGGTCCCACCCACACTGACTCACACTGGGGTACAGTTCCCACACACTCTGACTCTCACAGGGTTATGGGTCCCACACACACTGACTCTCACTGAGGTATGGGTCCGACACACACTGACACACACTGTGGAACAGGTCCCACACACACTGACACACTGGCGAACGGGTCCCACACACACTGACTCTCACTGGGTTACAGGTTCCACACACACTGACACTCACTGGGGTATGAGTCACACACACACTGACGCTCACTGGGGTACGGGTCCCACTCACACTGACTCTCAATGGGGTATGGGTTCCACACACACTGACACTCACTGGGGTACGGGTACCACACACTGAGTATCACTGGGGTACTGGGCCCACACAGAATGACTCTCACTGGGGTACGGATCCCACACACAATGACTCTCACTGGGGTACGGGTCCCAAACACACTGACTCTCACTGGGGTACAGCTCCCACACACAATGATTCTCACTGGGGTACGTGTCCCACACGCACTGACTCTCACTGGGGTATGGGTCCCACACACACTGACTCTCACTGGGGTACAGGACCCACACACACTGACGCTCACTGGGGAATGGTTCCCACACACGCCGGCTCTCAGTGGGGTATGAGTCCCATACACACTGACTCTCACTGGGGTACAGTCCCACGCACACTGACTCTCACTGGGGTACGGGTCCCACACACACTGACTCTCACTGGGGTACGGGTCCCACACACACTGACTCTCAATGGGGTATGGGTTCCACACACACTGACTCTCACTGGGGTACGGGTACCACACACTGAGTATCACTGGGGTACTGGGCCCACACAGAATGACTCTCACTGGGGTACGGATCCCACACACAATGACTCTCACTGGGGTATGGTTCCCACACACACTGACTCTCACAGGGGTACGGGTCCCACACACACTGACTCTCTCTGGGGTACGGGTCCCAAACACACTGACTCTCACTGGGGTACAGCTCCCACACACAATGATTCTCACTGGGGTACGGGTCCCACACACACTGACTCTCTCTGGGGTACGGGTCCCAAACACACTGACTCTCACTGGGGTACAGCTCCCACACACAATGATTCTCACTGGGTAAGGGACCCACACGCACTGACTCTCACTGGGGTACAGGACCCACACACACTGACGCTCACTGGGGTATGGTTCACACACACGCCGGCTCTCACTGGGGTATGGGTCCCACACACACTGACTCTCACTGGGGTACGGGTACCACACACACTGTCTCTCACTGGGGTACCAACCCACACACACTGACTCTCACTGGGGTACAGTCCCACGCACACTGACTCTCACTGGGCTACGGGTCCCACACACACTGACTCTCACTGGGGTACGGGTCCCACACACACTGACTCTCAATAATGTACGATTCCCACACACACTGACTCTCACTGGGGCACAGGACACACACACACTGACTCTCACTGGGGTATGGGTTCAACACACACTGAATCTCACTGGGGTACAGGAAACACAAACACTGAGTCTCACTGGGCTACGGGTCCCACACACACTGATTATCACTAGCGTACGGTTCCCACACACGCTGACTCTCACTGGGGTACGGGTCCCACACACACTGACTCTCACTGGTGTACGCGACCCACACACACTGACTCTCACTGGGGTACGGGTCCCACACACACTGGCACTCACTAGGGTGCGGGTCCAACACACAATGACTCACACTGGGGTATGGGTTCCACACATTCTCACTCTCACTGGGGTAAAGGTCCCATACACACTGATTCTTACTGCGGTATGGGTCCCATTCACACTTACTCTCACTAAGGTACGAGTCCCACACACACTGATTCTCACTGGGGTATGAGTTCCACACACACTGACTCTCACTGGGGTACAGGACCCACACACACTGACTCTCACTGGGTACGGTTCTCACACACACTGACTCTCACTTGGGTATGGGACCCACACACACTGTCGCTCACTGGGGTACAGGTCCCACACACACTGACTGTCACTGGCATATGGGTCCTACACACACTAACTCTCACTGGAGTACGGCTCACACACACACTGACTCTCACTGGGGTACGGTTCCCACACACGCTGACTCTCACTGGGGTACGGGTCCCACACACACTAACTCTCACTGAGGTACGACTCCCACACATAATGATTCTCATTGGGGTGGGTCCCACACACACTGACTCTCACTGGGGAATTCGTCCCACACACACTGACTCTCACTGGGGTTACGGACCCACACACACTGACTCTCACTGGGGTATGGTTCCCACACACGCTGGCTCTCACTTGGGTACGGGTCACACACACACTGACTCTCACTGGGGTACGGGTCCCACACACACTGACTCTCACTGGGGTTCGGGTCCCACACACACTGACTCTCACTGGGGTACGGGTCCCACACACACTGCCTCTCACTGGGGTACGGGTCCCACACACAATGACTCTCACTGGGGTACGAGTCCCACACACACTGACTCTCACTGGGGTACGGGTCCCACACACACTGACTCTCACTGGGGTACGGGTCCCACGCACACTAACTCTCACTGAGGTACGGCTCCCACACACAATGATTCTCACTGGGGTACGGGTCCCACACACACTGACCCTCACCGGGGAATTCGTCCCACACACACTGACTCTCACTGGGGTACAGGAAACACTCACTGACTCTCACTGGGGTACGGGTCCCACACAAACTGACTCTCACTGGGGTACGGGTCCCACACACACTGATTCTCACTGGGGTACGAGTCCCACACACACTGATTCTCATTGGGGTATGGGTTCCACACACACTGACTCTCATTGGGGTACGGGACACACACACACTGACTCTCACTGGGGTACGGGTTCCACACACACTGACTCTCTCTGGGGTACAAGACCCACACACACTGACTCTCACTGGGGTACGGGTTCCACACACACCGACTCTCACTGTGGTACAGGAAACACACACACTGAGTCTCACTGGAGTACGGGTCACACACACATTGTCTCTCACTGGTGTACGGGTCCAACACACACTGACTCTCACTGGTGTACGGTTCCCACACACGCTGACTCTCACTGGGGTACGGGTCCCCCACACATTGACTCTCACTGGTGTACGTGACCCACACACACTGACTCTCACTGGGGTACGGGTCTCACACACACTGACTCTCACTGGGGTACGGGTCCCACACACACAATGACTCTCACTGGGGTACGGTCCCACACACACTGACTCTCACTGGGGTATGGGTCCCACACACACTGACTCTCACTGGGGTACGGTCCCACACACACTGACTCTCACTGGGCTACGGTCCCACACACACTGACTCTCACTGGGGTACGGGTCCCACACACACTGATTCTCACTGGGGTACGGTCCCACACACACTGACTCTCACTGGGGTACGGGTCCCATTCACTCTGACTCTCAATGAGGTATCGTTCCCACACACAATGGCTCTCACTGGGTTATGGGTCCCATTTACACTGACTCTCAATGAGTTATCGTTCCCACACACAATGACTATCACTGGGGTACGGGTCCCACCCACACTGACTCACACTGGGATACAGTTCCCACACACTCTGACTCTCACAGGGTTATGGGTCCCACACACACTGACTCTCACTGAGGTATGGGTCCGACACACACTGACACACACTGTGGAACAGGTCCCACACACACTGACACACTGGCGAACGGGTCCCACACACACTGACTCTCACTGGGTTACAGGTTCCACACACACTGACTCTCACCGGGGAATTCGTCCCACACACACTGACTCTCACTGGGGTACAGGAAACACACACTGACTCTCACTGGGGTACGGGTCCCACACACACTGACTCTCACTGGGGTACAGGTCCCACACACACTGACTCTCACTGGGGTATGGGTCCCACACACACTAACTCTCACTGGGGTACAGGAAACATTCACACTGAGTCCCACTGAGGTATGGTTCCTACACACAATGACTCTCACTGGGATACAGGTCACACACACTGACTCTCACTGGGGTACGGGTCCAACACACACTGACTCTCCCAGGGGTACGGATCCAACACACAATGACTCTCACTGGGGTACGGTCCGACACACACTGATTCTCACTGGGGTACGGGTCCCACACACACTGACTCTCACTGGGTTTTGGCCCTGTTTCCATTGCCCTGGGCATCACTGTGCCTGTGGTGGAGGCATCCAGTATTAGGACAGGAGCATCAGAAGAAGGAACGGGACTGCCTATCCGGGAATGGGGATAACAGGTGCGGAGTTGTGGAGTCTGCAGTTTGCCATGAGAATCGCTGTAGCAAATCACCCAAATACGCTAATGAATTTGGGCATCGGCTAAACCAAACTTTGGTCTCATTGAGAATAGTGCTTCTTAGCCTGGAGATAAGTTTGGATGACTTCCCTATGAGCAGAGCAGGGCTGCATAACGTATTAACCAAATCTGAAAGACTTCAGCCTTTGGTAAGCTGCTGCATGGCAGAAAAGTCACAAATGGTGTGTCACAGGAAGCGAGTATACAGCTAACAGGAAACTGCACTCCTGTGCAAGAATTTTAATGCCCTATCTGTAAATTGTATACAGTTACCCACAATCAGTTGATGAAAGTGAAGGTTTTTTTTAAACATACGAGGTAATGACAGAATTGGAAAAGAGATATTGGAAACTCACTCCTCTGATCCATCTAGTGGTCAGGTTCTGTAACTACAGTGTGACAGTTTGCACAAGCCAACTTGAATGGGGAATGTTGACATAGACATTTGCAGTGGAAAATGTATTCACAAAATGTCGTTTTCAGGTGAAGCAGGGTTAGCGTGAGGGCTGGCGATCACTGGATCATAAGAAAGTACAGATTTAATTCAGACCTCATTTTAAAATGATAAAAGGATTCGATACAGTAGATGGAAAGAAACTATTTCCTCATAAGGTGGTTGTGGGGGTCCAGATCAAGGGGGCAGGCTCTTAAAATGGTTGGGCTGTTGAGCGGAATCAGGAAACATCTCCTTGGAACTGAGATGAGGAGAAATTTCTTCACCCAGAGAGTGGTGAGCCTGTGGAATTCGTTACCAAAGAAAGTAGTTGAGACCAAAACATGGTACGGTTTCAATATGGAGTTAGATATAGCTCTTGAAGTGAAAGGGATCAAAGGGTATGGGGAGAAAGCAGGAGCAGGCTTATTGAGTTGGATGATCAGCCATGATCATAATGAATGGTGGAGCAGGCTCGAAGGGCCGAAAGGCCTACTCCTGCTCCTAGTTTCCATGTTTCTATGTGATGGAAATCTGGAATTCTCCCGGTAACATTGTGGACGCTGGGTGTCAGTTGGAGCTGTCGACACTAAGATGGATAGATTTTTGTTGGGAAGGGTCCTAAGGGGTACAGAAACAAGGCGTGTAAATAGAGTCGAGGTGCAGATCAACAGTGGCCTAACTGAAGAGCAGAACAGGCTCGAGGGGTTGAATGGCCTCCTCTCGTTCCTTTGTCCAGCCAGGCTGTGTGAAAATTAAGTCAGCCTGCCTGAACCACGTCTAACCACTTGCCACACAGTGAGTGCCATAGCGGCTTTGGAAAATGTTCAGAGGAACACCACTAGGAAGGTGCCTGGCTTAAAACACCTGAAGCTACCCAGATAGGCTTTAGAAGTTGAGTCTGGTTGGAGATGGACAGGAGCAGGAAGAGGCCATTCAGCCCCTCAAGCCTGCTCCGCCATTCCATTAGATCATGGCTGATTTGTACCTCAACTCTAGCCACCCACCTTTGCTCCATATCATTTGGTGCCCTTACCCATCAAAAACGTTGTGGATTCTGAGAGAGGTGTTTAAAATGCTGGCAGGACTATGTTCATATTAATAGTTAGATAAATTTTATGGAATAACTTAGAATGTACAGCACACAAACAGGCCATTTGGCCCATCTGTGTTCAAGTTACAATCCTGTCACCATTAACTGAGTGCTGTAGCGGTGTGCAAGAGCAGTTGCTATTAATTGGAGAAAGGTTCGGGCATTATTCTTAAGTATGTATAAGAACCGGTTTCCACCTATGTTGAGGAGGGAAAGAGTCTGTGCCTGTGTTCTCTGTGTTTTGTGAATAAACCTATGTTAAGAAAGACTGGCTCCAGATTCCTCCTTTACTCAGTGAATGAGCAGTGAATTATAATAATCTGGTCTATATTGCTGAAAAAGTGGACATGTCGAAGTTTTTCATCTTGCACTCATCAGGACACTTTGCAAGAATACCAATATAAGGAGAAAACAACAATTTATACTGTATGAGAAGAGGGTGCTGATTGGTTGGCAAGTGGACTCTGATTGGGAGAGGCATTGCCATGGAGAATGATCAGTGATGGTGACTGACAGTTAACTGCTAAGCATTGTTTGAAATTTAAGCCAGGCAGCTTGATCCTGATTGGTCATGGCATTTCCCTGAGGAATGAGTCAGCGAATGGCCATCACTTATTTTGTTTAGCTGAAACAGGCGCAATGTGTGTACATGTTCTTTCTGTCTGACCTGTGTACTAATCCTGTACGTTCAAAAGCACCACACTGCGGGCCTGCCTGACAATTTTAAATTGGTTGTCAGTGTAATTCTTAGCTCATTGAGGATTATTTAGCAAATGTTGTCCAATCGCTGAATCACATCTAATGTTGGGCACTGTGTTTTGAGTTTAGCAAGCACGGGCTGGTTGGGTAGGGCCTGTCCATCGCGAACAGCGGCTGAGACATGCTGTTTGATATGTTCCGCCACTCTTTGGGACGTTCGGCCTACACAGCTAGCAAATTGTTGTTTTCTCCTTATAT
Source organism: Isurus oxyrinchus (assembly GCA_026770705.1). Taxonomy (NCBI): domain Eukaryota; kingdom Metazoa; phylum Chordata; class Chondrichthyes; order Lamniformes; family Lamnidae; genus Isurus; species Isurus oxyrinchus. Next base: position 16,652,554 of record JANJGN010000036.1, on the reverse strand, counting down.
TGGTATTCTTGCAAAGTGTCCTGATGAGTGCAAGACGAACAGCTTTGACATGTCTCTTTGTTCAGCAATACTCAAGCTCTGTACTACCAAACGACAGTCTGGTCTGTGCCGGTGTTTATATTCCACACAAGCCTCCTCCCACCCCATTTTACCTCCCCCTTCCCACCCCCCTCAATCACCATATCTTTCTATTCCTTTCTCCCTCATGTGTTTATCCAGCTTCCCCATTAAATACATCTCTGCTATTCAGCTCGACTGCACTCCACCCCCCACCCCGCCTCCCCATGGTAGTGAGTTCCACATTCTCCCCACTCTCTGGGTAAACACATTGTTCCTGAATCCCCTAACTTACGTTGATGGCCTCTGGTTCTGGTCTCTCACCCACAGTTGGGAATGTCATGTCTACATCAAGGCAGAGACTGATAGATTTCCAGCTGTTAAAGCTATCAAGGGATATGGGGATAATGTGGTGAAATGGCATTGAGGTAAAAGATCAGCCAACAATCTAGTTGAATGGCAGAACAGGCTCGAGGGGCCAAATGGCCACTTGCTCATATATACAAACATACAAATTAGGACTAGGCTACTCGGCCCCTCGAGCCTGCTCCACCATTCAATAAGATCTGATTGTAACCTCAGCTCCACATTCCTGCCTACCCCCGATAACCTTTCACCCCCTTGTTCATCAAGAATCTAACCACCTCTGCCTTAAAAATATTTAAAAACTCTGCTTTCACCACCTCTTGAGGAAGAGAGTTCCAAAGACTTGTGACCCTCAGAGAAAAAATTTCTCCTCACCTCTGTCTTAAATGAGTGACCCCTTATTTATAAACAGTGACCCCTAGTTCTAGATTCTCCCACGAAAGGAAAGATCCTCTCCACATCCACCCTGTCAAGGCTCCTCAGGATCTTAAAGGTTTCACTTAAGTCACCTCTTACTCTTCTAAACTCCAGCAGATACAAGCCCAGCCTGTCCAGCCTTTCCTCATAAGACAACCCGCTCATTTCTGGTACTAGTCTAATAAACCTTCTCTGAACTGCTTCTCACACATATGCATCTTTCTTTAAATAATAAGACCAATACTGTACACAGGACTCCAGATGTGGCCTCACAAGTGCCCTGTATAACTGAAGCATAACCTCCCTATATTTGTATTCAATTCCCCTCGCAATAGATGATAACATTCTATTAGCTTTCCTAATTACCTACTGTACCTGCATACTGATCTTTTGTGATTCACGCACTAGGACACCCAGATCCTTCTGCATCTCAGAGCTCTGCAATGTCTCACCACTTAGATAATAAGCTTCTTTTTTATTCCTCTTTCCAAAATGAACACTGGCAAATGTGAAATTGTCCATTTTGGCAGGAAGAATAAAAAAGAAGCTTATTATCTAAGTGGTGAGAGATTGCAGAGCTCTGAGATGCAGAGGGATCTGGGTGTCCTATTGAATGAATTATATTCGATTTTCCACATCTTTGCCTACTCACTTAACTTATCTATGTCCCTTTGTAGCCTCCTTACGTCCTCTTCACAATTTACCTACTTATCTTTGTGTCATCAGCAAATCTAGCAACCATTCCTTCGATCCCTCCATCCAATTCATTTATGTAAATTGTGTATATAAACTTGCGCTCCTCTGTCCCTACAGCACTCTAACAGAACCTTTCGTCATTTTAAAGACCTCTGTCTATCAGGTTATCCTGAGCCTTCCCTTTCCTGGAGGAAAGAACCCCCTGCCTGTCCAGCCTTTAGAGATAGTTACAACTTCATCATGGCTGTTCTGGTTGTGGTCTCAACTCTCCTTTGCCATCTGCTCCTCATAACCCTCGAGTCCCTTGTCGATCAGAAATCTGCCTAACCTCCCTTGAACAAATTCAATGACCCAGCCTCCACTTCTGTCTGGGGAAGAGAATTCCACAGACTAACGACCCCCGAGAGAAAAAAATTCCTCGTCTCCATCTTAAATGGTAGACCCCTTATTCTTTACCTGTGTCCCCAGGTTCTAGTCTCCCCCACAAGAGAAAACATCTTCCCAGTACCCACCCTATCAAATCCCCCCAGGATCTTATACGTTTCAATAAGATTACCACTCATTTATCCAAACTCCGATGGGTATGGGCCCAATCTGTTTAACCTTTCTTCATAAGACAAACTCCTCATCCTAGGAATGAGTCAAGTGAACCTCCTCTGTGCTGCTTCTCCTGGAATGATATCCTTTTTCAAATAAAGAGACCAAAACTATACACAGCACTCCAGATGTGGTCTCACCAAGGCCAATAATGGCCTACTCCTGCACCTATGTTCCCCTCAGTTCTGGTTTTATCCATGACAATCTAGGTTAGTAAGAGTCATGTCTACGGGTTGCGCAACGAGAGAGCGATGTTGAAGGTCAAGAGGCCTTTGTACTCCCAAAGGATCGTAGGCCTCTAGAAATGAATGGCCGACTTGTGAATTGAGTGCTTATTCATTTCTGTCAGAGCTGCATTAACAAATATGGCAGCTTTAACATCATAAAACATCCCAACGCACTTGGCAGGACTGTTGTCAAACAAAATGAGCCTCATATCAATCACAGGCTATGTCTTGCTCTCCCTTCTTCCTTCTGGTTGACAACCACCCCTCCAGCTTCAATGTCCGCTCTTTACAAACATCAAGGGACATGGGGATAGTGCGGGACAATGGTGTCAAAGTCAAAGATCAGCCATGATCTCATTGAATAGTAGAATGGGCTCCAAGGGCTGAATGGCCTCCTCCTGCTCCTATTTCTTATATTCTTATGAGATCATTACGACAGGTGACCAAACGCTTGGTCAATGAGGTACACTTTAAGGAGGGGAGAGATTGGGAGAGGTTTGAGGAGGGAATTCCTGAGCTTAGAATCCCAGGCAGCCAAAGGCACGGCCGCCAATGGTGGAGCGACGGGAATCGGGGGATGCGCAACAGGCCGGAATCGGAGGAGCTTGAAGGCTGGAGGACATCACTGCGATAGGGAGGATGGAAGCCATGGGAGAGATCTGAAAACAAGGGCTGGCCTTTTTAAAATTGAGGCATTACCTGACCGATTGCCAGTGAAGATCAACGAGCAGAGTTGGGGTCAAGTTGAACTGGACTTGGTGCACGTTAGGATATGGGGCAACAGAGTTTGGATGATGTCAGATATAGGGGTAACAAAGGCATGGTGAGCGCTTCAGCAGCAGGTCAGCTGAGGCAGGACTAGCCCTGGCTAGATTAGTATCTGTCTGGAGCAAAGGTCACCATGTACCTAATGTAGCTGGAATACTCCTCGTCCTTCAGGTACCACATCCTAGGAGGGCATTGGCAACCATAATCCATGATTCTGCTTGGCGAAGTGGTTTGCCGTTGCCTTCTGCAGGATGGCTGACCAGAAGATCCTCTCGCTCTTACTGCCTGCCATCAGGTGTTCTGGAAGGACTTACAGGCTGATAATCAACCTGTCTGGCCACATTATGAACCGCACCTCCTACGGCCATCTAGTCCTGAGGTGGGATTTGAACCCGGAACTCCTAGGCCCAGAGGTAGGGATGCTACCATTGTATCTCATCGGGGGGGATTTGAAAGAATATAATTTCGCTGGGCAGGTTTTGATCCCCTCTGTGGGGCATCAGAGAAGAATTTTTCAAGCTTCCATTCCTCCCCTTAATGGTCCTTAGGCTTTTTATCTGGTTTTTTTTTTGCCCCAAGAGGGGAGGAATAACATGCCTGCTGATGGAGTGGGGAGGGGTCAGTGTAGAACCATGACGGGAATGACCATTTGGGTGTGGGCCAGGATCGATAGGAGAGCTTTGTTTACTCAGTCCGCCCTTTCCATTGTTTGGAAGGTAGGAGTGGGGATTATTTTTATAGGCCAGAGTTTGTTACCCATCCCTAACTGCCCTTGAGAGAAAAGAAAAATCACCACGCTCTGTATGTGACGTCCAACCAGTGGAAAATCTCAGATTAGCGAGATATAACAAGTGATGTTCCTCAGGGATCTGTTCCTGAGGCTCATTTCTTCACCAATATTCAGCAATGACTAGGATGAAGGGATAGCTGTTTAGGCCCTTGGGCCTGTCCCTGCATGCTCTGTTATTCAGTCTCCGTCTCTCCCTCTCGCTACTACCTCGAAGGACAAGGGCAGCAGACACACGGGGAACACCACCACCTACAAGTTCCCCTCCCAGCCACACCCACCATCCTGACTTGGAAATATATCGGCCGTTCCTTTGCTGTCGCTGGGTCAAAATCCTGGAACTCCCTCCCTGACAGCGCTGTGGGTGTACCTACACCACAGGGGCTGCAGCGGTTCAAGAAGGCAGCTCGCCCACCACCTTCTCAAGGGGCAGTTAGGGATGGGCAATAAAAGCTGGGCCCAGCCAGTGACGCCCACATCCCGTGAATGAGTAAAAAAATACAAAGGGGGGGGAAGCGATGCTTCAGACACACACAGCCTTGGTCAGTGCCCATCTGGAGTAACTGTGCGGTCTGCAAGCCCCTCCTCAGGGTAGAGTGGCTTTGGAGGAGGTGCTGCACAGATTCACCAGAACACGGCGGCTTAAAGGGTTAAACTGTGAGGGCAGGTCAAACAGGCCCAGCCTTGTATTCCCTCAAGTGTAGAGGAATAAGGGGAGATCTAATTGAGGAGTTTAAGATGATTGAAGGATTCGATAGGGTTGATAGAGAGAAACTATTTCCTGTGGGGGAGGTTGGGGGGCGGGGAGTGCAGAACACGGGGGCAGAACCTGCAAATGCACGTCAGGCTGTTCAGGACTGATGTCAGAAAGCACTTCTTCACACAAAGGGGAGTGCAAATCTCTCTCTCTCTCTCTCAAAAGGCTGTGAATCCTGGCGTTAATTGGAGTTTTCAAGACTGAGATTGATGGATCTTTGTTGGATAAGGGGGTTAAGGGGCATGGAGCAAGAAGAGGGAAACACAGTTGAGGGGCAGATTAATCCTGGTGGGACAGGCCCACAGGCCTCTTCCTGTCAGTAATGTTCCAATGGACCCACCCTACCCCATTTAGTGGAGGTGATGGTGTAGTGGTATTATCACTAGACTCATAACGCAGAAACCTAGGATAATGTTCTAGGAATGTGGGTTCAAATCCTGCCATAGCAGATGATGGAACTGAATGCAATAAAAATATGGAATTAAAGGCCTAATGATGACTATGAAGCCATTGTTGATTTTTTTTTGGTAAAAATCAATCTGGTTCACTAATGTCCTTTAGGGAAGGAAATCTGCTGTCTATACCTGGTCTGGCCTATATGTGACTCCAGACCCACAGCAATGTGGCTGATTCTTAAATGCCCCCTGAAATGGCCAAGCAACCCACTCAGTTGTATCAAACTGCGACAAAATCTCAGAAAAGGAATGAAACCGGACGGACCACCCGGCATCGATCTAGGCACCGGAAACGTCAACAGCAAACTCAGCCCTGTCAACCCTGCAAAGCCCTCCTTACTAACATCTGGGGGCTAGTGCCAAAATTGGGAGAGCTGACTCACAGACTAGTCAAGCGACATAGTCATCCTCACGGAATCATACATTACAGATAATGTCCCAGACACCAACTTCACCATCCCTGGGTATGTCCTGTCCCACCAGCAGGACAGACCCAGCAGAGGTGGGGACACAGTGGTATACTGTCGGGAGGGAGCTGCCCTGGGAATCCTCAACATCGACTCCAGACCCCATGAAGTCTCATGGCATCAGGTCAAACATGGGCAAGGAAACCTCCTGCCGATTACCATGTACCGCCCTCACTCAGCTGATGAACCAAGGCTCCTCCATGCTGAATACCGCTTGGAGGAAGCACTGAGGGTGGCAAGGTACAGAATGTACCCTGGGTGGGGGCCTTCAATGTCCATGACCAAGAGCGGCTTGATAGCACCACTACTGACCGAGCTGGCCAAGTCCTAAAGGACTGTGGCAAGCGGTGAGGGAACCAACAAGATGGGAAAATATACTTGACCTCATCCTCACCAATCTGCTTGCCGCAGATGCACCTATCCATGACAGTACCGGTAGGAGTGACCATCGCACAGTCATTGTGGAGACAAAGTCCCGCCTTCACATTGAGGATACCCTCCATCAAGCTAAAAGGGATAGATTTTGAACAGATCTAGCAATTCAAGACTGGGCATCCATGAGGCGCTGTGGGCCATCAGCAGCAGCAGAATTGTACTGGAACACAATCTGTAACCTCATGGCCCAGCATATCCCCCACTCTACCATTACCATCAAGCCAGGGGATCAACCCTGGTTCAATGAAGAGTGCAGAAGGACGTGCCAGGAGCAGCACCAGGCAGACCTAAAAATGAGGTGTCAACCAGGTGAAGTTACAACACGAGGCTACTTGTGTGCCAAACAGCATAAGCAGCAAGTGATAGACAGAGCTAAGTGATCCCACAACCAATGGATCAGATAAGCTCAGTAGCGCTGCCACATCCAGTCATGAATGGTGGTGGACAATTGAACAACTCACTGGAGGAGGCGGCTTCACAAATATTCCCATCCTCAATGATGGAGGAGACCAGCACATCAGTGCAAAAGATAAGGCTGAAGCATTTGCTACAATCTTCAGCCAGAAGTGCCGAGTGGATGATCCATCTCAGCCTCCTCCGAAGGTCCCCAGCATCACAGATGCCAGTCTTCAGCCAATTCGATTCACTCCACGTGATACCAAAAAATGGCTAAAGGCCTGGGCACTGTGAAGGCTATGGGCCCTGACAATAGTACTGAAGACTTGTGCTTCCAAACTTGCCGTGCCCCTAGCTAAGCTGCTCCAGTAGAGCTGCAACACTGGCATCTATCCGGCTATGCGGAAAATTACCCAGGTATGTCTTGTACACAAAAAGCAGGACAAATCTAACCTGGCCAATTACCACCCCTTCAGTCTACTCTCGATCATCAGTAAATTAATGGAAGGGGTCAGCAACAGTGCTAGTCAAGCAGCACTTGCTTAGCAATAACCTGTTCACTGAGGCCCAGTTTGGGTTCTGCCAGGGCCACTCAGCTCCTGACCTCATTACAGCTTTGATTCAAACATGGACAATAGAGCTGAACTCCCAAGGTGAGGTGAGTGTAATTGCCCTTGACATCAAGGCCACAATTGAATGAGTGTGGTATCAAGGAACCCCAGCAAAACTGGAATCAATGGGAATCAGGGGGAAAACTCTCCACTGGTTGGAGTCATATCTAGCACAAAGGAAGATGGTTGTAGTTGTTGGAGGTCAGTCATCTCAGCTCCAGGACATCACTGCAGGAGTTCCTCAGGATAGTGTCTTCAGCCCAACCATCTTCAGCTGCTTCATCAATGACCTTCCTTCCAGCATAAGGTCAGAAGTGGGGATGTTCGCTGATGATTGCACAATGTTCAGCACCATTCGTGACTCCTCAGATACTGAAGCAGTTCATGTCCAAATGCAGCAAGACCTAGACAATATCCAGGCATGAGCTGACAAGTGTGGCAAGTAACATTCACGCCACACAATTGCCAGGCAATGACCATCTCCAACAAGAGAGAATCCAACCATTGCCCCTTGACATTCAATGGCATTACCATCACTGAATCCCCTACTATCAACATCCTGGGGGGTTACCATTGACCAGAAACTGAACCGGACCAGCCATATAAATACTATGGCTACAAGAACATGTCAGAAGCTAGGAATCCTGCAACGAGTAACTCACCTCCTGACTCCCCAAAGCCTGTCCACCATCTACAAGGCACAAGTCAGGAGTGTGATGGAATACTCTCCACTTGCCTGGATGAGTGCAGCTCCAACAACACTCAAGAACTCGACACTGTCCAGGACAAAGCAGCCCTCTTGATGGGCAGCACATCCACAAATATTCACTCCCTCCACCATCAACGCACAGTGGCAGCAGTGTGTGCCATCTACAAGATGCACTACAGCAACTCACCAAGGCTCCTTCGACAGCACCTTCCAAACTCACGACCACTATCATCTAGAAGGACAAGGGCAGCAGATAGATGGGAACACCACCACCTGGAAGTTCCCCTCCAAGCCACACACCATCCTGACTTGGAAATATATCGGCCGTTCCTTCACTGTCGCTGGGTCAAAATCCTGGAACTCCCTTCCTAACAGCACTGTGGGTGTACCTACACCACAGGGACTCCAGCGGTTCAAGAAGACAGCTCACCACCACCTTCTCAATGGCAACTAGAAATAGGCAATAAATGCTGGTCCAGCCAGCGAAGCCCACATCCCGTGCATGAATTAAAAAACCAACGTTGGACACCCAGATCACCCAAAGCTGAATAATATTTCCCACTTTAACCACTCCTTAGCCCCTACACTGGTGAAGCTAGTCTTGAAACACCAGTTCTGATTCACTGGGTACAACCATCAGCTCTGAGTCAGAAGGTCATGAGCTCAAGTCCCATTCTGGGACTTGAGAAAAAAAATCCCAGCACTCGCAGTGCGCAGATTGAAGGTCTGCTCATGTCAGAGGTTAGTACTGAGGAAGCACCACACTGTCGGAGGATCAGTACTGAGTGAGTGCTGCACTGTCGGAAGGTCAGTACTGAGGGAGAGCTGCACTATTGCAGGGTCAGTACTGAGGACATGCCGCCCTGTTGGTGGGTCAGTATTGAGGGAGTGCCGCACTGTCAGAGGGTCGGTGCTGAGGGAGTGCCACACTGTCGGAGTGTCAGTACTGAGGGAGTGCCGCACTGTCAGAGGGTCAGTACTAAGGGAGCGCCGCCCTGTCGGAGGGTCAGTACTGAGGGAGCGCCGCACTGTCAGAGGGTCAGTACTAAGGGAGCGCCGCCCTGTCGGAGGGTCAGTACTGAGGGAGCGCCGCACTGTCGGAGGGTCAGTACTGAGGGAGTGCCACCCTGTCGGAGGGTCAGTACTGAGGGAGTGCCGCACTGTCAGAGGGTCAGTACTAAGGGAGCGCCGCCCTGTCGGAGGGTCAGTACTGAGGGAGCGCCGCACTGTCAGAGGGTCAGTACTAAGGGAGCGCCGCCCTGTCGGAGGGTCAGTACTGAGGGAGCGCCGCACTGTCAGAGGGTCAGTACTAAGGAAGCGCCGCCCTGTCGGAGGGTCAGTATTGAGGGAGTGCTGCACTGTCGGAGGGTCAGTACTGTGGGAGTGCCGCCCTGTCAGTGGTTCCATCTTTCACATAAATCGTTAAACCATCTGCCCTCTCAGGTGAGGTGGGGTGAGAGTGGCTGTCTTTGCCAGCAAGGCAACATTTGACCGAGTGTGGCATCATGGAGCCCTAGCAAAACTGGAGTCACTGGGTGGTACTCAGCGCGCTGACCATTCCCTCCCCAGTGGCAGATGACCGAAGGCATGGATGGGATGGGATATGGGGGGGGGGGGGGGGGGGGGGGGGGGTTAAAAAAAAATGGAAGTGATTGGATTTCCAACATTTTTCAGTCCCTATACTACAACAACAACAACAACCACCACGACGAAAGTTTTCAGTCCCTATACTACAACAACAACAACAACCACCACGACGAAAGGGTTAATAAAGTGGGTTCGATTCCTTTCAGTGGGGGGGGGGGGGGGGGGGGGAGGGGGGGAATGAAAATTGAAGGGCACCCAAGTGGTTGCCATCATTTCGGTCCTGGGACCCAAATCACTTCCGGGTAGGGCGCTGCGGCTTTAAGGGCGGGTGTCGCTTTAAGGGGCCGCGGTTCCTCTTTCTCTCTTTCCCCTTTTCTCGGATCTCACGGGTTTTTGGTCGCGATTAGGATGGACGCCGGGACCCGGGGCTCGTTGCCGTCGCCATTTTGAGGGTTGTGAAGAAGTTTTTTTTTGTGTGTGTGTTTGGGGAGGGAGGAGGAGGAGGAGGAGGGAAGAAGAGGAGAGGAGGAAGAGGAAGAGGGGAA